>VDFB02047230.1:524656124-525165977 GCA_007258455.2 Sequoia sempervirens | reverse complement strand
TATTTCTTGCTCGGGGGTATGGCTAGACCCATGAGGCTCCATGACACCATTATGGTAGGGTGGAGAGCAAGCTTTAATCATAATTGTGCCCTTCATTGTATTTCCTTAAAAGGAATTTCTGGTATGGAAAGTTAGTGTTTTGAAGTAGTATAAAAAGAAAGGAAAGGAAAAAGCATTATTATATGTGGTATTTAAATATTAATTATCAATTCTAAAAGTAATTATCCTATTTTAGAATGAAATAAGGGAAAGAGAGGCCTTATTCATGAATATAATAATTGTAGCAATCTTATTTGTAACATTTGAATATGTATGGTGTATGTAAAGTGTTTGCATTTTAATTTATATCAGAAGAATAAGTATTCCTTTTATTGCTTCAAGATAAATATGATTGGACAATAGAGAAGTATATTCATGTTGACACAAAATAAAATAAGGGTGGATTAAAAGGAAAACCGTGAAAGTTTAGTAATGAAGAACATGGTATTCTAAATTGTAAAGGAATGTGTTCTAAAATGTTGTGTGTTTATATAAAGCTAAGGTTTCATGTTTTCAATTTAGCTCGAATGCCTAGAGGTTCATGAATCTAACCTTACTATTATAACAGAATACATTTGATTTAAGACTGTCATTATCTCCTTCCTGATAGTTGTTAAGATAATAATTACAAAAAGAAGAAGAAGAAGCTAGTACCAGATCAACCAAGTAAAAATGATAATCAGCTAATTGAGTTTTCACTTGGAATGAATAAACAGTAGGAAGATGTATATATATGCATATAACATTCTAACCAGTCTTTAAGATGATAAACTGCATTTATACAATATTGCTCCCAAATACAAATAAAGGAAAACATGGGCAAGCAAAACACTGGAACTTTTCAAATGCTAACAAACGTGTAGAGTATGTTAATCCTCATGGGTTAGAGTGATGCTTGTCTTCTTCACACATACAAATATTACTTGCACCATTGTTCACTGCATCTTCACGCCCAATAATAAGGGCTTTGTGCTTGCAAAGAAATCAAAACTGAACGGGCACAGATCTTAACATCTAATTGTTATTTCTCTCCTAATCATTAGAGTCTCCATATAGCTCTCTGTTTGGATGCAACGCATGGGATTATTGAGACATTAAAACGATGGTCAAATAAAGAACAAAATAAAATATCAGTACATACCCATGAACCTGTCACTTAAGATCTGCAGTTTACAGCTTCATTAGCTATGGCATTAGAAAATAATAATAATAATAGTAATAATAAAATAAACTAATAACTTTAAAAAGAGGGAACTTATCCACCTGGGAAAACTCATGTTAAATAGTAAATACATATATCGACCTGTTACACTCAACAATGTTATAGTGAAATGAAACAAACTAAAATGACATGAAGATAATATCAACACTAGATTTAATGGCGTGATATCCTAGCCGTTGGTTGCATGGCAACAACAACTAGGCTTACAATTTTTGTTTCCACTGTAACTTCAGCTCCCTTGTGGTTCTCAGTTCGAACCCTCGCCTATCTGGAAATGCCTATTTCCCTACATAAGGAACCGGCCCAAAAGGGGTGTATCCATAAAGGCTAGGGCTCAAGCTGTAGATGTACGTCATAGTTCAGCAGCAAATATGCGAAAAGACATCATTAATACCATTGCAAGGTTTGGCGTTGCAGTTACCGTAATTCCCTGTGTGTTGCAATTAGCATGAGCTGTCATGAGGAAGTAGGTGAAATTTGCGTGTATGATGGAGTAAAATAAAAAAAATGCAAGCCATACTGTACAATGTATGTATATTCACATATGTCACAGTCAAATCACAAGTGTCATAGGGATTTCCACTGCAGTCGGCCAACCAAAACAGGATAGTCTACGCGCTTTGAGATCCTGCACATAAATCTAAGGGGCAAATTGTGGGTCTCACAACTTATAGGATGGTTACATTAATAAATCCAACTGTGTGTAAGAGGAAAACAGTGTTCTTTCTTTCCTTATACGTCAAGGATTAATTGCATTCACATGTAGCAAGTGAATTAGGCAAAGTCAAGGAGCGCTGGTATCAGTATACGGTAGTAAATGCCCCTCCAAATATTTAAGGGAAGTGACCCGGTCCTACGAAGTTTCAAATTTTGTAAACACTCTCTTCTAGCTATATGTGGGCAGGAACATTTAAATAAAACAGTGAGTTGTCGCCATGTATGATAGAAACAATAGACTGTATAATTGGTATTGTAAAGAAGGAAGCCTTGCTGACGGGTGGAGAATGCAGAAAAGTAGTGGAGAAATCGTATTAGAAAAAGCTTTTCATTTCAATATTGCCTTGATTAGCTACGAAGTAAGGTTAAGTCTAAATGACTAAGTGAACACGTGGTAAGGAAATTGTCCTTGTAATTTTAATTGCAATGGTTGTGGTGTTAAAAAAGAAAAAGAATAATTCTCATTTGGGCCACGCCGACTCCATGCACTTGATCTCTTACGAGCTCAAAAAAATCTTATTCAATCATTTATATGGTCCATTAATAAAGGAGACAACGAATATACCTCCACCTCTTTTCTTTAAGGATCTCTTTAACAAACAATACCAAAAGGAAAAATAACAATAAGAATAGGTATAAAATTAAGGATTGGTATGTCCCACCATATTTGTTTAAAAGAGATTCTCTTACTGATACTTTAGTTCTTTGAAAAGTTAAATATTATTTATAAGAAAGGGAAACAACACATATAAAAGAGTTGGGTAAAATTATAGATTATTTGATATTACTTCTTCTTTAGCTAATAGATATAATATGAACAAGTAAATAAAGTTATTCTTTTATAGATAATCTTTATTATTCATATAGCTAAATATGGATATAATTAAGAGGTGTTAGTAGATTTCTTTTAAATAAGTAAATGCCTCATATGTAGATAAAATAATTTGTATTTGTGTTAAATATTATTAGTATTGGTAGATGCAAAATATTAATATTAATTTTGAGAAAAGTATTATTATATTGGTATTGCCATTACCATAAAAGAAAGGGAATTAGTGAAATTAGCACCATTATTGATGTTAACGACATAGTTGGTATTTGAGATAATAATTAAAAGAAAAATTAATTACTTAAAATTAGTATTTTTTTTTCTTTGTTTGCTCGAGTGCAAAATATGGGCATTGTGCATTAGTAATAAGAAATATTATTATTAAGGAGTAATAGCAAGGTTAGTGATAGATGTGGAGATAAATGTTATTCATCAAGAATGGTAATAAACAAATTAACTAAGTTAATATGAGATTTAATTTAATTATTATTATTCAATCAAATAATAATAGTATTATTGAGTCAAAATATGTAATATTAAGATGTGTTTTAATATTGATACATATTAATTCATTTATAATCTAAGATTTAATAATATTATTAAGGTTGTCCGTGTAAAAATGGCATTATCATTGATTTCATGCGACCTTACTATTAAGTTAGGTTGGATTAGAATAAAAGATTATTTCCAAATATAAAATTTTATGGGAAAATTAATTCAATAAAAGCTAGTGATCCTCAATAAAAGTCTTAAATTATATCATATAATTTCTAATGCATTGATATGATATATTTGGAATAAGAGATTTCCATATGTGTTCCAATGCTATCTGCTTCACGAGAATGTTATTTTTAGGAACATGAGGTTTACTAGATAGTTACCTCTCATTTTGGATGACCCAATTCATTAATCTAGCAAGCCATACTGAGTATATATAAAAAAAATAGGTAGATATTTTAACTACCTCTTCTAATTAAATTGAGAGGTGAAACCCCTTAACATTGGGAGAGAAGGGAATAGAACAACCTAGTATTTCTATTTTATTTTTTTTGCATTCGAAGAAAGATTAAGGAAAGCATATTTAAAAACCAACAGATTGAGTCGGTAGTAGGAACCTATAGTTGATAAATCTTGAGTTGTTCCTCATCCAATATAGTATTACCAACTATTGAGTAGAATTTTGAAGTTGTGTTGTGTAAAATTTTTATGAAGGGTATGTGTTAGGTTGTAAACTTATGTTGTAAAAAAAAAAAATGTTGGGTTTTTCTAGTGAAAAATGTGGGCATGACACTAATCAAGTAAACTCAATATTGGCTACATAAATTCACACTACTTATGAAATGGTGGTGAATGGAAAGGATTTTGATCTTTTTGAGTTGCTTAGGTTGCAACTTATGGAGAACCTAAGTATTACGAAGGAAAAGAAGCATGTTTTCAAATTTGGCACTTTAGTTGCTTTTTTGTTATTCTATTTCTTGAAGGAGTCACCAAGAAGAAAAGGCATACTATGGGACAATACAAGACTAGTTTCTCATCATATTTTTAACCATCTACACATTCTAGGAGATTTTAGTGCACAAAACAATGCCCTAACTTCTTTCTTTGTAGTATTTCAAAATGAAATGCATGAAAGAGAACAGATTCCAAGGAGTTTAGTGAAGAAGTATGAGAAGGAGATAACATTTCTTGTATCTAAAGATGAATGCATCATTGAGGCTATAGAACCTAGAATTCGATGGATTGAACATCTGGGCTATGAGATTGAAGAATGAATGGGTGAGAGGTACATTGAGATCCTATTGGAAAATACTAAGGATCCCTCTCTATCTAGGCATGGCACATATCAGGAGAAATCTACTAAAATACATCTAGAGGCTACTGCATCTAAAAGAAGAAAGAAGGTTGAATCCTTCTTCCAAGGTCAAACATACTCCAAGGATGCTATAGAACAATTGAAGGAGGCACTTGATGAAAGGAAATCCAAATCTGTTGAATAGCCCTCTAGACCCATAAAATTAGAAAGATTGTCTTTTGGTTCTACTCCAACACCTATCTCCAACACTACCACCTCTAGTGTTGCTAGTATTGAAAAATGAAAGAAGGAACAAATTTTTCCTGCATTTTTTGATATTGTTGCCCCTATTGGTCCTAGTACCAAGGCATCCAAGAAGAAGGAAATACCTCCTGCTGCACCATTTGCTACTCTAGGAAGAAGAAGACTAAAACAAAAGGATGACAAGAAAATAAATTTGAGTGACGTTGATGGGGAAGAAATTTAACTTGGCTTAGAAGAAGAGAAACAACTAAAAATAAACAAAAGGGGTAGTACCTCCCATGAAGAAGCCAAAACCAATGTTGTTATCTCTACAAATGAGGAGTTAGAGGAAGAGTAGGATACTTACCAAATCCATGTACATACAAAGAAAAACAAAGAAGGATCATCTGATCCTATGGAGGACATGCATGGAGCTCCTCTGATAAGTGGTCATCCACCCTTAGATTGAGGAGACTTGGTTAACAATATGATTGATAATGACATTATGCCAACTACTGAGATATATGATAAATCCAATGATGAAGGGAAAGAAACCATCATAAATGAATTTGTTCAATACATAGTCATTTGTAATACAAACATGGACACCATATAGTCAAAAGTTACTAAAAAAGTGTGGAAAGAGTTAATACTTAGAAGGCAGGAGGAGTTAAATGTTGAAGACAAGATGAGAAGTGAAGCTTTAAAATATATCACTTCTACTTTTTTGGAGATAGAAGCTTCAAATCAAGTGAAAGAATGTTCTACATTGTTTAGAGTCAAGCAGAGAGTTAACATGTTAATGACTAAGGAAGATGATTATATGGAAAAAGTGAGGAAAGATACCTAAGATGTAATCAAGCAATTAGCAAGGAGCTATAGGACAAGAACCAATTCTTTGTCCCACATTGCTTAGGCACAATAATAGGCTACTATTGTAGAAAAAATGGATAATTCAATCTTGGAGAATGTTGTTGAAACAATTGGTGCTTTAGAGACCCCTACCCCTCTGACTGACACATAAGAAACTACTAGAAAAGGTCTAGAAATCAACATAAATATCATTCCAGTGACAAGAGAGAAGAACATCAAGAATTTATCAAAAATAGGGAAGATAAAAAACAAATATGAGAGTGAAGAGAGTAATGACAAAAAGAAGAATAATGACAAGGATGATAAGGATAGAAGGGAGAAAGAAAACAAAGATAAGTCCTCTAGAAAGTCATCTAGAGAAGAAAAAGAAAAGGAAAAAGAAGAAGAAGAAGAAAAGGAAGAAGAAAAGAATAAAGAGGAAGACAAGGAAGCCATTCTAGCAGAGAAGAGCAAAGGAGAAATTTCCAAAGGCCCTGAACCATCAAAGCCATCTGGAGAGTCATTCAGAAGTACCCTTAAAGGTCTTCTTTCAAGGAAAACTATATTTCAACCTATGCTTCCACCACAGGTAGTTAAACTACCATCACACCTAGGTTATGTGGATTTGACAAATATTACTACCAGTGACAGAATAAAACTAAGTAGCACTTTTCTTAGCTCTGTCACACAAGAAGTTACTGAGTCTTATCAAAAGGGAAATGAGTTGATAAATGAAGCTATCAAAGCTTTGTAGGAGACAACCCCTAATGTTACATCAAATAACTCTTTAGCTCCGATTGAAAATTTGAGGCTTATAGTTGATTTAGTTAAAGAGTACACATCTAACCTCAAGGAACAAATTGCAAGAGAAGTGGAGTTGATTTTGCTAGAGAAAAGACTATTGTTTATATATGAAAAGTGTACAATTGCATGTGAAAAGGCTTTGCAAACCTTGAAAGAGGTAAGAGAATGTGATGAGGAATCCCAACTATTGTTTGTTTACATCATGAAGTGGTCAGATGCCACTCAATGTATCAAGGACTTAATGGACTTGATCGAGTCTCAACTTATAGATGCTTATAGAGATTATAAGATTACAAATGATAGAAACTATGTTAGATGGGTTTCTATTGCAAATCTTCAAAGTAAATTTTTCATCCTACATAGGTAGAAGGAAGATGCTATGAGATGGTATGCCCATCTTGGAGACTTGGTCATGTCCAGACATGTCTCTATATCAAATGCATTGATGGAAGTAGAAAATATTGAGAAGATGAAAATTGCTCCATCCACATATGAAGAAGGAGAAGAATGCCTGGCAGAATTAGAATCTTTGCATAAAACTCTTTCTAGGGATAAAGGTGTTTGGGATGATGGAAAGCCTACTTGGGAAGCGATTCTCAAGGAGTTACAAGGTGCTCCCAATTCTTGATCTAAAGTTTTTTTTTCTTTTCCTAGTCCATTTTCCTTTATGTCAAAGGGAGAAAAGAGGAGAAGAGGAAAATTGGAGAAGAGGAGAAGATTATGTATAAAGAATGTTATGTTATGTGTACATAAGTTAAGGGGAGTTGAGCACAATTTTTTTTTTTTTCAATCACATCTCATTTTTAGCACATGTTTCCATCAATGAAAAAGGGGGAGATTTCTGGAAGAATGAAGAAGGTGACCTCCAAGTTTTTTTTCATTAATGATGCCAACATCAATAGGTAGCTGACTAAGTAAATTGTGTGTGTATATTGATCTAGTATTTTGGTCTAAAAATCCTCTCAGTAAAAGGAATCTTTGTGAGTTTTTGATATGTTGCTCAAGAGTGTTAGTTATAGGTATAAATGAGCTTTCATCTATCTTTGTTGATCCGGTTATGTAATTCAAGTGATAGAAGTTTGGTATTCTTTTGGTCAACATGGTTGAGAATAGTTTGTACTTTGTGTGTTCCTTATTAGGTTCAGGCCGACCTAATGTATGGGTGACACATTTTTTTTTGTATTCCAAAAGGAATTTTGTATTGGGTCGACAAGTCATTTTGAATTTTTTTTTCATTTTCAATTAGGCTAACCTAATTGATGTTGGAAGACATGACTATGTATGTAATACCCCTCATGTTGTTGATACTTTTTTATACTCTTATGTGTTGGTTTGATACTTGGTTGTGATGGTGATTAGTTCACCGACTTGGTTGTGTGTGGATTCATAGTTTGGTTGTTTTGCTACACTTGACATTACTATGATGTTTGATGATACATTATGTGGTGGTTATATTATTTGGTTATTCTATGGTTTTCTTTAATATTATATGTGACGATGTTGTGATTCTATGTTGCTATCTTTCTGATGTGTTTGTTAGTGAGTCTTGGTGAAAAGACGGAGTAGCATCACTCACTTGCGAGCACCCTACTACCCCACGATTTCTTTTCATGGTGTGTCTGCAATGGAGATTTACATGTTACTTGACATTTGTTTGTATGCAAGAATTGCAAGAATAAAGTCTTGATTCCACCTGTTTCTGCAGGATAGGGTGAGCATTAAATTAACCCAATGGGTATGATGTTGAAAAAGGGAGTTGATAAGGAAGTGTCCCCATCCCAAGTTCATCACCTCATTGTGAGTCTTGTTGTGTCATGGTTTTGGCTTTGTCCTTGTCTCTGTATTGGTTGTTGTTTATTTATTTATTTTTTTAGACTGAAGGAATTAGGTAGCACGACCGCATATAAACTACAGTGCGCCTCGTAAAAATTTTAACGTGACCGGTGGCGCTAGCGCGACACGCCCTCTAGTACCACGGGGGTGGGGGAGACTAGACCTCATGACCAACCTCCTGCAACAGGAAAGATTTAGCCAACCGATCTAGGGCCCCAACCCCTGTTGTTTATTTATTTTAATTATGGTTAGTTGTTATTTAATTTATTTTTACTTTATATGGAATAAATTAATGATATTTTGTGGATATGATTAATTGTGAGTAATTGTAATTTTCAATTTAAATATTGTAAATTAAAAGTATTTAATTAAAAGGTGTAGGTAATTAATTTAAATAAATAATGTTGGTGATAATTATAAATTATCTTTTTCAAGATATTAAAATTTGAAAATTAGAAGAGAATATCTTGTGAGGATAATATCATGTGAAAATAATGAATTTTTAATTAAATTCGTGAGATAAGCATGAGATTTTAAAGCAAGAAAAAAAAAACCAATGGATGGGTTGGATTTTTTTTTTAAAAGAAAGAAGAGCTTTATTTATTTTATTGTGAGGAAAGGAAGTTTTCTACACACACACAAAAAAAGGATTTCGGTTTTTGTTTGAAAAAGAAAAAAAGAGGTTTTTTGTGCTTCTTTGTTAAAATTGTTCTGTAAGAAAGGAATAGAAAATTGATTCAGAAGTTAAGCTGAAAGGAATTTGAGAAGGATCTGCAGGGGAAGTTCATTTTCGAAAGAGGAAGAAGGGTTACCATGTTTGGATTCGTCATCAAACGAAGGACTCCAGGTTCTTTTTGATTAATTAATTATTTTGTTTCTTTTTTATTGTTCTATAAGAGAAAATGAAAATCATGTCTGCCATTCTTTAAATTGAGATTTATGTTTGAAAGAGGGTTTCGTTTTAGAAATATTGTTTGTGTTAAACCTTTAAACTGTCTTTGTGGAAATCTATTGAAAAATCTTCTAAATATCTTTAATAAACATAGTTGTGAAATGCTTGTTTTGAAAAGAAAATCATATTATTAATTGGGTTGAATCTGTATACACAGATTTAAATTGTGTCTGATAAAAATCAAATTGTTCATATTATTTATTTATAACTTATGGATAAATATATATATATATACATAAATAAATGTATATAAAATATATACAAATTTACATGTGAAATTATGGGTTTGTTTTAAAAATAATGTGTACGTTTCATGGGTTTTAAAAAATATATATGTATATATAAATTATTTGTATTGGGGGTGGGAGGTCGGCCAAAGTTGTACCACCCATGGCCCCCCTGTGGCAGGTTGTATGCAACCACCACAAGGCTGCGCACAACAACCGAGGTTGTTGGTCGCAGTTGTGTGGGGGCTGCGGCCCTTCCACACTATGGTACCACATGCTACGGGTGGAAATTTCTATGGTTTGATTTCTTTTTAAATTTTGATTACTTTTTTTTGAATTTGATTTTTATGTAATATTTAATATATATATATATATATAAACATTAATATTAATATTGATATATATATGTATATATATATATATATATTATATATATAAATACTTACTGTTGTGAATTTTAGAAAGTTTATATGGGCAATTTTTATAATATGATTTTAATACATGTTTTATTTTATATATATACGTATATATGTATATATGTATATATGTGTAAAAAGCATATATATATGTATGCATGTATATATATATATATATATATATGGTTTTATATCTGCTACGATTATGAATTTATTAGATAATTTTCAAAGTTGCAATGTTATGGTGTAATTGTGAAAATTAGAAATAAACTATGTGCTTTGAATTAAATTGACTATTCTCGAGTAGTTAATTTATTTATTTATTTGATGAAATTATTGTGTATTGAAATGTAAGGCGTTGTTTTATTCTCAAGATTATTTGTTGAATCAATTGTGGTTTTCTTTTTATTGTATTTGTGTCATGTGGGAAAGCCCTTGAGTTAGTTTATCCTTCGGTAGGAGCTTAAGTTACTTCTTAGGGACTTCTAGAGGTGGGGAAGTTAATGTTTATATTTAATCTTGTAAATTGATATTTGTCCTTATGTTTCGGCTATGGTTGTGATTTGAGTTACACATGGGTTGTATCATTTTATGGATGTTGTTTCATATGATTTTGGCGAGATGGTTTTACCTCATGGATGTTCCATTTTTTGGTTTAGTGTTCTTGTGGTACAACTCCTTGGTTTTGGATTTTATGTTTTGGGTTCTAGGGAGAGTGGCTCTACGTGGGGGTCGGTGCACAAAGGGGCTGTCAGGGTAACCCACGTAGAGTTAGAGTAACAAATGATAACCTAAGTAATTAATTAGGGGGTGAGTAGTTAAACATTAATAAGATAAATATGGATGCCTCATCCACCTGTTAGTGCTATCATTGGCTAAAGGTGGGCTGAGAAGGCCATGGTTGTCAAGATCGTTGCCTCGTCTCCACGAGAGGTTAACGGTTCTGCATGAGTAACCCTATGGAGTGATGCCCTGAGATAGGCAGTCAGGATAACCATAGATGGAGGTGGCACCTGGTGGTAGGTTGTCTGGATAATCCATATATAGATGGAGGCGACACCATGAGATAGGTTGTCTGGATAATCCATGTAAGGCCATGCGATGAAACTCTCCTCTAGGATTCCCTTTTAAGATGTTTTTATTGAAATCCTCTAGAAGTGGTCTATTGATATTATGTCTTGAGATTTATTGATGATATGATTTGTGACTTATTGTTGTAATATGCTAGAAGTGGTCTATTGTTATGTTTTGATGATTTATTGTGGTATGAGATATTTCTTTGTGTTCTCTTGTTTTTTTTCATGTTTGGAGTTTAGTCTTGTCTTTTTGTTTGGATGTACTTGGTCAGGGATCCTTCCTTGTTTACTCCCAGCATAGGGGTGGTTGGTTGGAATGTGCTATGCTCCCCGTTGGGTCCCCTTATGATGCGGTTGTACCATTTAGTGCAAAGTTTTGCGGGTACAGTTTGATCTAGGATTCATATATTACCACATGTATATTTGTACTCTAGATATATTTTATATATTGATGTATCACTCCCACGTGCATTGGGAAAACCTATGATGTAATTTTGTATATGTGATCATTGATATGTACTATTAGATTGATGTAATGTATTATCATACTGTGTAAATCATTCTTGAATTACCATATGTAAATATTGTCAATGTTATGTTGTATCTATGGAAATATGTACTTTATATCTTCATGATTAATTTAATGTAATTTGTGTGTATGGTATTATATGGATTATTTTTGTCACATTTTTTATCATTTATTAATGTTTAAAATTGAAGTTAAGTGAATGAATGGGTTATCTACGTAATGTCACCTCGTGTACCCCAAAGGACTTAGGTGTTTAATTTGTAATCTTTTAAATTTAATGTATACAATACTTTATACACTTTAATAGTTTAAAAAAAAAATTGTACCATAAATGATAGATGTATTAGTTTTCTTTGGGGTTGTGTGGTAGGGCTTTACAGTGTATATATGTGTGTGTATGATGTAGAGAAGAATAGAGAGATATAGAAAGTGTATGTGATCAATGTGACAAATGAAGTAGTCTGAAGTGACTGATAATGATTGTATATCTACAACCAAAGTAGAATTTTTTGTGTTTTTAGAACTTAACTGAAACTAATTTCTACACTTTGTAGGTACACTTCACTAGTTCACTTTTGGCAGTGAGCCATACCTTTTTTGTATCTTGGCTATAAGCCATATTTTGTAATTAGGTAGTGAGCTTCTCAAGGAAAGTGCTTCCTAGAAGTAAGCCCTCTAATATCTTATGACCGGTTATAATATATTGTGAGCTAATCCTCACCGTGGTTTTTCCCACTTTGGGTTTTCCACATAAAAATCCTAGTGTCAATGTTTTATGATCTCTTTTATGTTTTGGTTCACTATTGCACCTAGATGTGGATTGTTAATTGGATGGTTAATAATTAATTTTGTTAGTAGAATATTGATTCACCCCCCCTCTAAGTATTTAGTGTATTCGACATATTTTAGGTATTACATCAAATTAGGCCAACCTAATTGATGTTATACTTGATGCGGATATATATATATATATATGTTGGATTGTTTTCAGTGTTTTGGGAGATAGATGCAAAATTTAATTTGTGTGATGCAAGTGTGAGTAGAATAGTGTGAATTTAAGCTTTGAATGCTAAGTTAAAGATTAGAATAGTGTGAATGAAGAGCGAGGTAGAGTATTGAATCAAAATTAGAACTAGATTATTATTGTGCTTCAATGGAACTATAATTCATGTATGCATAAGATGAATTATAATATTTCAAAAATAGGTTGTGTGACACCATCTCTCTTCTATCTTTTTCTCTATGGACAATGAGTCCACCTATAGTGAGCATGTATGTAATATACTATAGTTGGTTATAATATATTGTGAGCTAACCCTCACCATTGTTTTTCCCATTTTAGGTTTTCCATGTAAAAATCTCGGTGTTCATGTGTTATGTGATGTTGTGGATATTTTCATGATTTATTTCCTCACTTCAATTGAATATGCATTAGTAATTGAATGTTTGATGTTTGAATGGTTTAAGAGAATACTAATTTACCCCCTCTTAGTATTTTGGGTGCTCAACAAAAGGATGTGGAATATTCTCATTTGAATATCGTAAAGTTCAGGGATGATAGTGTGGCACAAACATTCATGCATCATGGAAGTATCTTATTAATTTTTTCTTAAGAATAAGGTATCTAGGTTGTTAGTGATTCATTGTTGTTTCTTATGAAGTTAGAATCATGAAATTTCAACTTATAGGTTTTTTTCATAAATACGACGAGCTAGATACACAAGTGTGAAATAACCACAGGGTACAATTTTATGACACTACACCCTTGTTTTCAACCTATTATATGAATAGAGAGAGAGAGAGAGATCTCCAAGAGTTTATCTAGATGTAGGATAGAGGAGGTAAGAGATTCATCCATATTTAGTTTATCATCGATAGTCTCTTTGATCATACTTTTGATTTTAATCCATACCGGTGTGACTTCATTATGACATTCTTGAAATATGTGTTGATTGTGCTCCAACAAAATCTTCAAAAGAATAAAATGACTAATATCCTAAGTGGCCAGAAGAAAGGAGAGGCAATTTAATGACCTAAGCTATTCTAGAAGTCAAGCAAGTAATTATTTTGAGCTCAATAGGTCTATTTCAAAGCTTCCACCATAAATTCAAAATTTTCTTAGAAAATGGACACTAAATAAAGGATAACTAGTGTACTCCTCATTATTTCCATGATGAAAACACAATGAAGTCCCCTTGAAACCTCTCTTCCTGATATTGTGCTAAGTGAGGAATTTTTTGTGAGTAAAAAGCTATAAAAATAAATCACATTCAAAATTAAGATTAAGTACTACATCAAAAACACACATGTCAATCATTTTAGTTTAATTCAAAAATTGAAAAATAGATATAACATTTTAAATCTCTTATCTAATGAAAATATCACATAGTTAGTCCCATGAGAAAAAAATAATCTAATTATAATTAAATGCATCTAATATTAAAATTATATTAATTATCCTTAAATTTTCACTAATATAAATTAGTATTGCACACTCATAATTGGACTATAATCTAGTCAAAATCTACGTTACCCATTCTAATTTATTGTAATCAACATAATATGGAATTATAAATGTAGGAATCAATAAACATCTATATCCAAGTATGTGTACAATAATATAAATGATTTCACATGAAAAAGTGGGCCTCATATTATCACAATGCATCTAAACAAGCTCACTAAATACAATTATTGACATAATAGGCCACAATAAAATCAAGAAAGAATATTTTAACTCGAAAGGTGATTTATCACAACATAAAACACAACATGGATTACTTTATTATCCATTGTTAAGATTACACTAGAGTAGGGTAAATTTATTCACTCCATACCAAGTTTTAATAAAAAATGATACATAAGAATAAGAATTCAATTGGGGAGTTAATTATTTATCCAATAATGTCATCATATCAATATCAAATTATTTTGAACCATATTATATTATGCATAGTTTTAGTAAGACCCAAACATGAATAAGAATAAAAAATGAAAATTTCAAATTAGGGAAGAGCATACTCAAATAGTAAATAATATGAGCATAATTACATTCATATCATACATAAGGAGAAATACAACCAAGGTTTTCCATCCCAACCAATAGGTAAATGCTTTAATATAAAAATTTATTTTTACTCGATAACATGCACACTAAATGAAATGAAATACCTACATAATTAATGTCACAAAAAAAAAAATTCACTATTGCTCACATATCAAAAGAACACTTCATTTTTTATGAATTCTATTTATATAGTTTGATCACAAACCATTTTATCAAATTTACATATGCATCATTCACCAAGAAGGAATATAAAGATCCCTTCAATGTATATACTAATATTAACATATATTATATTTTCAAAATTAATTTCTATAAAATAATTTACACATCAAAAAGGTCTATCAAACACAAACACATGCAATGAAGACATAGAAAAAGATATAAGGTACTAACTAACCCCAACAAACATATGCTCCAATGCATAACCTCATGGAGGATATACCAAGAGGAAACCACAAGTACATACCACACATGCAACCAAGGTATGACCCAAAACATTATGAATATATCTTATAAGGGGCATCTAATACAAAATAGATAAAGTTATAAACCTTATAAATTACTTCTAGAACCAACCAAACCCACTCATTTACATGACTAAGAAATAAAATCAATCACATCCCATGCTTTAAGAAACACGAGTTGACTAATAACCATGATATTTTTTCATGCTTTATCCAAGTTAAAAAATATCATTATTTAAAATAGCCTCATAAGGCTCAATTTATCATAATAACTAATGGTTTTCATTACTTGCATTACTAACATTATATAAACATTGATTCAATTGACATATCTAAAAATATAACACTAAATACAAGGGTCATATCAACACATAATATATATGTTGTACAAAATATTATAAAAAACATGTACTAGCAAAGCATAACAAGAAACTAGAAATAAATCCATAAACATCAACTACCTACTAATTATCAATATATATGGGTCAAAATAGTTCCTATAAATTATTTTCCACTATTCCTTATAGAAAATAACAAACAAAATGTCCAATCTAATCACAAATGTAACATAATCTAAATACCCAAGGCAAGGTGGACTACAACCTACCCAAATATTTATATATTATGCTACAATAGCTAGGATGAACACATCTAACCTCTAGTTAAAATTATAAATCTCTTTAACATGATATTTGATGCTCAATATGAAGCTACCAAAGCTAGGTGGACCTCTTACCTTCAAAGGTAAAGAAATACACTCCAACTAACATTTAGTCTTCAAATAACAATTTTAAGGTCTATTATCATTTCCCTAAGAACTTTGGAAGAGATAAAATCCTCCACTCTAGAAGAAAAACCTTGATGACATTGGAATACCATGGAAAAGATCATCAACATAATTAGACCACCACCATTCCCAACAATGGTATGTTTCACCACTATTCATGGTTGCATTTGAAAATTTTACTTTTCCTAAACTAATATTAATCCTTGAGCACTATCACTTTCCTAATGATGTGGTCATCAAATAAGTTGGAATATGCTCAAGAACTTTCTTAGGAAGACTAGGATTAAAGATCCAATATTGGATTGCATACAGGAGGTATTTATCTCCATTCTTGTGATCATGATATAGCTCATGGATTATTGGATAGCAAGGACTAAGTGAAATTATTCCTCAAATACAAGTTACATGGGTTAAAAATTAATAATAATTATTCCAATAAAACCTACATTAAAGCTACATGAAATAAGAAATCTAATAATTGGAAAACATATAACTAGAAAGCATACAACACAAAGCCCCAAATGTCATGACATGGGATCTAATACTAAATACAATGCTCTTAATTTAACTAGGAAACTAATGGATGAACATATTTTTATGATATGACTATGACATAAACATGTTAGATTACACAACTATAGCCTCAATGTGTCACTACATAATACTACAACACACTAGTGATGTAACACTATTTGACTAATCATAGTAACAAAAGTGGAAGAATTATTTAATAATAGTTTAAGGTAAATAAGAAAACACTATGAGAAGGTAAAGGTTTTTTTGTATCCTAAAGGATAAATCCTAGAACCATGACCTCCATAAATCATTAATGCAATGATAGGTTAAGAGAATGAAATCATATGATCCATTAAGAGTATTAAACTAAAAAAAATACATATTAACTAGGATGTGGTACCAACATGTTGATCTAAAGATAGTGAATCTACAATCTATAATGATAAATAAATTTATGTTCTGACACAACACACTCTATGTTGGTTATCCTAACACAAGGCATGACTCACAATACATGAAGAGAAATAATACCCAAATTAAACAAGGTAATATAAAAGGCACCCACATAAAGAAAAAATTGAAGGAACATATCTCAATTACAAAAAATATAAAAATGTTTGAGAAGTGCCCACTATCCAAGGGTCACTTGTTATTGGATTATAAATTGTATGACCCATGTAAATCAACCTTTAGCATTAGGGTCACTCATTAGTAAATTGTATCACCCATATGTGATGCAAATGTTTTCATATTTTTTATTCCTATTAGAGACTTGTTATTTGACCTAAAAGAATTGGAAAAGAGTCTCTTATAATCCTTCAATAAAAAAAAAACTCAACTATATATTTCCACCATAGGTGATAATAATTAGGGCATGGAACCAAAAAACATGAGATAGGATTAAATAAGGCTAGATAAAAAATTTAAAACTAGGCATGGATTTAATTTTATATGAACCATTCAAACATAACTTGGGCCAATTAGTTGAGCATGCAGAAGCTCATCATTATATCTTGAAGAAGTAGTCAAAGATGTCATTGACTAGGTAATCTAAAAAAATAATCTACATACGGGTGGGTGCATGAAGTTGGGTACCAATTTTCTAGCCACTTATGAAATTTTTTTTTAAAACACGCTCACGTTATAACATGAGTGTGTTATAATGTGTACGCTTTATTTCGCATTAAAAACAAAGAAAAAAGTGAAATTATTTTCCTTCGAATACCAACCCAAAGACTTGGAGGGCATTCCCAAAAAGGCCAGAGACGTGTTTTTGCAAATTCTACAATTTTTCACATAATCGGGTCTATGCTCACCATCAAGATTGCATCTAGTTCAATATTGACAAAATAAAAAACATGGGTAATATTAGGTTCTCTCTTAGCTATCCAACGATGTAATTTTTTTTAGTTTTCTACAATGTTAAGCCTTTCATCCATAATTTCTTTTGTTTGTATGTCTGTTTTTTGCCAAAAAGCAGTGTTTTGTGTTTTTTTTGTTATAAATTAACCATTCATCAAAATTTCAAATAAATTTAATTTTTAGAAACTAGACCCCATTCTACAAATTTTTTAAAAAAATAAAAAAAAATTAATTTCCAAATTTGTAGGGGAGCACGACCAAATTCTTTTTTTAGGAAGTGTTCACTTCGAAAATTAGTAAAAAATCAAATATTCATTAAAAAATTATCAAAAAAATTGTGCATCAACTACATACTGTTAGCTAACTTCTAATTGTAATGATTTTAAAAGTACTAAAAAAAAGTTCACCGTACTAGGGTCGTACAAGAGTTGCTATGTTATGTTTTTTCTGACAAAAACAACACCAATTTGTGTACATCCCTCATTTGAACCCCTTAATCTCAACCATTTTCAAAATAAATTAGTAGTTTATAAAGTAGACTCGAAGCACTTCGATCCTTGTTTTTGTTCCATCTCAAAATTTTGAGTGTAACTATCCTCAATTTCACGTCTAAGGTCAGTATTTTTTGATTTCAGAAAAAAGTGGCCACTTAAGTCCCGTTTTTGGGAACCATCTTTGTGCACTTACCTAGTAACCAACTGCCTAAATTCATAGATCATAGTCTATGACATTATCTATGGTCCCCACTCACTGATCTTTCTATATGTCCATCATCTCCTAGGGTACCCTGTTGATCCCCAAACTGTCTAGCCACACAATCTGGAGGATGTTGTTGAATAATGTGGATGGATCGACCCATAAGCCAACAAATCTATCAATAGTAGTGTAAATGTGTAACATCATCATCCCAGGCCTATTCATGTAGCTATGACCTCCATATGAACTGATTCATGTCATCGATGACTTGTTGCCAACATGCTATGTTTATGGCCCCTACATGATGGAGTGTGGTCATACCCGCATACCAGTAGGATATAAAATCCCCCTCATCAATGTCTCTAATGTGTAATAACTAGTTGAAGCATTGCTATGTGCTCCCATGCCCATATGTGTAGAAGAGTCACCCCTACATATATGTTGGTTCCCTCTCAATACACCTCCTAGTGCATATCATGATACAAGGTTGCAAGAATACAGGGCCACAGGCATAAATGCAGATGTTATCTATGATCCTCTATAGTACAATGCCCCATCTTGGTCTTAATAAACTACTCCTCCTATCTGAGATGAGGATATAAGTACACGATCACTAGACTAACTAATGAAATGTCGCAGGTTAATCTATCCTCCCACTAGCAAAAGATCCTCAACACCTAGTATGTCAAACATGGAATTGAGGCCAAGATCTTCATTATAGATTATCCTATCACCATGGATAAGTTCCCTCAAGATCCTCCACGCATCCTCCAGGGTCACTATCACCTCACCTATAGGAAGTTGGAATGACAAGGTCTCAGAATGCTAACACTCTATTATTGTAGTCATCAATGCCAGATGTGTCCTAATCTTTGGCATGTATGCAATGCGATATAGGACAATTGCTCCCAGAAACATAATGTCGAACACACTCAATCCAACCATCCGCTCCAAAATCTATTTCCTCCTCTCTTGTGAAAGCAATGGGTGGAACACCTCCTATACGCATAACACACATGATGTCAATTTACAAAAAAATGGAAAAATTCTAAGTCAGAATCCCTAAAAATGCAAAATCAAGCCTTTAATACAAAGGTGTTGCACTGTTGTCTTGGAAAAAGCGTCCTCATAAGGCAAATGCATTGCCATAATGCAAACACAAGCCTCTCAAATCATGCAAAAGCGTCGCCTTATTTGATGCAAACATGCTGGAATAAAGCAAAAGCGTCAATGTATTTTAAAACTCCAATGCGTATGCCTAGCAGTGATGCCTAATGCAAAGGCGTCATCATATTTTGTTAAGGCGTCGCATCACATTTCAAAAGTGTAGAATAACTCCTGTGCCTTTGTTTTCCCCAATCTACCCTACATGTGATTGGTGAGAAATGGATAATTTGATGATGAAGGAACATGTGATTGTTTGTCTCAATGGGACACTCTAGATTGCTTTTTTAGTTTGTAGATTGTCGATAGGAAATGGGGCATTGACAACCAATTGTTCCACAACCATGTAATGGAAATAATTTATTACAACCAACAACTTTGATACAGCCAAGGAGGAGGTGAAAGGCTAAATATATGGTGGAATTTTTGAAGTAGGTAGTGGGTCTTAGCAAGGAGACATGAATCAAGGGGATGATTTCCCTATTTGCATTTAGCTTTGAGGAGGACGATAACTAAATTTACTAAAAATATATATAGATAATAGACTATAAAGGCTAGATATAGTGTATATGCTTCAACATATTAATTATTGAATTCATTTTTTTTTTTTCTATAATCCATAAAAGATGAAAATGTAAAACCTTTTTACATTATATATCTTAATGAAAATGGGTGATATCCCCTAGATCATAGTTTACTTAGCAAAAAAGAATTAAGCAAATAAGATATTAAAATAAATAAATAAACTCTTAAGTAAGAAATAGCTTTGATATCTCTTGGTGTTTCTAGGTAGATTTATTTAAGATAACTGCAATAGTTGAATATTTTCAAATAACAATAGGTTGGTTGTTCATAATAACTAATATTTAGTTAAGTAAGAAACTTAAATTTAATTTAACCTATCTCAACATGAAAGATACAACACAGATTATTTGATTATATTACAAAACATTTCATCCAAATGAACCAAAAACTAAAATAGAATTGATATCTACTATTACAATATGAAATATATCTAATATTTACCTTATTTTCATAAACTTAAAAAAAAAATTAAATATTAAAAAATAATTAAAATGTAATTTAAAATTAAAAAATTAATATATAACTAAACATACTTTAAATAACAATAAAGTATTAATTATAATTTCTGTGATTAAAAAGTTAACTAAAATAATTTGAAGATTTTATAATGGATTTTATTTCAAAGATTTTAATAGCCTCAATTATATATAATTGAACTTTTAAATATATATTTTAATTACTCTTAACAATAATTCACAGTTGTTAATGTAATTGAATTTATTTTTCCCAGATAAGTTATAAATATTTATAGCCATGAACCATCCAATAACATGTTTAAATATTATTTACTAATAATTTTTTAGCTTTAAAGTTGAACAACTATCTTGAAAAAAGTATACAGTCTTAACTACCTGTCATGGGCAAATAACCACCAGTCGCCAAACGCTTTTTCTCACCAACCCAGTCAAAAGCATGAGCCACCTTTTCTTATAACTACTTTCCATGCTCTCTCTGCCAGAACCATGATATTTCAGTGCAGGCGGGCCTCCTCTTCATAATTTCATCCACTTTCTTGCCGACTTTTGTGACATTGCACTGAACGCTTTTCCCATTGAAGATGGGAAGATCTCCCTGCTGTGAAAAGGCACATACAAATAAAGGGGCATGGACTAAAGAAGAAGACGACAGGCTTACTGCCCACATTCAAGCCCATGGCGAAGGCTGCTGGAGGTCCCTCCCCAAGGCTGCAGGTCTGTAACTTTTATTCTATTTGATTGTAATACTTGTCAAAGCTTAAACTCCAGGCATATTGTCTGTTATTTGTTTCTTCCAATGCTAAACATGACTGTGGTTTCACAGGGCTGCTGAGATGTGGGAAGAGCTGCAGGCTAAGGTGGATAAACTATTTGCGGCCTGATCTCAAGCGAGGGGATTTCTCTGAAGATGAGGACGAGCTCATTATCAAGCTTCATGCCCTTTTGGGAAACAGGTATGAATTTGTTTTGAAGGAAGGATTTCATATTATCTGTGGGTTTGTTTTGTTGTTCGATATGTGAGTGTGAATTTATGTTGGTATCTCTTGAGCTGAGAGTCAAGGATTGAAGGGTATTCATTCCCCAAAGTTGTTCATGGCACGATTCTAGCCTCATCCCTTATATCATATTTCCAGGGTGTAATCAAGAAATATACCATTTCCGTCATGAGTTGTACTCAACCAATTGAACTACAACCCTTTCATACACGATTCCGGACTCATCCCATATATCGTACCTCTAGGACGTGATTAAGAAATATACCATCACTGTCAGAAGTTGTACTCAACCAATTGAACTACAACCCTTTAGCACATGATTCTGGCCTCATCCCCATATATCATACCTCCAGGGCATGATTAAGAAATATACCATCACCGTCATGAATTGTACTCAATCAATTGAACTACAACCCTTTAGTACACAAAATAATTTTTGAGTTTCTTCTGTATTAGCTTTATAATATGAACATAAAATAGGGAGTTTAACTCTATGTTAGAGGGAAGGGCTTTACAGCCAGAAGGGTATCTGGTTTTTGTAATTGGTTGACTGCTGATCCATTTAATATTTGCCTAAAGTCATTAGGCCAGGCTGGTAGGTGGAACTGTTGCTGTGGCCAAAAAGTAAACGGTTTCAACACGGTGTTTGTTACTTCAAACATTAAATGTTTTAAATAACAACACAAGTTGGAAACTATTTAGGTTTCACCCGGTGCAGCTTTCAATGACTTTTTTGATGTTTTCTTTGATGACCTTACGTTATGTTATCTGTGTATTGACTTTTAAATTTGTGGGTATTGTGGTGCAGATGGTCTCTAATTGCAGGTAGATTGCCAGGACGAACGGACAATGAAATAAAGAATTACTGGAACACCCACATCAAGAGGAAATTGGTGAGCCGCGGAGTCGACCCACTAACTCATCGTCCTCAAAACTGCCTTAATAAGAAGAGTAACAGCTGCAACACTAAGTTCCCCAAGGAGGAAGTTATCATGGCCGATTTTTTTCAATATCAGCCCGCAGAAGTGACCAGCTCTATTGAAAGTGCATCCTCAGACCCTGCCACACCAGACGAGGAGAGCCAGGATATAAATCTGGATTTGTGTATCAGTTTGCCTTGTTCCACCCTCCCTAAGAATAATTTAAAGAACATAACTGTCATCCTAGAAGACAAATCTAATTGTGAGAGTTGAAATATCATGGGACTAGCAGACTAATTATCTTATGTAGCTGATTAGCACCATGAGACTAGATACTAGTTATCTTATGGACATAACACTATGCCATAACACTATGTGAACTACAGACAAGACAACCTTAGATCTATGGTTACACAGGTACATGGCGTGGGTTACTTTATAAGGTATTTTGGTGGTTCTTGTCAATAGAATGTACTCCATATTCCTCACTAATTTGTATACTCTCTTTATTTTGTATTCTGGTCTCCTTATTTTGGTGTTAAATTAATGGCTCGAAACTTCTAATCATTTATTACTACTTACAAATGAGTTGCATTCTATTTAGTTAAATTGACATTCAGAAAGTTCCTTCTGGATTTATTTTTCAAATTGTATTAGAGATGTTGACATTCCCCAATTATATTTGGGAATGCATATGTTAATCTTTTTGGACTTCAAAAACTCATTTGAAAAAATAATTAATTTTAATGCTAAGTTTTAAAAGTTAAACTGAATGAACATTTCATGTTAGCGTTTTATTATTTTATTAATCAAAATTAATTTTAATTTTTTTTTTAATAATTATTATTTCTTAAAAAAAAATATAGAAATCAAACTACTTTCAAAGATTTAAGATGTGAATGTTAAATTTATTTAATCTATTTAAGTTTTTCAAAACATATAGAATAGGAAACAAACCATTTTCAATTGTAATTCATGTATAGAGATTTAATATGTGAATGCTACATTTATTTTAATCTATTTTAATACTTAGCAATAAGGGGGGATAGCTATTCTAGATCATGGATGGCTAGTGACAAGAGCATCTTGTTGCGCACCACGAGCTAGGGCATATAGGCCCTAGACATGGCTTGTTTCATTTCTTTTGGGTCTTTTCAGTGTGTGAAGGTGTTGTACATTGGTGTGTGGGTTGTTCATGGGTGTGGGGGATCACATGTGGTGTTTCATTTTTTATTTCAGCTTGTTGTGTGTCAAGCCTCTGGCATGGGGTGTGTGTGGATAGTCTAGTGGTTTATCATCTTTATTTTTCTTTGTTCATGAATGCTCCATCCTTGAACATGCAAATGAATATAGTTGATTTTTTACACAAATCCTTGAGTGTGGAAGGCTCATCCCAAAATGGGGTTCATCGTACAAGGAGCCTTGAGGGTGAGATGGAGGTGAAGATGGAATAGAATAACTATTTCATGGTGGTATTCAATTGGTTTCCAGATAGAAATAAGGCCTTTGAGGGGGGCCTACTCTTATAATCAAGTTGGCCTTTTCATCAAACCTTGACATTTTGGCTTTAATCCTATGGAGGAGCTTTCATCAAGAGTTCCTATTTGGGTGAGACTCCTCTAGTTTCCTTTAGATTTCTAGAGGAATGACATTTTTCATATGATTGCTTTGCCACTTGGCAAGCCAATGGTTCTTTCCTAGCAAGCTCTTGATAAAAAGTAATTTTCTTTGCTTGAATCTGTATTGAAATTGATTTAAATAAACCACTACGAGAGATTCTATGGAAATTTTTCTTAGTTCTACTTCATAGATTCAATAGTAAGATTATGAAGCTCTTAAATTCTAGTGTTGAATTTACCATGAATATAGGAACTTATAATGAAAATTTCCTAGAATTAACCCATTAGGGGTCCAGTTTAGTGTGCCTCCTCATAAAACACCTAAGTTTGACAAAGGGAATGCTCTTATGTCAATGGAGATCATTGATAAGGATGGATTTATTTTAGTAAAGCCCCACAATAAGGGTAAAGGGTAGAAAAGGTTTTAGAGACATAGTGAAGGTTAAGGGGTGTTTAATTATTTTGATGTTCTAGATGTTCTAGACCAACAAGAGGGGATACAAGAAGGTTTACATTTCTAGGTTGGTGCTCTAGAGATAAACAAGGAGGGTCCTAGAGAAGATAGCAAGAGGGGATACAAGAAGGGTTACATTTCTAGGTTGGTGCTCTAGGGATAAACAAGGAGGGTCCTAGAGAAGATGTTAATTGGACAATCTTTAGGAGAGTTTCTTGATGCACGGATGGACATAGATTTGGTTCTTGGGGTTTCTTATGCTATGGAAATAATTGAAAATATTGAGAGGGAAGAAGTTTCAACAATAGTTGTGTCTACATCCCCATTGAGAAAGGGGATCTAGATACAGGCAAGGGAAGTAGATCCCTACCTACTTTAGGATTACAACAAAAATCCTAAAGAGGCATGCCATAGAGAATTATTTAAAATTATGATGAAAGAAGGATCAAGAAAAATATAAATTGGTAGGGGAGACATTGGTGGAATTTGGGTCAATCAAAACAATTGAATCACACTTCTCCAATTCTTAAAAATTTCATCCTCTCTTGGAATGTAAGGGGCTTGAACAAAACCCCTAAACAAAAAATTATTCAAGAGTTAGTTATAGTTCATTTACAAAATATTATATTTATTTAGGAGACAAAGTTGTTAGTGGATACTATGTACAATATAGATTCTAAATTATGATGGAGATGTCATTGTAAGTGCATAGGTTCTCTAGTAATGTAGGGGAGTTTATTTCTTATGGAATCCATTGAATATTTCTTCTTTGTGGTTGCTCAATAACAAATCTTCTATTTCTGGGGTTGTTTCTAGTTTGGAGACGAGTGTGATTTTCATGTTCTTCAATGTCTATGACCTAACTAATTTTCCTCATAAAACCAATTTATGGTCTCATGTTTGGTACATTTAATCCTTAGCCCCTTTTCATCCTTGGATTTTGGTTGGTTATCTCAATGCCATTGTCAGTCTAGAGGAAAACAAAGGGAGTGGAAATACTGGAGCATTCCTCCATTCCTCTCAAAGATAATATATCATCGATGAACCTAGTGGATATAAATCCTAGTAATGGCTTGTTCCCACATGCAGTAACAAGAGATGTATTAATGATTCTATTTTTGAGAGGCTCGACATATTTTTCGTGTCTAGTTACTAGCTTGGAAACAATTAGGCCTCCAAATTTGAGATATTGGAGTTGTAGGGTTCAAATCACTAGTCTATCAAATTCTTTTCTATCTTGGTGGGGGTTAAAAGGATTCCTTATTTTAAGTTCCAAATAATATGGATGTGTGATCCCTTGTTACAAGACCATATGGTTGGGTGGTTGAATAGAGTTAGACTATCCTTTGACATGATGATGTATTCCTTTATCAAAAGGTTTCAAAATGTGAAATTCCAACTTAAGATGTGGAATAGACATTGCTTTGGTAATATATTTTAAGCTAGGTCAGTTGCTTAGTCCCATTTGGATGCTATGACCCATCATATTAGGGATTATATTGTTATAAATGTTTCCCTTAGAGAAGAATCTAGTGCTCTAAAGGAACTGCAGGAATGGGAGTTACAAGAGGAAGTGTGCTAGAAATAGAAGGCTTAAATTTTTTGGGCTCAAGAGGGGGACATAAATACAACTTTCTTTTTTAATTTAGTCAAGGCCAGAAGGCATGGGAATATGATTTTTTCCTTTGCCTTTTCTCAATGGGTTTAGTTAACTTCCTCAAGTGATATTTCCAGAGATGTTTCTCAGCACTATTGTTCTCTATTTATGGATGACTCACCTTGTGAGAAAGATGAAAATATTATCTTGCTTGCATCCCATATTTAGTTTATTTGGAGGTGAATGAGAAACTTGTTAGGCCCATTTATCTAGAATAATTAGATGCAATTTTATTTCAGATGAAGGGGAAGACCCCTAGACTCTAGCTGAAATTTTCCAAGAGTATTGGGAGATTATAAAGTTTTATCTATTGTAAGTTGTTCAAGAATCCCAAAAGAAAAAAAAATGTTGAAAGAAATGAATGCTAACTTCCTTTCCCTTATTCCTAAAGGAGAGGGGTTGATTCAGTAAACTTGTTTAAACCCATTTCTCTTTGTAATGTGGTATATAAGATTATCTCTAAATTGATGGCAGAGAGACTTAAGCAATGGTTGAATAGGTTCATCTTCAAAGAGCAAGGAAGATGTGGTGGACAAACAAATTATGTATGGGGTGATAATTGTTGTTGAGGTCATTCATTCCATGGTGAACTCAAAAGAGAAGATTTTTTTTATTAAATTAGATATGGATGTTGAAAGAATAAGGAATTTTTTATTGATATGTTTTTTGGCAACATGAGCATGGTGTATGAGTATAAAGTTATGCAGTAAGTAGTTTAGTGTTGTTATTGATGTCAACATTGTGTTCCAGTGTAAAGATTAGTGTGTAGACTAGTTTGTATAGTTTGAACATGTTTGAAGATGGATATCCAATAGATATTTGTAAGAAGGTTTGATTCGGTGAAGACAGATAAAAGAGAAAATTGGCTAAGTGTCAAAATACTATTTTTAATGTATAGTACGTCCGGTATTTTGGACCACATTGGCCCACTATGTATAATATCGCTCTATGATTTTGGTGTAATTTTTTTGGATGTTAGAAGAGTCTAAATCCAAATTTTCGTAGTGTTTTGGTCTCTCATGTTGAAGTTATGAATGACAAAAGTTTTGGTCTGGCAGTTACAATGTTATCATTACAATATGTCTATTTTGGAGGATTCACATCACTTCGCAGATTGGTATCTAGATTTATAGATTTTTGGAGATGTTCACAGGTGTCAATAGTCCCTATATTCTAACTATCATGAAGTTTTGAGGTTCTCGTGTTGGTTTGAGGTTGAACAGTTGATGAATTTTGATGTTAGGCCATTATCAATGCCGAGCTAATAAGTTTTGGGTATTGCAAAGTTTTGAGAAGTATTGATCCATTATGTGGGAGCTATTATAGGTCCATGCCAACCTATTTGTACTTGTTATAAGTTTTGAATCATGACACAAAGTATGTATATGTGTATGTTGAGCCGACAAGTTATACTTTGTATGATACATCTAATTAGGCCAACCTAATTGATATTCTAGGTATTTGTGGATAAAGTGAATACATATGGAAGATATTTTTTGGTGTTTTGGAGATAGATATGTAATGTGATGTGAAAATGATGTGAATTATGAAAATTTGATGTGAATGCAGAGTAGAATTTAGAGTGTTAGTGCGGATCAATATGAAGTGTGTAAAGTCACTATATTGAGCTTCAATGGAATTGTATTTTAGTATGTTGTAGATGCACTTGTAACAATTCAAATATCGGTTGTGTACCACCACTCTTTTCAATCTTTTCTTATTTTTGTGGGAAGTGAGTCCAATAGGATAATGAGTACACCTACAGTAAGAATTTTTCTAATATCATATAACCGGTTATAATATATTGTGAGCTAATATTCACTATGGTTTTTCCATTTTTAGGTTTTCCATGTAAAAATCTAGTGTTCATGTGTTTATGTGATATTGATGGTTGATTTCATGCTTTCCTTTGTTACTGTAAATTGAGTATGCTATGTGGAATGAATGTTTAAATCTTTAATTGGTTTTTGAGAATACAGATTCACCCCCCTCTAAGTATTCCAAGTGTTCAACAATGGGTAAGGATTATGCTTAGGTCAAATGGGTTTTCCTATAAAAATTCCTCCTAAATTTTTTGTTTGGAGGTAATTGGGTGAACTTGATAATGAGTTGTGTTATAACAACTTCCTATTTTGTCATTATCAATGGGGAACCCTTTGAGTTGTATGGTGCCTCTTGTGGTATCTGTCAAGGAGACCTCCTATCTCCCTATTTATTTATTCTAATGATAGAGAGTTTGGTAAGGTAATTAAGTTTCATGTTAGTCAAGGGGTGTATAGGAGTGGATATGGGGCAATTATTTGTAATGTAGGGACTTTCAAAGGTCATAACTTTTGACTCGGATGTCCATTTGGGCTCAAATTTTATAGGAAAATGCATTATGATGAGTTGTTTAGATTTTTGATAGAGCTCATCTTGGTAGGTGGAAATTTCAACACTTTCTCAAGAGAAAAATCTTTCATCTAGACCCTCAAAATTAGTTTTTATTGATTTTTTTCCTATTTTTAGAAAGTTTTTTTTCCAATGTTTAGAAAAAAAAATTCTTTAATAATTTGGAACTCATGTTTCCAATTTTAAATGTAAGTTGAAAATTTGTGTCACCATAGAGTTAGAATTTTTTTGAGGAAAAATCTAGGTTCAAAGGGATATGTATGTGAAATTACCAAAGACTGCCAAAAATGGCAATTTTTGGGTTTTTTTTAGTTTTTAGATATAAGGGAATCTCTTTCATTGTAGAAGTAGATATGGATAATAGAATAATTTAATTTGAAAAAATAATTTATACTTTTTTGATCCTTTTAATCTATAATTGCTCAATTATGTTGAACTTTTCTTTGGTTACTTCATTTGGTATCAAAGCAAAAGATGGTTGGGAGAGGAAGAGGGAGAGGAGGTCCTGACTAGATGCATAGAGATATATAGAAACTAAAAAGGAAAGTAATAGAACTTACAAACCTAATGTAAAATAAAATAACAAGAAGAGGAGATGAATCTGATGAAGAGATAGGCTAAGGAGGTACAAATTAGGATGTAGAATTTGAAAAACAATTAGAGTGTGTGAGTTTTGAAGAGAGGATGTCATGGAATTAGTAGGTAAAAATGAAGGGATCAAGATTGATGTTTTAGACTATGCAAGTAGTCTTAAATCAAAGGAGTTGATAGACTAGCTAAGCGATATGTGGATTTTTTTGAATGGAAGTCCATGACAAAGGAAAAGAAGGTGAAATTTACATGCACCAAGTTAAAGGTTCATGTAATGATTTGGTGGAATTATTTATAAAAGGAAAGAACAACCTGGAAAGGAAATGATAATATCAATACTTGGAATAAAATGGAGAATTTGAGAGAATTATTTTCTCATAGACTATGTACAAACACACTTTTGTAGGTTTCAAAATTTAAAGAAAATTTTAACTTCTATGCAAGATTATACAAATGAGTTTTCCAAGTTGTCTATTCATGTAGAGCATCAAGAAATAGATCAAAAGATAGCTTCTATATATGTAAATATCCTAAAAAAATATATTTAGGATGAAATGATCATGCATCGGGTCAGTAATATGGAAGAGGCCTACAAGTTGGATCTAAAGGCTGAGGAAAAGCAAAGCAAGCAATATCTTCAAAGGAATAAAGGAGGAGGAAGGGATAAATCATCCCCATTTCAAGGTGGTTTAAATTATGGTAGGGGAGAGTCATCCTAGGGAATGAAAAAAAGAGTAGAAACTCAACAAGATCCTTAAAATAAAGAAAGAGGATGGGGATTTCAGAGAGGTATAGGTTATGGAAGTGGTAGAGGATGGGAAAATCAAAGAAGGCCTTTCACTTGTTTCAGATGTAGAGAAGAGGTTCACAAAGCATTTGATTATAGTTATAACATGCAAGAAATAAATCAAGGAGGACAACCCAAGGTGAACTTGGTTTAAGATGAGAATGAAGTAGAAGGGATAGAACTAGAGGTTTCACTAGATATGGTAGAAATTCTCATGATGAGAAGAGTGATGGTGATTCCAAATAAGGAGAAAGCACAAGATAAAAGATTTGATTCTTCATGGCTATGAACCAATATATTCCAAGACAAATACTTTAGGTGGAAAGGTATGTCAAGTTATTGTTGATGGAGGTAGTTGTGAGAATATAGTTTCTAGGGAAATGGTACAAAAAATGAAATTACAGTATGAAAAATATCCACATCGCTACCACATTGCATAGTTTAAAAAGGGAAATGAAGTCATTGTTGATAAAAGATGTTTAATTAAGTTTATATCAAAAAGATCTATAAGGATGAGATATGGTGTGATGTCATTCCAATGAATGGTTATCATAATGTATAGTTGGGAAGGATATGCCAGTATGATAGGAAAGTTATACATGATGGAGAGAGAAACAAATACACCTTTTGGAAGGATGGATCTAAAGTAATTTTGTTACCCCTTAAGGATGAAGGAAAAGGTGAGACCATGCTACCTAAAAGAGAACTTTCCAAAGAAATGAAGGTAATAGGGTGGTGTTATGCATTATTAATACAAAGAGGAGAAGAGGTAGACATGTTAATACCAAAAAAAGCAACAAAAGTATTAGGAGAGTTTTTTGATGTTCTACCCAATGAATTACCTAATGGTATGCCACCAAAGAGAGATGTTCAACATCATATTGATCTAATTCTAGGAGATGGTGGCACTATTTTCACCTTGTGATGCCCATTAGTTATAACTGATTTGGGAGATTTGAATGGTGCATGATTCTCAAGATCTTCTATAAGTTACAAAATATCCTTGCCAAAAGATCAAATTTCAAACCTAAAAGTGGCTGAGTGTTATGTTTTTGGACCTTAAAGTTGTCGCTTGATTGCCTCCTTGCATCCCTCTTTTATCACCCTTGATCTCCTCTTCTCCCTTTTATTCCATTTCTCTTAGATTTTTGGGTTTCACCCATTAGACTTAACCCTTTCCCTCTACCACCTTCCCTTCTAAAAATGAACTAAGTGTTGATTTTTCGAGGGTCAATCATTGAATTTTCCTATTACCTCTTACCTTTGTTATGGTAGAGGTAAGCTTCCCCTTTGACCCCTAATTCTTGATCCTGCTTGGGAAATTCACTAAGTTTCAATCTTTTGGGGATCGGTGATGAAGATTTCTCTCTACTTCTTCTTTCCTTTCTTTCCTAGGTCTTAAGTCTCTCTTTTGACCCTTGAACCCCAATGTTCTTATTGAAAAACAACTAAGTTTTTTTTTTTTTCAGGCATCAAGGATCGGTCTTTCCCTTTACACTTTACCTCTATTGTAGGTACGGTGTAAGGCATCCTCTCGATGCTCAACACCTGAAATTACTTCTTCCTTCATCTTCTTCCTTAAGCCTTCTTTCCTTCTTAGTGCCTTAGGTTTCCCTCCTATGGTCCCATTTATGCTAAATACAACTAAGTCTTTAAATATCAAACTCGTGGGTTTTGCCTTCCCATCTTACCTCTTACCACATAGTGTTAAGTGGCAAGCCATAAGTCCTCCTCCCGAACATTGACCTTTGATGACTTCTTTTTGACCAATAGTGTTTGGTAATCCCTCTTCCCTCTTCTTTGTAGTAAGCAGTAAGCTCTCTAACCAAATCTTGATCACTTATGCCTACCTTCAAGTGTCAAGATTTGCTCCTTCCTCTCACCCTTTGCCTTAACCTTAAGGAAGGTGGTATGAAGCACACCTGATGTTTGAAGCTCAACGTTGATGCCAATGATGAGTATGAAGTATGAAGAATGAATGAAGTCTAATTTCTGATAGGGATAGTGTTTTAGCCTTGTGAAGCTGCATTTAATGCTTTTCCAGCTGCTATTTCTGGCTCGAAGGTTTCACTTTACCCATGATTTGACATGTTTTCATGGGAACTCCATTAATGTTGTAATGACTCTTTTAGGGTGCCTTGATTTGATCTTTGGGAGGAAAAGGATGGTATTTAATGTTGTTTTGGCCTACTTCCATTATGATGGGATGCTACCCATGCTTCTTTATAGGTTGCAGATGTCCTTTGTGTTAGATATCTCTTCCTTGCCATTATTTGTTATTGGTTTTCTTGGTTTTCTTCATTGCTTGTATGGGGGCCTGGCATGGATGTCAGGGTCATTTATGATGGATGTCTTCTCAAGATCTAGCTAGATTTTCTCTTGATGTAGTTATTTTGAAACCTTGGGTAAATCCTAGTTGGGATAGGGTTTATGGTTGATCAATTTTTTGAGTTATTCCACAACTATAAGGGAAATTTTTGTTGTTTTTGTTAGGGTTCGAAGTTTAGTTCTCCCTTCCACAGTTTTGAGATTTTTGTGGCCAAGGGGCTATGCACAAAAATGTGGTGTATTTCTGAAAGGTGAAGATCTATGTTTGTAATCAATTATTTGATAGATCCTCTATATTCTAAACTGGTGCATATATGAAATACTCTATTGTGCAAAATTCTCTAACTGTGGGTGACAATATGCTTTAAACTATCTAGTCAAGGGTTATATTAGTTTTTCAAGAATATTTGATGTTCTAAGTTAGTTTAATGGTTTCCTATTTGTTCAAGGGATAGATTAAATTCTTTCCATGAATTAATGGGTATCTTATTATTTTCTAGGGATTAGTAAGTATTTTTGCATAATAGGCTTGCCTAGGTCTAATTATCATAGGATGATGATCTAGTAGAAGACCCTCATAAAATGTTTGGTCTTGTAATCATAAAATGTATAACATATGACTCTGTAGCCCAAGGAAGGCACTGGTCTTGTTCATGGTTTTCCTCCCCCATCCTCAGAAACAAACATTATATTCAAAAAACTTTTCCTTTATTAGTTTAGATTTTCCTTCACGTTTCCTGCTTAATACCTAAACTTAAATGATATCAAGGGGTGTAACTAGCCCTACAAGCCATTTTCATATGTATGAATCTCATCTTATTTACATGCAGGGATACCCACCTAGGTCTTGCAGAGCTTGAAGTGCAAGGGATAAAAGTGTTGAATCCATCTCCCATTCATTGACCCCTAATCTTGAAGTCCTTGAGCATAAGAGATGGTTTTCCTTTAGAGGGTTTTTAGTGCTTAGTAGGAAAAAACACCAACAAGAGAAACTCTACCTAATCAAGTAGCCTATAGGATGAATCCAACACAACATGTAGAGATAAATAAATAAGTGACAAAACTTATAAGAAAAGGTACGATGAGAGAGAGTATGACCCCATGTGTTGTACCTACATTGTTAACCTGAAAGAAAGATGGCATGTGGAGGATTGCACAGATATGAGATCAATTAAATATATTACCATCAAGTATCATTTTCCTATACCCCATATAGAGGACATGATGGTTTTTCATGGATTTGATAAGCTTGCTAACCTTGGTGCCAAAACCCATACTACATGAATGCCACCACCCATTGGGACTTTGCAATGCCCGAATGAAGGTGCACTTTATTTGGGCCCAATGTCATGTTTTTCCAACAAGTAAAGATTCCTCCTCATGCCTCCTAGAAGGGGATGTGCTTGCAAGGGATAAATAATTTAGCAAGATTGACCTATGAAGTGGTTATCACCAAATCTGAATTCAAGAAGGGGATGAATGGAAGACAATCTTCAAAACTAGAGATGGCTTATATGAGTTGATGGTTATGCCATTTAGGTTATCTAATGCACCTACTATTTTTATGAGTCTAATGAATATTGTACTATGATCTTACATTGGTAAGTTTGTAGTAGTTTATTTTGATGATATTTTGGTTTTTAGTAAAATAAAAGAAGAGCACTTACAACACTTGAGGATCATCTTGGGATTGTTGAGGAAGGAGAAGATCTATAAAAATTTGAATAAGTTTAGCTTCATGCAGGATAGTTTGGTGTTTTTGGGTTTTATAATTTTTTTATATGGTGTTAGAATGGATGCATAAAAGGTTAGGGCAATTCTAGAATGGCCTAATCTAAGTAGCATAATGGAGGTAATAAGTTTTCATGGGTTGACCACTTTCTATTTTAAAACTTCATTTGAAATTTCAGTAGTATTGTAGCACCTCTAATAGATTGCACCAAAGGAATGGAATTTGTGTGGACTAAGGAAGTTGAGGTGAGTTTCAAGTACCTAAAGAAGGTAACAAAAGCTCCCATAATAGCACTACCAAATTTTGATAAGGTATTTAAAGTGGAATATGATGCCTCCCATGTGGAAATAGGTGTTGTGCTTAGCCAAATAGTTAAACCTATAGCCTTCTTTAGTGAAAATTTGAATGAGGTGAGAAATAATTATTCTACTTATGATGTTAAATTTTATGCAATTATTCAAGCCTTGAGACATTGGAGACATTATCTAGTTCCCAATGAGTTTGTGTTGTTTACAAACCATATTGCATTGAGATACTTGAACACACAAAAAAATTGAATAGTAGACATACCAAATGGGTCTCTTTCTTACAAGGCCACAAATTTCTTTTGAAGCATAAGTTTGGAAAACAAAAATAGGTTGTAGATGTGTTGATTAGGTGTGTTGTACTTTGGACCATAATGGAAACTGAAGTAATTGGTTTTGATGTAATTAAAATTTATATGAATTTTATGATGAATTTTGGGATATTGTGGAATAACTAAAAGCTCCAGTCGATGGTAACTTGGATCACCTTAGGGGTGAATATTTTATGCAGGATGGTTACCTCTTTAAAGGGAAACAACTATGCATACTGGTTGGCTCTATGAGAGAAAATAGTATCAAAGAACTTCATAGTAGTGCGTTGGCTAGACATTTTGGAAATGACAAGACAATAGCCTTGGTAGAAGCCATATACTACTAGCCAAAGATGAAAAGGGGTCACATTTAACTAAGTATGTAACAAGGTGTAAAATTTTTCAAGTCTATAAAGGACATTCATAGAATATAGGGTTGTATATGCCATTACTAGTACCTACCCATAGAACCATGGATAAATTTGAGCATGGACATTGTGTTGGAGCTTCCAAGAACCTGATAAGGTAATGATTCCACTTTTGTGGTTGTTGATAGATTCTCTAAGATGGCTTGTTTCATTTCCTATAACAAAACTAATGATGTGATGATGGTAACATAACTATTTCTTCCAAAAGTTGTTAGATTGCATGGTGTTTTAAAGACTATTACGTTTGATATAGATACCAAATTTTTAAGTCATTTTTGGAGGAATTTATGGAAGAATATGGGGATCAAGTTGCAGTTTAGTAGTGCCCATCATCCTCAAAACTTATGGGAAAATAGAGGTAGCCAATTAGAGTTTGGTAAATTTGTTAAGGTGCATTGTTGGAGAGAATTGCAAATAATGGGACTTGGCATTTCCCTAGGAAGAATTTTCCTACAATAGTTTCATAAATAGATTAACAAGTGAATCACCTTTGTAAATTGTGTATGGTCTAGGAATACTAAGGGTGTTCTAGATTTTATGTGGCTACCAATTAGAGATAGAATCAATGATGATGGGGAAGGATTTGCAGAAAAACTTCAATAGTTGCAGAATGATGTGAGACAAAAGTTGCATGACAATAATGAGAGGTAGAAAACTATAGTATATGCTAGTAGGAAAAATAAAATATTCAAGGAAGGTGATTTAGTGATGGTATATTTGAGAAGAGATAGGTTTCCTATAGGAACATACCAGAAATTGAAGTATAGGAAAATTGGTCCTTGCAAAATTACAAAGAAGATCATTGATAATGCCTATGAGGTAAGTTTACCAAAAATTTAATATATTTCTCCCATGTTTAATATTTTTGATTTATATGCCTTCCATGGAGAGTATCATGATGAGGATAGTGGATAAGAAGTGGTTTGGAAACACCAAATTCCACATAAGAAGGAAACGGTTGCAAAAATTCTAGATAAGAAAACTACCTACACTCGACAAGGTCAATAAGGTATAGTTGGAAGGATTACCAACAACAAATAACACTCGAATTATAGAGTGGGAATTAAATAATTTGGATCAATACAAGTGGCAATAGTTTAAAGATAATAATTTTCAAGAGCTACATTCTTTTCAACCAGAGGAGAATGATGTAGGGACATTTGGAGGTCATAACTTTTGACTTGGATGTTTGCTTGGGCTCAAATTTTATAGGAACATGTATTATGAGGATTTTTTTGGATTTTCAACAAAGCTCAGCTTGATAGGTGGTCATTTTGACACTTTACCAAGAGAAAAATATTTCATCTCGACCCTAAAAATTAGCTTTTATTTTTTTCCAATTTTTAGAAAGTTGTTTTCTTTAATAACTTGGAACTCATGTTTCCAATTTTAAATGTAAGTTGATAATTTGTGTCACCATAGTGTTAGGAAGTTTTTAGGAAAAATCAGGGCTCAAAGGGATATGTATGTAAACTTACTAAAAATAGAAAAAATATGAAAACTTGTCAAAAATTGCCAAAAATGGTAATTTTGGGTTTTTGTTTTTTGTTCTTTTTTTTAAGGTTTTTGGATATAAGGGAATTCTCTTTAATTTTAGAATTAGATGTGGATAATAGAATAATTTAATTTGAAAATATTTTTTTACTTTCTAGATCTCGTTAATCAATATGGCTCAATTTTATTGAACGTTTCTTTGGTTACATCAATTTACCTTCTCAGTTGTATTTAGAGTTTATATATAGCATTGCTTTGATGGGTTTAGCCAAAATTAGATATATATATTATGGCCTCGAGATAAAGGATTAATAAATAAAAATCTTCCATTTTTTCATCAACACCCCTCCTCTTATTGAACATTGAATTTCTTGTATTTTTAGATTTCAAGTAGGAGTTCTCCCCTAGTATATTTAGGTATCATGCTCTCTATTGGATCATTACTGAGGGGAACATGAAAAATTATGTTTTATAAAGTTTGAGAGTGGATTAGCTATTAGTCCCATTAGTGCTCTCCTTTAATGGGAGAGTGTTGTTGGAATTGATGGCCCATGCTCTTCCCTTCTATAGGTACATGGTCCAAATTGCTTTGGAAAGCTTCATTAAGAATCTAGGTGATCTTGTAAGGAAGTTCTTATGGTTGGTAATTTGGCTTCATCCAAGTGGAGCTTGGTAAAGTGGGAGAATATATGTAGACCATTGTAGGAGTGTGGTCTTGGTCTATGACAAGCTAGCCTCTCTAGTTAGGCCTTGGTGGTTAATATTTATTAGAGGAGGTGCATTAATGAAGACATAACTTGGGGCAAGATCCTTACCATTAAGTATTTGAGAAGAGTTACGTATAAGGAAGTACCAATAACTTGCCTAATGGGTAAGGATTATATGATTTGGGATGCTATTAAAAAGGGTAATAATTTAATTAAACATGACCTATTTTGGATATGTAATAGTGGGTCTGAGGCTTTTCTTTTGGTTTGACTCTTGAGATAGTTTTCTCCCTTTACTATCCATGTATGCTCATTTATATTACCTTAGCAATAGTTTTATAGAGTCTAGGTGGTTAAAGGTGGAGGACCATAAAGTAGCCCATAATTTGGGGCCAAAGGTGGTTTATAGATTGAGGGATCTATTAGAGTGGATGCTAGCGGGCTCTATTGAGGATCAAGAATATTTATGAAGGATTGTTGGAATACAGTGTTTACATTTCATTGAGGGGGCGTAACACTCTTGCACAAAATATAGATCTTTGGGGGATATATTTAGTGGCCTTTGGTTATCAAGAGTTGAATTTTCAACGAAGTGGAAGGATAGAAGTAATGTGGTGGAAGAGTGTCTGTACATGTTTTCTTGGACTAAATGAAATTTCTTCATTTTTTTAGTAGCATGGAATAGGTGACTTACCTTAGATAATGTTTGAAAGAGATGTTTCTAAGATCCATCTATGTGTGTTCATTGTGGTGATGATGAGGAATTCTCCTCATTTATTTTTTTAGTTATCTTTCTCTAGAGGCATTTGACACTTATGGTGGGGAGTTATGGAGTAGGAATGTTTTCATTCCTCTTCTATGGTTGAGTTTTGGAGGAGTTTGGGGAGACCTCATGTAAAGGCCTTCTTTTATTAGGTTGCATGGAGCATTGACCCCGCATTCATCCTATAATAGTTGTGGTTGGAAATGGATTAAAAAATATTTTAAGGGAAGAGATTAATGGTTCAACAATTTTGATAGAAAATTATGGGCATAATTCATGAGATATACACAGAATTCAAGGTATCTTCTCCCATGAAAGTAGGGGAGGAAGAGTTGATGAACATGTCAGGTTTATATGGGAATGGTCCAAAAGCTACAAAGGTGTAGGGGATTTGTCATTTTAGAAGAAAGACTCAAAGAATGGGAGATGTTCTTTGCCTCCTAGTGGAGTTTTGAAGTTTAAAACTGATGGTTCTTTCATGGGAAACCCTAGGCATGCTGGAGTTGGAGGAGTTGGGAATGACAACTTAGGTGTTGTTCTTTTTTTCCATCTATAAGGGACATCATAATAAAAATTTGATGGACGGTCCTATCCTCACAACTCTTGAACGTGATTGTTCTCTAAGATAGTATAAGATTATGTGCGATTCTAACTCTCAAATTGCAATTTCTATGTTGCATGCCAAGAGGTTTGATGGAGCCAATTGATAGTTGGCTTTGGTGGTTCAGTAGATTCTTCGACTTTCTGACTCAATGGATGAAATTTCCTTTATCCATAATTTTAAGGAGTGGAATGGTGTGGCTGATTGTTTTACTAAATAGGCCTCTGAGCATTGGGGGGATTGGAGGGTCGATGAGTAGTAACTGTTATCCAAAAATAAAACCTTTAAAAGTTTAGATAGGTTATTTCTAGAGGATATGTCTGGTTAGTGGGTTGCTAAGGTTGGTTATTTGTGGGTTTGGATCTCTAGTGGTGGTATTTTTGTGGTATCTTTGACAAGGATTTGGATCCATTTCCTAGTTTTGTTTATGTTCATTTTTTGATTGTATCTTTATTATGATGATCTAATAATGTCTTACCCTCTTTATTACAAAAAAAAATAATAAAAATGTTTTACATTCCCACTTTTCCTGGATACAATATTCTATGTACATATAAAGGAGCATGGGAAACATAATAGATCCCCCTTCAATTATATAATATTTTAATTTATTCATCCTTTGTAGAAACATAAAATATTTAGTCTTAGTTATAAAGTTAAAGTGTTATTTCTAATCTATATAACTTCATTTGGATATGGTCTTGAAGGCATTTAATTGACTATCCTACCTACATTAAAATAATTGTATCTCTATAATTATTGGTATAAAAATGGTCATCATATATATTTTTTGAAAGGTACACAATTAATTTTTAAAGAGTTAGATTTATAAAGTTTTGTATTAGTTAGTATAATGGTTTTAAAATATCGATATAAAAATCATTAAATTATCTTTTAAAGATAATTGAAAATCTTTGAAAAATAAGTTGATATAAAAAACACTTCCAAAATTAATCAATGATGAGATAAATCTATTCAAAGTATGATTGAGAAATTTTAAAAGAAAATATACACAAAGCAACAATACCATAATGACACATTTCTTATCTTGAAAAAATATTTTCAAGAAAAACCCCATCTTCCAAATATTGAATCAAATTATTCATGGTGTTAGTTTAGTTACAATACATCAATAATTTGAAACCTTCATATAAGAAAAAATAGCAAGTCTAGAGAAATTTTACCAGAATAATCCCTTATAAAATTACATCATGCTATTCTTCATCCCAAGCACCAATATATAGAAGGTACATATTAGGAAATTACAAATGGTAAACCATATAGCATGGGAGAATACTTCTTCCAAAAATGGTGCCTAAATCTCTACATGGGGAATTCCAATACTCAACTCCCATGATGATTTAATGTACTAATATTATAATCTTCCCTTGAATGGATTGGACTACATGTTTTAGCATATTAATAAGATTAATGCATAAGTGACATCCATAATCCAATTTTAATGTGTTTCATCCTAATCCATGATATGGGACTAATTCTATAGATTGATTTCAATGTCATTTAAGATCCTAATAGAATGGAGGCAACTCTTCAACTCCCACACAATTTTTGAGAAACCATGTTCTAAAAATCCATCATTTTAATGTATGATACTATCTTCCTTCTTTTGTATCTCGATTTATGAGTCCAATGAGTGCTTGTGATTCAAATTATGTATTCATTGATAGTTTCTTTCTTTCCAAATATCATGTGTTGAGATATTTATATGATTTATTTAGTGAACTGTGGTTTTTTTTTTTGAGATAATCATGTGGTGTATCATTATTTTTGGTATGTATGTTAAATGATCACCCAATTAGTTTCCTCATAGTGTAGAGGGGTGGGCCTAAGGGTTTCAAAAGTTTGACTGGTATTGAATCACCATTGGGGTCTATAGATTTTTTAGAGAAGCTTGGAGTGTGTGTAAGGATATCTTAACCTTATAGATATATCAAATATTATTTTTGCAGCTTTTTATGACAACAAATAATTCTAAATGTTTGAGTCTTTCTTTGTAAAAGTATAATTAAGATCATAAAAAATTATTTGCCGGATTGAATCTTCCCAATTATCTATTGTGATCTCCATTACTTATTTTGGCATGTCCTCATGTTGGATACAAATGTGCATATATTTTCTCAAATAATTATCATGTTAAGCTATGTTCTAGTAGTATGATTAGAAAATATATTTTATACATCTTATATATTTTATCCATATTTTATACGTAATTGAAATAAATCTTGTAAATGGAGCTAGAAGTTTTAACTTCATGTATAGTTTTTTCCTCTTGCTTTCTTATTTTTCCATTACATGTGTCAACCCATGCATGTATGTAGATTATTATTTTGGATTACCTAGTCAATGAAATCTTTGACTACTTCTTCAAGATATAATGATGAGATTCTACATGCTCAACTAATTGGCCCAAGGTATGTTTGAATGGTTCATATAAAATTAAATCCATGCCTAGTTTTAAATTTTTTTATCTAGCCTCCTATCTCATGTTTTTTGGTTCCATGCCCTAATTCTTATCACCTATGGTGGAAATATATATTTGAGTTTTTTTTTTATTGAAGGATTATAAGAGACTCTTTTCCATTCTTTTAGGTCAAATAACAAATCTCTAATAGGCATAAAAAATATGAAAACATTTGCATCACATATGGGTGATCCAATTTACTAATGAGTGACCCTAATGCTAAAGGTTGACTTACATGGGTCATACAATTTATAATCCAATAATAGGTGACCCTTGGATAGTGGGTACTTCTCAAACATTTTTATAATTTTTGTAATTGAGATATGTTCCTTCAATTTTTTCTTTATGTGGGTGCCTTGTATATTACCTTGTTTAATTTGGGTATTATTTCTCTTCATGTATTGTGAGTCATGCCTTGTGTTAGGATAACCAACATAGAGTGTGTTGTGTCAGAACATAAATTTATTTATTATTATATATTGTAGATTCATGATCTTTAGATCAACATGTTGGTACCACATGTATCCTAGTTAATATGTATTTGTTTTAGTTTAATACTCTTAATGGATCATATGATTTCATTCTCTTAACCTATCATTGTATTAATGATTTATGGAGGTCATGGTTCTAGGATTTATCCTTTAGGATACAAATACCTCTGCCTCCTCATAGTGTTTTCTTATTTACCTTAAACTATGATTAAATAATTCTTCCAGTTTTGTTACTATGATTAGTGAAATAGTGTTACATGACTAGTGTGTTGTAGTATTATGTAGTGACACATTGAGGCTATAGTTGTGTAATCTAACATGTTTATGTCATAGTCATATCATAAAAATATTTTCATCCATTAGTTTCCTAGTTAAATTAAGAGCATTGTATTTAGTATTAGATCCCATGTCATGACATTTGGGGCTTTGTGTTGTATGCTTTCTAGTTATATATTTTTAATTATTATATTTCTTATTTCATGTAGCTTTAATGTAGGTGTGATTGGAATAATTATTATTAATTTTTAACCCATGTAACTTGTATTTGAGGAAGAATTTCACTTAGTCCTTGCTACCCAATAATCCACGAGCTATATCATGATCACAAGAATGGAGATAAATACCTCTTGTATGTAATCCAATATTGGATCTTTAATCCTAGTCTTCCTAAGAAGTTCTTGAGCATATTCCAACTTATTTGATGACCACATCATTAGGAAAGTGATAGTGCTCAGGATTAATAGTAGTTTAGGAAAAGTAAAATTTTCAAATGCAACCACGAATAGTGCTGAAACATACCATTGTTGGGAATGGTGGTGGTCTAATTATGTTGATGATATTTTCCATGGTATTCCAATGTCATCAAGGTTTTTCTTCTAGAGTGGAGGATTTGATCTCTTCCCAAGTTCTTAGGGAAATGATAATAGACCTTCAAATTTTTATTTGAAGACTAAATGTTAGTTGAAGTGTATTCCTTTACCTTAGAAGGTAAGAGGTCCACCTACTTTTGGTAGCTTCATCTTTAGCATCAAACATCATGTTAAAGAGATTTATAATTTTAACTAGAGGTTAGATGTGTTCGTCCTAGCTATTTTAGCATAATCTATCAATATTTGGGTAGTTTGTAATCCACCTTGCCTTGGGTATTTAGATTATGTTACATTTGTGATTAGATTGGATATTTTGTTTGTGATTTTCTATAAGGAATAGTGGAAAATAATTTATAGGAACTATTTTGACCCATATATTGATAATGAGTAGGTAGTTGATGTTTATGGATTTATTTCTAGTTTCTTGTTATGCTTTGCTAGTTCATGTTTTTTATAATATTTTGTACAACATATATATTATGTGTTGATATGACCCTTGGATTTAGTATTCTATTTTTAGATATGCCAATTGAATCAATGTTTATATAATGTTAGTAATGCAAGTAATGCAAACCATTAGTTATTATGATAAATTGAGCCTTATGAGGCTATTTTAAATAATGATATTTTTTAACTTGGATAAAGCATGAAAAAATATCATGGTTATTAGTCAACTCGTGTTCCTTAAAGCATGGGATGTGATTGATTTTATTTCTTAGTCATGTAAATGAGTGGGTTTTGTTGGTTCTAGAAGTAAATTATAAGGTTTATAATTTTATCTATTTTGTATTAGATGCCCCTTATAGGATATATTCATAATGTGTTGGGTCATACCTTGGTTGCATGTGTGGTATGTACTTGTGGTTTCCTCTTGGTATATCCTCAATGAGGTTATGCATTGGAGCATATGTTTGTGGGGGTTACTTAGAACCTTATATCTTTTTATATGTCTTCAATGCATGTGTTTTTGTTTGATAGACCTTCTTGATGTGTAAATTATTTTATAGAAATTAATTTTGAAAATATAATATATGTTAATATTAATAGTATATACATTGAAGGGATATTTATATTCCTTCTTGGTGAATGATGCATATGCAAATTTGATAAAATGGTTTGCGATCAAATTATATACATAGAATTCATAAAAAATGAAGTGTTCTTTTGATATGTGAGCAATAGTGAATTATCTTTTTTTTGTGACCTTAATTATGTAGGTCTTTCATTTCATTTAGTGTGCATGTTATCGAGTAAATATAAAGTTTTATATTAAAGAATTTACCTATTGGTTGGGATGGAAAACCTTGGTTGTATTTCTCCTTATGTATGATATGAATGTAATTATGCTCATATTATTTATTATTTGAGTATGATCTTCCCTAATTTGAAATTTTCATTTTTTATTCTTATTTATGTTTGGGTCTTACTAAAACTATGCATAATATAATATGGTTTAGAATAATTTGATATTGATATGATGAAATTATTGGATAAATAATTAACTCCCCAATTGAATTCTTATTGCTATGTATCATTTTTTATTTGAACTTGGTATGGAGTGAATAAATTTATCCTACTCTAGTGTAATCTTAGTAAAACATTGGATAATAAAGCAATCCATGTTGTGTTTTATGTTGTGATAAATTACCTTTTGAGTTAAAATATTCTTTCTTTATTTTATTGTGGCCTATTATGTCAATAATTGTATTTGGTGAGCTTGTTTAGATGCATTGTGATACTATGAGGCCCACTTTTTCATGTGAAATAATTTATATTATTGTACACATATTTGGATATAGATGTTTATTGATTCCTACATTTATAATTCCATATTATGTTGATTACAATAAATTAGAATGGGTAAGGTAGATTTTGACTAGATTAGTCTAATTATGAGTGTGCAATACTAATTTATATTAGTGAAAATTTAGGGATAATTAATATAGTTTTAATATTATATGCATTTAATTATAATTAGATTATTTTTTTCTTGTGGGACTAACTATGTGAGATTTTCATTAGATAAGAGATTTAAAATGCTATCTCTATTTTTCAATTTTTGAATTAAACCAAAATGATTGACATGTGTGTTTTTGATGTAGTACTGAATCTTAATTTTGAATGTGATTTATTTTTATAGCTTTTTACTCACAAAAAATTCCTCACTTGGCACAATATTAGGAAGAGAGGTTTCAAGGGGACTTCATTGTGTTTTCCTCATGGAAATAATGAGGAGTACACTAGTTATCCTTTATTTAGTGTCCATTTTCTCAGAAAATTTTGAATTTATGGTGGAAGCTTTGAAATAGACCTATTCATCAAAATAATTACTTCCTTGACTTCTAGAATAGCTTAGGTCATTAAATTGCCTCTCCTTTCTTCTGGCCACTTAGGATATTAGCCATTTTATTCTTTTGAAGATTTTGTTGGAGCATAATCAACACATATTTCAAGAATGTCATAATGAAGTCACACAGGTACAGATTAAAATCAAAAGTATGATCAAAGAGACTATCGATGATAAACTAAATATGGATGAATCTCTTACCTCCTCTATCCTACATCTAGTTAAACTCTTGGAGATGTCTCTCTCTTTGTATTCATATAATGGGTTGAAAACAAGGGTGTAGTGTCATAAAATTGTACCCTACGGTAATTTCACACTTGTGTATCAAGCTCGTCGTATTTATGAAAAAAACCTATAAGTTGAAATTTCATGATTCTAACTTCATAAGAAACAAGAATGAAGCACTAACAGCCTAGATACCTTATTCTTAAGAAAAAATTAATAGGATACTTCCATGTTGCATGAACGTTTGTGCCACACTATCATCCTTAAACTTTACGATATTCAAATGAGAATATTCCACATCATTTTGTTGAGCACCCAAAATACTAAGAAGGGGTAAATTAGTATTCTCTTAAACCATTTAAACATCAAAAATTCAATTACTAATGCATATTCAATTGAAGTGAGGAAAGAAAACATGAAAATATCCACAACATCACATAACACATGAACACCGAGATTTTTACATGGAAAACCTAAAATGGGAAAAACAATGGTGAGGGTTAGCTCACAATATATTATAACCAGCTATAGTATATTACATACATGCTCACTATAGGTGGACTCACTGTCCATAGAGAAAAAGATAGAAGATAGATGGTGTCACACAAACTATTTTTGAACTATTATAATTCATCTTATGCATGCATGAATTATAGTTCCATTGAAGTACAATAATAATCTAGTTCTAATTTTGATTCAATACTCTACCTCGCTCTTCATTCACACTATTCTAATCTTTAACTTAGCATTCACAAATTAAATTCACACCACTCTACTCACACTTGCTTCACACAAATTAAATTTTGCATCTATCTCCCAAAACACCGAAAACAATCCAACATATATATATATATATTCGCATCAAGTATAACATCAATTAGGTTGGCCTAATTTGATGTAATACCTAAAATATGTTGAATAAACTAAATACTTAGAGGGGGGGTGAATCAGTATTTTTCTAACAAAATTAATTATTAACCATCCAATTAACAATCCACATCTAGGTGCAATAGTGAACCAAAACATAAAAGAGATCATAAAACATTGACACTAGGATTTTTATGTGGAAAACCCAAAGTGGGAAAAACCACGGTGAGGATTAGGTCACAATATATTATAACCAGTCATAAGATATTAGAGGGCTTACTTCCAGGAAGCACTATCCTTGAGAGGCTCACTGCTTGATTACAAAAGATGGCTTATAGCAAAGATACAAAAAAGGTATGGCTCACTGCCAAAAGTGAACTAGTGAAGTGTACCTACAAAGTGTAGAAATTAGTTTCGGTTAAGTTCTAAAAACACAAAAATTCTACTTTGGTTGTAGATATACAATCATTATTAGTCACTTCACACTACTTCATTTGTCACACCGATCGCATACACATTCTATATCTCTCTATTCTTCTCTACATCATACACACACATATATACACTATAAAGCCCCGCCACATAACCCCAAAGAAAACTAATACATCTAACATTTATGGTACAATTTAAAAAAAAAAAAAAAACTATTAAAGTGTATAAAGTATTGTATACTTTAAATTTAAAAGATTACAAATTAAACACCTAAGTCCTTTGGGGTACATGAGGTGACATTACGTAGCTAACCCATTCATTCACTTAACTTCAATTTTAAACATTAATAAATGATAAAAAAATGTGACAAAAATAATCCATATAATACCATACACAAAAAATACATTAAATTAATATGAAGATATAAAGCACATATTTCCACAAATACAATATAACATTGATAGTATTTACATATGGTAATTTAAGAATGATTTACACAGTATGATAATACATTACATCAATCTGATAGTACATCTCAATGATCACATATACAAAATTACATCATTGATTTTCCCAACACATGTGGGAGTGATACATCAATATATAAAATACATCTGGAGTACAAATATACATTTGGTAATAAATGAATCCTGGATCAAACTGCACCCACAAAACTCTACACTAAATGGTACAACCGTATCATAAGGGGACCCAATGGGGTGTGTAGCACATTCCACCCAACCACCCCCATGCTGGGAGTAAATAAGGAAGGATCCCCAACCAAGTACCTCCAAATAAAAAGACAAGACTAAACTCCATACACGAAAAAAAACAAGAGAACACAAAGAAATATCTCATACCACAATAAATCATCAAAACATAACAATAGGCCACTTCCAACATATTACAACAATAAGTCACAAATCATATCATCAATAAATCTCAAGACATAATAACAATAGACCGTGCTTCTAGAGGATTTCAATAAAAACATCTGAAAAGGGAATCCTAGAGGAGAGTTTCATCGCATGGCCTTACATGGATTATCCAGACAACGTGTCTCATGGTGTCGCCTCCATCTATACATGGATTATCCAGACAACCTATTACCAAGTGCCGCCTCCATCTATGGTTATCCTGACTGCCTATCTCAAGGAACCACTCCATAGGGTTACTCATGCAGAACCGTTAACCTCTTGTGGAGACGAGGCAATGATCTTGATAACCACGACCTTCTCAGCCCACCTTTAGCCACTAATAGCACTAACAGGCATAACGAGGCATCCATATTTATCTTATTAATGTTTAACTACCCACCCCCTAATTAATTACTTAGGTTATCATTTGTTACTCTAACTCTATGTGGGTTACCTTGACAACCCCTTTGTGCACCGGCCCCCACATAGAGCCACTCTCCCTAGAACCCAAAACATAAAATCCAACACCAAGGAGTTGTACCACAAGAACACTGAACCAAAAAATGGAACATCTGTGAGGAAAAACCATCTCGCCAAAATCATATGAAACAACATCCATAAAATGGTACAACCCATGTGTAATTCAAATCGCAACCATAGCCGAAACATAAGGAAAAATATCAATTTACAAGATCAAATATAAACATTAACTTCCCCACCTCTGGAAGTCCCTAAGAAGTAACTTAAGCTCCTACCACAGGATAAACTAACTCAAGGGCTTTCCCATATGACACAAATACAATAAAAAGAAAACTAGAACTTTTTCAACGAATAATCTCGAGAGTAAAACAACGCCTTACATTTCAATACACAATAATTTCATCACATAAATAAATAAATAAATTAACTACTTGAGAATATTCAATTTAATTCAAAGCACATAGTTTATTTCTAATTTGCACAATTACACCATAACATTGCAACTTTTAAAATTATCTAATAAATTCATAATCGCAGCATATATAAAACCATCTATATATATATACATGCATACATATATGTACGCTTTTTACACGTATATACATATATACATATATACATATATATATATATATATAAAATAAAACATGTATTAAAATCATTCTTTTAAATCATATTATAAAAATTTCCCATATAAAATTTTTGTAATTCACAACAGTAAGTATTTATATATATAAATATATATATACATATATATATATATATTAAATATTACATAAAAATTCAATTTAAAAAAAATTAATCAAAATTTAAAAAGAAATCAAACCATAGAAATTTCCACCCACAGCATGTGGTACATAGTACCACAGTGTGGGAGGGCCTCAGCCCCCACACAACTGCGACCAACAGCCTCGGCTGCTATGCCCAACCTTGTGGTGGTTGCGTACAACCCGCCATAGGGGGGCCATGGGTGGTATGGCTTTGGTCGACCTCCCACCCCCAATACAAATAATTTTTTTATTATATATATATATATCTATTTTAAAACCCATGAAACGTACACATAGTTTTTAAAACAAACCCAGAATTTCACATATAAATATGTATATATTTAATATACATCTAGATATACATACATTTATTTCTGTATATATATATAAGTTATAAATAAATAATATGAACAATATGATTTTTATCAGACACAATTTAAATCTAAGTATACAGATTCAACCCAATTAATAATATGATTTTCTTTTCAAAACAAGCATTTCATAACTAGGTTTATTGAAGAAATTCAGAAGATTTTTCAATAGATTTCCAGAGAGACATAAAGGTTTAACACAAACAATATTTCTAAAACAAAATCCTCTTTCAAACATAAATCTCAATTTAAAGAATGGCAGACATGATTTTCATTTTCCCTTACAGAACAATAAAAAAGAAACAAAAGAATTAATTAATCGTAAAGAACCTGGAGTCCTTCGTTTGATGATTAATCCAAACACGGTAACCCTTCTTCCTCTTTAGAAAATGAACTTCTCCTGCAGATCCTTCTCAAATTCCTTTTAGCTAACTTCTGAATCAATTTGCTATTCCTTTCTTATAGAACAATTTTAACAAAGAAGCACAAAAAACCTCTTTTTTTCTTTTTCAGACAAAAACCAAAAACCTTTTTCTGTGTTTGTGTAGAAAACTTCCTTTCCTCACAATAAAATAAATAAAATAAATAAAGCTCTTCTTTCTTTTTTTTTTTAAATCCAACCCATCCATTGGCTCTTTTTTTTGCTTTAAAAGCTCACACTTATCTCACGGATTTAATTAAAAATTCATTATTTTCACATGATATTATCCTCACAAGATATTCTCTTCTGATTTTCAAATTTTAATATCTTGAAAAAGATAATTTATAATGATCACCAACATTATTTATTTAAATTAATTACCTACACCTTTTAATTAAATACTTTTAATTTACAATATTTAAATTGAAAATTACAATTACTCACAATTAATCATATCCACAAAATATCATTAATTTATTCCATATAAAGTAAAAATAAATTAAATAACAACTAACCATAATTAAAATAAATAAACAACAACCAATATAGAGACAAGGACAAAGCCAAAACCATGACACAACAAGACTCACAACGAGGTGACGGACTTGGGATGGGGACACTTCCTTATCAACTCCCTTTTTCAACATCGTACCCATTGGGTTAATTTAATGCTCCCTCTATCTTGTCGAAACAGGTGGAATCGAGACTTTATTCCTACAATTCCTACATACAAACAAACGTCAAGTAACATGTAAATCTCCATTGTAGACACACTGTGAAAAGAAATTGCGGGGTAGCAGGGCGCTTGCAAGCGAGTGATGCTACTCCGTCCTTTCACCAAGACTCACTAACAAACACATCAAAAACATAGTAACATAGAATCACAACATCATCACATATAATATTAAAGAAAACCATATTATAACCAAATAATATAACCACCACATAATGTATCATCAAACATCATAGTAATGTCAAGTGCAACAAAACAACAAAACTATGAATCCACACACAACCAAGTCGGTGAACTAATCACCATCACAACCAAGTATCAAACCAACACATAAGAGTATCAAAGAGTATCAACAACATGAGGGGTATTACATACACAATCATGTCTTCCAACATCAATTAGGTCAGCCTAATTGAAAATGAACAAAAAATTCAAAATGACTTGTAGACCCAATACAAAATTCATTTTGGAATACAAAACAAAACATGTCACCCATACATTAGGTCGGCCCAGACCTAATAAAGAACACACAAAGTAAAAAGAATTCTCAACCATGTTGACCAAAAGAATACCAAAATTTTATCACTTGAATTACATAGCCGGATCAACAAAGATAGATGAAAGCTCGTTTATACCTATAACTGACACTCTTGAGCAACATATCAAAAAATCCTAGAGATTCCTTTTATTGAGAGGATTTTGTGACCAAAATACCATATCAATATACACATGCAATTTACTTAGTCAGTTACCAATCGATGTTGGCATCATTAATGAAAACAAACTTGGAGGTCACCTTCTTCATTCTTCCAACAATCTCCCCCTTTTTCATTGATAGAAACATGTGCTAAAAATGAGACGTGATTGAAAAAAAAAAATGTGCTCAACTCCCCTTAACTTATGTACACATAACATAACATTCTTTATACATAATCTTCTCCTCTTCTCCAATTTTCCTCTTCTCCTCTTTTCTCCCTTTGACATAAAGGAAAAAGGATTAGGAAAAGAAGAAAAAAATTAAATTAGGAATTGGGAGCACCTTGTAACTCCTTGAGAATCGCTTCCCAAGTAGGCTTTCCATCATCCCAGACACCTTCATCCCTAGAAAGAGTTTTATGCAGAGATTCTAATCTGCTAGGCATTCTTCTCCTTCGTAAGTGGATGGAGCAATTTTCATCTTCTCAAGTTTTTCTACTTCCATCAATGCATTTGATATAGAGACATGTCTAGACATGACCAAGTCTTCGAGATGGGCATACCGTCTCATAGCATCTTCCTTCTACCTCTATAGGATGAAAATTTTACTTTGAATATTTGCAATAAAAACCCATCTAACATAGTTTCTATCATATGTAATCTTATATTCTCTAGAAGCATCTATAAGTTGAGACTCAATCAATTCCATTAAGTCCTTGATACATTGAGTGGCATCCGACCACTTCATGTCGTAAACAAACAATAGTTGGGATTCCTCATCAGATTTTCTTACCTCTTTCAAGGTTTGCAAAGCCTTTTCATGTGCAATTGTACACTTGTCATATAGAAACAATAGTCTTTTCTCTAGCAGACTCAACTCCACTTCTCTTGCAATTTATTACTTGAGGTTAGATGTGTACTCTTTAACTAAATCAACTATAAGCCTCAAATTTTCAATCAGTGCTAAAGAGTTATTTGATGTAACATTAGGGGTTGTCTCCTACAAAGCTTTGATAGCTTCATTTATCAACTCATTTCCCTTTTGATAAGACTCAGTAGCTTCTTGTGTGACAGAGCTAAGAAAAGTGCTACTTAGTTTTATTCTGTCACTGGCAATAATATTTGTCAAATCCACATAACCTAGGTGTGATGGCAGTTTAACTAGTTGTGGTGGAAGCATAGGTTGAAATATAGTTTGTCTTGAAAGAAGACCTTTAAGGGTAATTTTGAATGACTCTCCAGATGGCTTTGATGGTTCAGGGACTTTGGAAATTTCTCCTTTGCTCTTCTCTGCTGGAATGGCTTCCTTGTCTTCCTCTTTATTCTTTTCTTCTTCCTTTTCTTCTTCTTATTCTTTTTCCTTTTCTTTTTCTTCTCTAGATGACTTTCTAGAGGACTTATCTTCTTTTTCTTTCTCCCTTCTATCCTTATCATCCTTGTCATTATTCTTCTTTTTTTCATTACTCTCTTCACTCTCATCTTTGTTTTTATCTTCCCTATTTCTGATAAATTCTTGATGTTCCTCTCTCTTGTCACCGGAATGATATTTATGTTGATTGTTAGACCTTTTTCTAGTAGTTTCTTATGTGTCAGTAGGAGGGGTAGGGATTTGTAAAGCACCAATTGTTTTAACAACATTATCCAAGATTGAATTATCCATTTTTTCTACAATGGTAGCCTATTATTGTGCCTAAGTAGTGTAGGACAAAGAACTAGTTCTTGTCCTATAGCTCCTTGCTAATTGCTTGATTACATCTTAGGTATCTTTCCTTACTTTTTCCATATAATCATCTTCCTTATTCATTAACATGTTAACTCTCTACTTGAATCTAAACAATGTAGAACATTCTTTCACCAGATTTGAAGCTTCTATCTCCAAAAAAGTGGAAGTGATATATTTTAAAGCTTCACTTCTCATCTTGTCTTCAACATTTAAATCCTCCTGCCTTATAAGTACTAACTCTTTCCACACTTTTTTAGTAACTTTTGACTATATGGTGTCCATGTTTGTATTACAAATGACTATGTATTGAACAAATTCATTTATGATGGTTTCTTTCCCTTCATCATTGGCTTTATCATATATCTCAGTAGTTGGCATAATGTCATTATCAATCATATTGTTAACCAATCCTCCTCAATCTAAGGGTGGATGACCACTTATTAGAGGAGCTCCATGCATGTCCTCCACGGGATCAAATGATCCTTCTTCATTTTTCTTTGTATGCACATGGATTTGGTAAGTATCCTACTCTTCCTCTGACTCCTCATCTGTAGAGATAACAACATTGGTTTTGGCTTCTTCATGGAAGGTACTACCCCTTTTGTTTATTTTTAGTTGTTTCTATTCTTCTAAGCCAAGTTAAATTTCTTCCTCATCAACATCACTCAAATTTATTTTCTTGTCATCCTTTTGTTTCACTCTTCTTCCTAGAGTAGCAAATGGTGCAGCAGGAGGTATGTCCTTCTTCTTGGATGCCTTGGTACTAGGACCAATAGGGGCAACAATATAAAAAAACGTAGGAAAACTTTGTTCCTTCTTTCATTTTTCAATACTAGCAGCACTAGAGGTGGTAGTGTTGGAGATAGGTGTTGGAGTAGAACCAAAAGACAATCTTTCTAATTTTATGGGTCTGGAGGGCTATTCAACAAATTTGGATTTCCTTTCATCAAGTGCCTCCTTTAATTATTCTATAGCATCCTTGGAGTATGTTTGACCTTGGAAGAAGGATTCAACCCTCTTTCTTCTTTTAGATGCAGTAGCCTCTAGATGTATTTCAATAAATTTCTCTTGATATGTACCATGCCTAGATAGAGAGGGATCCTTAGTATTTTCCAATAGGATCTCAATTTACCTCTCCACCATTCGTTCTTCAATCTCATAGCCCAGAGGTTCAATCCATCGAATTATGGGTTCTATAGCCTCAGTGATGCATTCATCTTTAGATACAAGAAATGTTATCTCCTTCTCATACTTCTTCACTGAACTCCTTGGAATCTGTTCTCTTTCGTGTATTTCATTTTGAAATACTACAAAGAAAGAAGTTAGGGCATTGTTCTGTGCCCTAAAATCTCCTAGAATTTGTAGATGGTTAAAAATATGATGAGCAACTAGTCTAGTATTGTCCCATACTATGCCTTTTCTTCTTGGTAACTCCTTCAAGAAATAGAATAACAAAAAAACAACTAAAGTGCCAAATTTGAAAACATGCTTCTTTTCCTTCGTAATACTTAGGTTCTCCATAAGTTGCAACCTAAGCAACTCACAAAGATAAAAATCCTTTCCATTCACCACCATTTCATAAGTAGTGTGAATTTATGTAGCTGATACTGAGTTTACTTGATTAGTGAAATAGATTTTCTACCCAATCATGATGGCATCATACTTGATGGTAGGGTTTACAATGGACTTTGTGGTTAAAGCTCTTTCGTCAAACTTTTTACCAATCAACCTTGTGACTTCATCATTTTTCACCACTTTTAGAACTAGAATGGCACCAGTATCACAAAGGCCAATCACAACTCAAATTAGTTTCTCCTTATTAATAATCCCTAGTTTATTTTCCCACATAAATTTTCTATGAAACCTACTAAGGGCCATTCTAAAAAACTTCACCTCACTCTCACTGGAAAAGTTCAAAAACCAATTCCAAACATTCAAATTCATTTGAACTAGGTTTATATATTCCACCAAGTAAGTAGTAGATAATCTCTATTCAACTCATTGTCCCACATATCCTTCAGCTCCTAATGATTGAATTTGTCTAACTTGCCATGAATGAATATTCTTGGATCTTTGGTGGGTAGCATATGACTTGGAATGTGCGAGAATGCACCCATTGGGTCATTTTCATACACTTTCCATGAACATCTTCTAAATCTAGGTTGGGGTCTCTCAGAGACTTCCACAATAGTAGGAGTAGCCATATTCCCTAAACAATCTTGAAAATTCTTAACAAAAAGTTCCTTCAACTTTAAAATCCACATAATTTAGATAATAGAGAATACCTTTCTGCTTGTTGATAACTAGGGTTTTGATGTATGATGCTTTGAGTCACCTTCAATCTCACTTCACCTTGCATTGATTCTTCCAAATTTCACAAATGTGTTTTTCCTTAACTTAGTCTCTTGCTTTATTGCTTACGAATTTATCCCTAATTTGCATTTATTGCATTTCAACTTTAAAGTTGCCAACCTCTTTATGAAAAACACTGTAAACCAAGAAAATTTCCACAATTCTTTGAATTTTCCTATTCCCTACTAGCAATTTCTCCAAAGCCTTCAAAATAATGACTCACATCACATATCCTTGTGTCACTGCTTGACACTTCATATATCAGGGGCTTTTTTGGATTTTTCTATAACTACTCCTCCTAAAACCATTATTGGGTTTAGTTCTTGGAAGAGGTATCTACACCGAATGTAGATACATGAGTATTTGATTCATCCTTTTTCTTATGTTCTTCCTTCTTCCAAAATTTTTCCATTTCTTTCCTTACTTCGGTAGGATCTACTTTGTTTATAGATTTGTTCTTTTGTTTTGGATTAGGTTTCTTCCCAATTTTGCTTCTATTAAATTTTGAGATATGTCTTGGTTTGTTGTAGGTATAACACACAACATACCTTTGTTCAAACTAATTTTCATTCATCCTTGCTATACAATGATTAGCCTTGGGTCCAAGGATATTGCATGTGTAACAGTAGCCTTGAAAATACTGAATCCTTCTACCAGTATTAAATTCAATCATCATTATTTGGCTTCTACATTTGGTAGCTCTATGTCCAACTTTATTGCAAGCATAGTATTGTAAAGAATCCAATATTATGACTCATTCTATTCTGGTTCATTCTACTTCTACATTTTATTGCTCTATGACTGAATGTATTGCATGAGAAACAAAATCCATTAAAAGATGGGTACCTTTGAGCACTAGGCTATCATATAGGAATCCTTTCGGTATTGGTCCTTTGATTTTTGATTTGATGAAAGTTACCTTGAATCTTCTTTTGATTGTCCACTTTGTTGGAAATAGGTTTTGTCTTTGAGCTTTGTCCTTATTCACATCCTAGACCACCTTTATCCTTAGAAGGTTTCTGAGAAGTAATAAACTCATCAAGCCTTGTATAACTAACTTTGAATTTGGCTTCATGAGCTTGTTCTTTTTACAGATCAGCTCTTAGGGTTACCACTTCTTGTTCAAGCTTTGTGCATTCATCAATCTTGTCTTGAATCTCAGCTTTCTAACATTCCTCAAGTTGCTTCTTCTCTTCTACTTGCACCTTCACTTTGGTAATGTCCTCATTAGCCTTTTTCAATTGACCACTGACTTCCCTATGTCTCTCCTTGAAATTTTTGATACGCTCTCTTAGCTTCCTAATACATTCATTTGCTTCCTTCAAGTTTCCTTTCAGAGTTTTCTTCTCATTTTTTGCTTTTATCTAATTCTTCAAGAGTAGCATTGTTTTCCTCATATGTTGAGTTTTCTTTCAGAGGAACAAGATAGATTTTGTTGGCCATGTATTCAAATTTTGGGACCTTCCTCAAGCTATAAGACTTTTTCAAAGGAACTGAGCTCTGATACCAGTTGTTGAATACACTGAATACTGAGGGGGGTGAATCAATATTCTGATAAAAAAAATTTATTAACAACCCAATTAATAATCCACATCTAGCTACAATAGTGAACTAAAACATAAAAGAGGTCATAAAACATCAACACCATGATTTTTACATGAAAAAACCAAAGTGGAAAAAACCACGGCAAGGATTAGCTCAAAATATATTATAACTGTATACACATAAAAATGGTCATGTCTATAATCTTGGCAATTAATTAAATATTTATTATTTAATTAATTTTTCTAAAAATCCACTACATATGATTAAATTTAATTAATTTAATTATATTGTTCATTCATCTTATTCTTCTTTCGTAATTAAATAAATTTATTTTATTTAATTATTTTCATACATCCACTTAATTAAATAAATACATGTTATTTATTTAAATTAATTATCATTGTTTAAATTTAAATTAAATCCTTTGATTTAATTAAGTTTAAATATTTCTCTTTCTTCTATTTTAATTTCTTCTTCTAATTAATTAAATATTTCATTTAATTAATTTCATAAAAGTGATTTAATTAAATAAACCTTATTTAATTAAAGGATCTTATGCTTTCTTTCTAAATCACAATTAGATATTTTATTTAATTGTGAAATTGTTTGTTTTCTTCTCATATCATAATTAAATATTTTATTTAAATATGAGAATTACTTTTTTCAAAAATCCTAATTAAAACTTTCTTCTGCTTTCTTTAAAATCCTAATTTAATTAAGAAAAGTTGAATATCATCCACAAGTAAATAATTGAATTTTTAATTCATTATTTATCATCTTTTAAATCTTTCTTTTATCTTTTTAAAGAAAGATGATTTCTTATCTTCTTATCTTTTTCTCTTTCATAAAAATAGAAAAATCTTGTTTTCAAGTTTTCTTCTATTTTCTCTTTAGTTTCATCCATCTTCAGCCATTTGATCTGCCAGGAATTATCACAACCGTCAATCAAGACAGCTAATCAGAATCCTTCGAAAAACTCTATAAATACCTATGTGAATCTAAGCATTGGGGACCGACGATTAATTAGAGTTCATGTATTTAATTCATTTAGCATTCTAGCATCATAGCATCATGTTTAATTCAATCACATTAGTTCAATTCCATATCATGGTTTAATCTTGCATCATGCATCACATTTAAATCTCATTCTTTAGGAAGACAATTTGTTGAGCCTAGCATATAATCTAAGAGCAAAAGATGGAATCAACAAAAACACTGAAGATAGAGGACAATAGGATGAAAATCGAAGCAGAATATTGAGTTTGCGTCTACTTACCTTTTATTTTCTATTTTGATAGAATGTATTATTGGTGTGCTTGAATAGTATTTATTTATTTCAATACGCATATTATTTTCGATCACACATCTTTGGCGCCCACCGTGGGGCACATGCTCCCATTTTAGACTTCTTTCTTGTAGGTTTTCTTGTAGGTTTTTCTTGCAGGTTTTCTAACATTCGGCAATGCATCTGGGAGATCTGAAAATTTTCTATTTTGCAGGTACTTTAATGCATATGAAGACTGTTTCGGCGCATATGGGAATTTCTAAAGAGCATTTAGGAAACAAAACGATGCATATGGGAATTTCTGAAGAGAATTTAGGAAACAGAATGGCACATATGGGAATTTATGAAGAGCATTTAGGAGTTTAATTACCGCATATAGGACATCATTTAGCACAGTTAAATCTATTTCAAAAAAATTTAAAAAAAAATTGCATTTTAGTTTAGCGCATATAGTGTCTGTTCTTGCGCATATGGCTTCTATTCTCGCACATCCAAGTTTTGTTCTTGTGCATCCGGGTTCTGTTCTTGCACATCTGGGTTTCGTTCTTGTGCACTTGGGTTCTGTTCTTGCGCATTTGGGTTCTTTTCTTGCACATTTGGGTTATTTTCTTGCACATCTGAGTTACTTTTCTGTGCATATCCTGTCTATTTCGGTGCATCTAGGTTGTAACAGAGATTCTGAGTCTGACGCCTTCCATAGATAGAATTTATTTCTTTTTCTCGCTGGTTTTAAAATGAATCAATCTAGGGTAGCCACCACATCTTTATCATGCAGTTAAAACGAACCCCATGCCAATTGTGAATCAAAATCTTCACTTAGATCAAATCATTTTTTTATTTTGGTGCATCTAAAATGAATCTGTCTACTCTTTTTGACTGTGTTTGAAAGTGGTAGGTGACTATGCTCTCACCCTGTGCAAAAGAAGTGATCAGAAAGCCAGACCCTCTTTTCCCTGTGTAACCTTGACTTGATAATGGAAGTATCCTCTCCCCTTGCACACTTGTGTGATCCTAGGTGTAAGAGAAATGGTTATTAACTCTAGAAATTGGGCCTGCTTGGGGATTTCATCACCTCAACTTGACTCAAATCGGCAATGGAGCTAAGGCCAAGCTACCCCCAACCGGTATATAAATGTGAACCTTAAGGGAAAACCTAAGGTTACGTGTGTGGATGTGTCATACGAACAGAGTAGTACTCCCTTAAACCCTATTGAGCTTAACCTCTTTAGGCTAGAGTGCCACCTTAATGGTGATTAATCTCTTGCCCCATGTATGGCCACTCAAACGGGGGTCCCGAATTAAAAACCATTATTTAGAAAACTGCCAAAAACCTTCTATCTGCTAGTCCAGCACCAGCCAGTGTGAAGCCTTCCACACTTTCGCAGTCTTTAGTAGAGGTGATCAATCTGCCATGGGAGTTTCATGGGGGTTGGAAGCTTGGTTGGCCTGAGAAGAGAGTGCACTATAAGGGGGAGCCTATGTAGCCAAGCTTCTGATTTCACACGCTACTGATATACGGTTGGGAAAACCCATGTCGAATCTAGCGGATATTGTCCTGGCCTAACTTAAGTTATGCTTGTCTTATTCTGTGCTTGGTTACGATCAACTTAAAATCAGACTGTTTGCTATGTTTTTCAAGAACATCAATTCAGATAAAGGATCATCCAAAACGAATATGAAAAACTTCAGCTGAAAATTTTCAAAACTGGTAAAAAACTGTCTTTGGAAAACTATTTTAGTGCATCTAGGAAAAATTGTAGCACATATACAAACTGTTTTGGCACATTCACTAGCTGGTTCGATGCATCTGAGTCATTTTTCAGCGCATTTAGGGACTGTTTTAACTCATATGCTTCTTGGTTTAGCGCATCTCAGGCCTGTTTCTGCGCATTCAAGGTATTCTACAGCACATTTAACTTTTTCTCTAGAGCATATACCTCTTTCTACAGTGCATTTAGGGAATAGAATAGTGCTTTTAGGTTTCTGTCAAAATTTTACACAGACCCGAATTTCTGACATTTCTCTCCCATGTTGAGGAAGTGGAAATCAACCAAGTTTGTTAAGAAATCAGTCTTCAATAGGATCAAGAAACCCAAAACAAACTTAAGTTACAAGGAAACCTTAGACCGTAGAGAATTTTTGTATAAGAGTTGACACGTCTTGCTTCATTATCGCAAATTTCTCCATAGATACCAAGACTACATTAGAGGGTTCACTAACGAGTACGCTGTAGAACCTTTAGCTACTCAAGCTTATTATCAAATATTAGCTCTATCTCAACATCACAATCTTAATAAACCACTTGAGTTTGAGAATATACCACAACCTTCAATTGAATATTCAACGCATCCTAGTCAAATCCTTTAGTGAACTTCAATAGATTTACAAATATTTTTGAAAAATAGGGATCAAAACTTTAGGAGTTCACCTCACAAGAAAAATTTTGGATTATTGATTCAACTTCCCTCAAACAAGATTCTGATATCCTTCGTCTTTGGAAGCCACAATCAAGAGTTGGGAGCATCTTTGATCATATCATAGGATTCCTTTCATATGCCTGTTTTTACAAGATCTCAATACAACAAACTAGGAGAAGAGTCTCAATGAGAAATTCCTACCCATAACATTCAAGAAGAAGGTAAATGTGGTAATCCTCATTATAGTGTGAATAAAAATCCTCTTTTCAGTGACAACAATATGGATAATGGAGAAATAAACCCATTTCATAAGTACAAAGACATGAAAAAAATCCTGTAGATAGTGATGATGAGCAAGAGGAAGAACTTCACATTAGAGAGGCTAAACAAGACCCCAAGTTTCTTAAAGCCATAGAAAAGTATTTTCTCTTCCTAGCCGATCAGGGAGCTAAACTGCCTAAGGATTTTGATACCAAGAAATTAAAGAGCAAACAAGAAGAAACATCCCCATCCGATCTTACTGTTCTTACTCAACAATTTAAGGCACTCCAAGGACAAATCAAAGAGTTACAAGGGGGGACCACAACAAAGAAATACACTCTTGATGGCATATGTCCTTATCCTTTTGATAGAAGTCTCAATATGATTCCATTTCCTAAACATTGTGAAATTCCCAAATTTGATCATTATAATGGGAACTCAGATCCAATTGATCACGTTAGATACTTCTGAAACATGACTGTAGAATTTGCACATGAAGACACTTACTTGATGCGTTTGTTCCCTAGGAGTCTTGGAAGTCACTCTATGGAATGGCTATCAAAAATCACACCTCCTGTTCAAAAATTTGAGGAATTGATCAATTTGTTCATAACACAATACTCCTACAACATCCAACACCAAATCACCATGATTGATCTTTGCAAGGTTGCACAAAAACCTAGTGAACCTTTCACTACCTTTCTTCAAAGATGGAGAAGAATGTTCGCTAGGTATCCACATCATGTTCCTGAAAAGGAAAAAATGGTTACTTTCATCAAGAGCCTAAATTCAGAAATGAGCTATCACTTAAATCTACATTGTCCACCTTCCTTTGAGAAATTGATTGAGGATGCCATCACCATTGAAGGTGCTTTGGTCAAAAGAGGGACAATAAAACTTGACAAGGAAAATCCTAGCTCATCTAACCATTATAACAATCAAGACAAGTCTAAATTTTGGACTCGCAACAAAAACATTGTAAACGATGGTGTTGTAGATGCAAATCATGTCTCAACTAAGCCGTTTGTTCTGAGTACTCCAAATACTCCTCGTAACAATAATTACAACAATGTCAATTCTATCATGAATCAAGGAAATAATCCTCCCCCTCCAAAGAACAACAATCAGTGGACTATCAACAATCAAAATTATCGTGGAAACAACAACAACAACACCTTAGGGAATACCTCAAACACGAACCCACAACACTTTTCATTATTCTCTAGTAGAAGAACTTTCACTCCACTAGGACAATCCTTGGAATCTACTTTCAAAGAGGTTATGGAAAAAAATGTCCTTACTTTACCACCTCAACACAATTATGAACCTAGTGTAAAACCTCCATCATGGAATGAAGCTTATTATTGTGACTATCATAGGTGCAGAGGACATCATACAAACAACTGTCAAGCTTTGAAGCATGCTATTCAAGACCTAATTGACAATGGTACTATCACAATAGAAGGACAACAAAAATCCAATGAAGATCGCCAAGCATTTTGCAACCCTTTGCCAAATTATCAAAAGGGAGAGTCTTTTGACAAAAAAGTGAATCAAATTGATGACACTATAATCTGTCACCTCTATATGGATGATGAGCGAATCAACGTTATAAAAATCAATGAGAAGATAGACAATGGACAAGTTAATGTCACAATGAGAGCACAAGCTAAAGTTGTCTTGAAGGGTGCCTCTTCGAAATCCACTGATCCCTTCCCTCAACATCAATATGACTTAGTTAACCAACTTCAAAAGACTTCGACTCAAATTTCCATTTTGGAACTCCTGAAGATTTCCCCGGAACATAAAGAAATCTTAGAGAAGGCTCTTTTTGAAACAACTATATCCATAGATTTGGATGTGAACCAATTTCAAGCCATGGTAGGACATTTTTCCTCACCTACATGTCTTTCATTTTCAGACAAAGATGATGTTTCCATGACCCATCCCCACAATTCATCATTATACTTAGAGGTCATGATCCATAAGTTCCATGTTAAACGTGTCCTAATAGATGGAGGGGCTGGTTTAAATATATGTACCTTGAAGGTGGTTCAAGCTTTAGGATTTTCGGAGGACTCCATTGATCCTAGAAGGAAGATTACTATAAAAGCCTATGATGATGAGGAAAGAATGTCTAAAGGTCTAATCATGCTACTAATCAGAGTGGGACCTGTTATCAAAAATACCTTTTGTCAAGTTTTAGATCAGGATCTTGCATACAACATCTTGTTGGGTCACCCTTGGATTCATGAAATGCAAGCTGTTCCATCCACTTACCGCCAATGTCTTAAGTTCCCATATGATGGACAGGAAATCACTATATCAGCTGATAATTCAAACATCCAAACTTGTGCCAATGTCAAAGCTAGTTAGGATACTTTGGTTCCAAACAATCGAGAAGCGCTTGCTAATACTTCTCCTAAGAATGATACACAAATCAGTTAATTAGCCAAAAGCTTTGACAAGAAACTGCAGTTCAAGGAAAGTGGAGTCGGGGAATATTCTCTCTGTCTTTCTAATCTACCTACATCACCTCGATCACATGGAAAACCTCCTATTATAGCACAACAGATATCAGTAGCTTCAACATCAACACAACTACAAACAGAACCAACTACCAAGTTCAATGGACAATTCATCAAAGAAAAATTCCCCATGGGAGATCCTGAGGATACAACAATTCTGAATTGGCTTTATAAGGATGAAGATGAAAAAGTTCTAAATGTCACCTTACCAACTGATCAATATGGGAAAGGGTATTCCATCATGCAAAATATGGGATATGACAATGGTCCTATTGGAAAAAGAAAAGAAGGCGTAGTTGAGCCTATCCATCTTCTAGGGCTTGTTGCATATGATAAAACTAGACTAGGCTATGATGCTACCCCATCCAACAAATCACAGGGTAATGTTTTTACACTACAGGAAGGTTCTGATAAAAAGGATGCATGTTTGGCAACAACCTTGAATTTCATAGAAAATAACTCTGATACAAACTCTGCTGAATATGAATGGGATACCATTCATGATGATAAATTTTGGAGAGACAAAGAGGTAGATGTCATATACAAGTATACCCCAACTTTAATCAAAGGAGAAGGTTCAAGGTCCCAAACACAAGAATCTGAACTACAAAGCAACTATGAGTCTAGTGATAATGAGTCAGATTTTAACGAACAAGACTATCATGAGAATATTACCATCATTGATCTACCTCATACCTCAGATCCTATCGATAACTCTGTTTTGACTCTAACCATCACCGATTTCACACGACCAAATGACTTATTACCTTTGATCCATCCTGATCTCATTGACTGGGATCTAACTGAACCTATTGATATACCTATTTTTCCAAATGACGAAGCTATCATAAACTTCCTTTCCGCAGATGATGCAAATGATTGTTCCACTAGCGATTTTAAGCAAAAAGTCTTTAATCAGGAGAGTGTCAAGTCTCCTAGCTGCAAAAATGAAAATAAAGAAAAATGATCTAGTGGTGAAAACCAGAATCTGGCAGTACTAGATCAAACAAAAGATAAAATAAAGAGCGTATCAGATGGTGAAAACCTTTTTAAGGCACTAGCTGATGGGAAACTTGACACTCTCCCAGAGCACTATCATGAATGATCGCCCATTTTGATCGAGCCTACAAAGGAAATCAATATTGAAACTAAAGATAATCCAAGGGTTCTATAGGTAGCTGAATAAATGAAAGAAGATGAAATCCCAGGGTTCATGAACTTTCTCAAAGAAAATCAAGTCAATTTTGCTTGGTCTTATGCAAACATGCCAGGTATTGATCCTGATCTCATAATGCATCATTTGTCTATTAAACCAGGAGTTAAACCAGTGAAACAAAAACTCAGAAAGATGCATCCTCATGTTGCACTACTAGTTAAAGAATAACTCAAGAAACTCCTAGATGCAAGATTTATAAGATCAATCACCTATGCAGAATGGATCTCCAATATTGTCCCAATAGCAAAGCCGGATAAACGCATTAGAGTGTGCACTGATTTCAGAGATCTTAACAAGGCCTACCCTAAGGATGACTTTCCACTTCCAAGCATTGACACTATAGTTGATTTAACATCTATCCATGCCATGTATTCATTAATGGATGGTTTCTCTGGTTACAACCAAATCAAGATTACACCAGAAGACCAAGAGAAAACAACTTTCACTTGTCCGTGGGGAACGTACTATTGGAATATCATGCCTTCTGGTTTAAAGAACGCTGGGGCTACTTATCAAAGAGCTATGACTATGATCTTTCATGACATGATGCACACATTCATGGAAGATTATGTAGATGACATATTGGCAAAATCACACACCAGAGAAGGACACCTGTAAATATTGTCTAAAATATTTACCAGATTGGAAAAATTGAAAGTTCGCCTAAATCCCAAGAAATGTGTTTTTGGGGTCACATTTGGAAAATTTTTAGGATATATCGTTTCAGAAAAGGGAATTGAAGTAGATCTTGCTAAAGTTTAGGTAATCATGGAGATGCCTCCCCCAAAGAACATCAGTCAATTGAGATCATTACAAGGGCGACTTTAGTCCATAAGAAGATTCATTGGGAAATTGGCCGACAAAAGTCTACCGCTCACACATCTCCTACATAAGAATGTTCCTTTTAGATGGGATGGCAAATGTGAAATGGAATTTCAACAAATCAAGTAGTACCTGATGAACCCACCAATTCTAGTACCACCAAATCCAGAGAAACCATTGATCATGTATATTGCCGCAACTGAGACATCTTTGGGGGCATTATTAGCACAAGAAGACCGTGAAGGAAAAGAACGTGCAATCTATTACATCAGAAAAACACTAACAAGTCATGAACTTAACTACACTTTCATTGAGAAGGCTTGTTTAGCAGTAGTCTTTGCTTCACATAAATTTTGGCATTACATGCTAACTCATACAATCAATCTTATTTCAAAAATTGATCCACTCAAGTGTCTACTCGGTAAAGCATCACTAATAGGAAGGTTAGCAAAATGGGTCATGATTTTGAGTGAGTTTGACATCCACTATGTTGATCGCAAAGTAATCAAGGGACAAGTTATCGCTAATCAACTAGCAGATGCCCCCTACAAGCAGAGCACCCCTTGCACATTGAATTTCTAGATGCCGATGTTTTCACTACATAATTCAAGCAGCTATGGTCCTTATACTTTGATGGTTCTTTTACTCAACATGGATCGATCTTTGTCACCCCTCAAGGACATACTATTCCTCGGTCATATAGGCTAATGTTTCCATGCACCAATAACATAGCTGAATATGAAGCACTAATCACTGGACTAAAGACAGCCTTGGAATGGAGGATTATCAAGCTACAAGTTTATGGTGACTCACAGTTAATCATTGATAAAATCAATGATGATTATTAGACTAAAGATGACAAATTGTTGCCATACAAGAAGATGGTTGATGACTTTAAGAAGTACTTTGTGGACATCCAGTTCACACAAATTCCAAGGCTTGATAACAAAGCAGTTGACGCTATGGCTACGATTGCATCATTGGTACAACTCCCAGAAAAATAGACTCGCTATGAATTTCTGGTGGAATAATTATTTACACCTGCTTATGACACACCCAAAAGTCAAATGATCTGCCACTTGGTAGGATCTGATTTTCCCTGGTATGGTAAGATTTATGCCTACCTAAAAGATGGAATTTTACCACCTGACTTATCCTGTAACCAAAAAAGTAACTTTATTCGACAATCATCTCACTATACCCTTATCGCTAATACCCTTTATCACCATGGTCTTGATGGTACTTTACTTCGATATCTTGAACGTGATGAATCCGACAAAGCTTTACAAGAAGTTCATGGAGGCATTTGTGGTACTCATTCGAGTGGACTAACTTTATCCAAGAAATTGATTAGAATGGGTTACTACCGACCTACAATGGAGAGGGAATCATTCACTTTTGTTAAAACATGCTCAAACTGTCAGATTCATGGGAATCTTATTTATGCTCCTACACAAGAACTTCACTTGTTCACACCAACCTGGCCATTTTCTCAATGGGGGTTAGATCTAGTAGGAAAAATTCATCCTTCATCTTCAAATGGGCATAAGTTCATCATTACGGCAACATAATATTTCACTACATGGATTGAGGCGATACCTCTCTCTAAAGTCACTGGAAAACAAATTTCATCCTTCATACTCAACTACATTATTTGTCAGTATGGTATTCCTAATACCATTATTACAGATAATGGTCGACCTTTCAAGAATCAGGATGTTGATGAACTTTGTGAGAGATTCCATATTCAGCATAGATATTCAACACCTTACTATCCACAAGGGAATGGCCAAGCAAAGGCCTCAAACAAGACTATACTAAAGATTTTGAAGAAGACTGTAAATGATTCAGGGAAATATTGGCATGTTCAACTCAATCCCGCCTTATGGGCTTACAAAACTAGTGTCCGAACGCCAACGGGAGAAACGCCCTTTTCTCTTGTCTATGGAGCAGAAGCCATATTGCCTTTAGAGGTTGAAATACCATCACTCAGAGTATCACTGAAAGGTCTCATAACCGATGATGAATACAGAGTTTCCTGACTACAAGAGTTAGAACTTCTAGATGAAAGAGACAGAGAGTAGCTGACCATTTGAAAGCATACCAACATATGATGTCTCACAGCTATAATCACAAAGTAAAGCCACGTACCTTTCAGGTGGGTGATCTAGTTCTAAAAAAAAATCCACGAAATCAGCAAGACAGAGAAAAGAAAGGAAAGTTTGAATCAAATTGGCTAGGCCCTTATGTGGTTATTGCAGTCTACGGTTCAGGAGCCTACAAGTTATCAACGCCAGAAGGGGACCTGTTTGATGAACCCATCAACAACATGCATCTTAAGAAATATTATAATTAAGTCAGCTATCATCTTCCAGAAAAAGTCCTGAAGAAATACAAAAAAATTAGAAAAAGTCCTGAAGAAATACAAAAAAATCAGAAAAAGTCCTGAAGAAATACAAAAAAAATTAGAAAAAGTCCTGAAGAAATACAAAAAAATTAGAAAAAGTCCTGAAGAAATACAAAAGAAATTCAGAAAAAGTCCTGAAGAAATACAAAAAAATCAGAAAAAGTACTAAAGAAACACAAAAAAATAAAAAATAAAAAAATGTGTCATAGGGTGAAAACCTGGAAAACAGGTAGTCTATTGAAGAAAAATACAAAAAAATCAAAAAGAAATCAGAAAAATGCAATAAACACAGATAGTGAAAATCTTGCTAACAGACGCTATCTATACCTCTCCATCTATTAGTTCCTATTTTGCACTTTGGTTTTTCAACTTTCTTTTTAGTTTTGCATCTTTTTCCGCATCTTAGGGTTATAATTGCATCATCCTACCATCATTTTCCTAGAGTGATAAAATGTCTTACCATGGCTTGATCGTTGTACATATTCCTTTTCGCAAGTTGTGTTAATAAATGGGGCAAAAAATTAACTAGGGGCACTTAACTTTTAGAACATACTAAAACAGTTGGACAATGTCATAAACTCCGATCATGTGAACAAACAACCAACTCACATGAAACCTAATCCGATCATCATTCCACATCATGAACAATTTTCAGCAGATACCATATCATTGTCTGTTGGATGATCCAAAAATCTGAATAATGTATGAAATAATAGTAGTACACTTTGAACAAAGGTTGTTTGATTTTTGATATCATTACTCTGGAGCACAGTCGATGATGTACTAAACTAGAGTGGCAAGGAACGAGAATGATTTTCCTTTGTCTGCTGTCTTGAGGTTAATGATCAATCTAATGCAAATATGTCACAAGACATGATTACCAAAATAATATCATTGAGGATAGTTCCACATTTGCATCAGAAGGGTGGTTAATCTTTGTTTGTTTATGCAAGAAATGCCCAGGTCATCTCGGTTCAATTATACTTCAATTCTTGTGTTCGCTTGCTATATCAAAAATCATGAAAGTTGTACTCAGGTCATCATTGGCGCTAATTTCCCCTCTATGCGTGTACATACGTCCAACATTTTAAGATGCTCTATGATGATTCAAGAATTCTTATAGCAGGATCAACAAATTGGTTAGTTTCATTTAGTTTCATATTCATTAGATCATTGTATATATATGCATATTAGATTCACATCAGTATCCTAAAAGGCTGAATGAAAACATTAACGGTTGTCATGTAGTTTTGAACTCTTTGTGGAGGACATTTGGACATTTGATTCATTATCATTATCATCATCATTATCATTATCATTTCTCATTCATTATCATTTTATCATTATCATCATCATTATCATTATGATTTCTCATTCATTATCATTTCATCATTATCATTATCATTATCATTATCATTTCTCATTCATTATCATTTCATCATTATCATTATCATTTCTCATTCATTATCATTTCATCATCATCATTATCATTATCATTATCATTTCTCATTCATTATCATTTCATCATCATCATTCTCATTATCATCATCATTATCATTTCTTATTCATTATCCTTTCATCATTACCATTATCATTATCATTATCGTTATCATTTCTATTTCATTTTCTATCATTACCATTATCATTATCATTATTATTTCTATTTTATTTTCTATCATTTTGATCCTTATCCTTTATCATTTTATACCATTATTTTCATAACATTATCATTTCTTTTTCATTCATCATTTCATACCATTGTTATCATTATTTTTCATAACATCATCATTTCTCAATTACTATTATCATTACCTTTTCTCTCATATCATTATTGTTCATCATCCCATTATCATTTTATCATTTATCATTTACCACCATTTATCATCATCATCTCATATCATTACCATTGCACTCATTCGTTTCACATCATTGCATTCCACATCATAATTATTCTATTATCATCACATTGTCATTTTCATTACATACACATTACCAAACATATCATTTATCTTTTCATTATTATCATTATAAGTATCATATTCATTATGTACCATTTTCATATCATAATTTCACAATGCATTTCATACACATACTATTCATTTCTGCATTTGCAACAAAATTCAATAATCAACAACTCATATCTACATTATCACAAGTCATCACATCTACATCCTAGATCATCCATCGGCATCATATCATTAGATCATCTTGCATCATAAGATTAGTCCGCAAAAACAATAAAAAAATATCAAAATCCATCTCATATCATACATGCATAAAAGTAGCATCCATATCACATCCAAAATACACAAACATATCATCATCAAAAAACATCGCCGCTGCATATCATCACTCATCAAAATAATACAAATGTCTAATGTCCAAATGAAACTAAAAAGTTCAAAACATAATACATGAGATATTATCAAAACTCAATATACATGCCCTGCATATGTGCACAATATATAAATCCCAAACACTAGCTGGTAGATGCCCCTGAAGGATCTGGTCCAGAAGGAGGCGGTCTGCCACTACCCCCTACATCAGGATCCTATCGAGGCCCTATAACCTCTCTGCCATGTGTCAATGTCCATGATCGGGTCCTCGTCCTGCTATGTGATTGTGGATAAGGCTCTCGTCGCTCGGGAGGACACAACTTCTCATATCCGACTCTATAGTACTCGACCTCTCTGGCTGCCTCAAATCCCTCTGCAATGGCCTCCCGTAATGATGTACTCTCTATGGTACCCATGATTCTTTGTGCCACACCCTCGGCCTCTAGTGCCCGTCATCTAAGTGCATCCCTCTCTGCTACCAACTGTGTCGCCTACGAATCTGGGGTGGGTACCTGAGCCTGAGCCTGAACCTGTACCTAAGCCTAAGCCTGTATCTATGTCTAGGCCTATGAAAGTTGTGCCTACAACTACACTATCACACTCTAAGCCTGAGCTAGCTAGCTCTGTAGCTGTGCTTGTTGTCCCTAAAAAGTCTAAACCTGAGCCTGCAATGTAGCCATCTGTGCCTGCTGAGAGGAGGATGACACCCTAATCACTGTCTGTGGTCTACCACTGGATCTAGCAAGCTGAACAATTTGTGCTCTGCCCAGACTATCCAATCTCTGTTGCCTCTCCTCTCCACCATCATCTCCCCCATCATCTCCATCATCCAAGTTGTCCTCATCCTCATCTCCTCCATCTCCGCTCTCCTCACTCTCATCTCCCTCCTCCTCCTCTCCCTCCTCCTTATCTCCCTCCTCCTCCTCTGCTCTACCCATAGCCTGCTCTCCACCTGCCACATCCTCCTGTCTCCCTACCCTTGGTTGTGGCGGTATCCCAATCGCTTGTGGCTCATCTGGCACTATAAATCATGGAAATGGATGCGTATGGAAATACTATGCATAATCATTTGTCATCCCTGTGTCCTACACCTCTATTCTGTCTGTCCATACCTCTGGCTGTAAGGTAGAATACTTTATGTATGCTACCTGGTATCGAATGCACGATCCACATCCTAGATCACCCTTGTGCCACCCATAATGAGCAACACCCTGGGGCATCCCCTGTGTAAATCAAAACTATCTCAGCACTCGTAATGCCAGAAATCTCTCAATAATAAAGGGGGTCTGCCCTATTAGATATCGTGGTCTGCAGACAAATGGCATCTCTTGGTGATCACTCTCCCATGCCTCACAATCCATGTACGGTCTCCATATCACTGCATCTATATCATCCAATAGTCGTTGCCAATACTCTACCTTGCCCAGCTTTTGCTGGACAAGTGCACTAGAATATGCATACACATAAGGCCTCCCTACTGGCCTATATCTCATACAATGTGGTCTCATGATCGCAATATGCTCCCATACCTAGATCTGCAGAAGTGTCACCCCACTCGCCAAGCTAGTGGATCCTCTATATACAACCTGATGAAGATCATGATACATGTCAGCTAATATACAGCTCCCCCAGGCATACCTCTATGGCTGTGTCACCAACCACTCCAACATCCTACCCCAACCAACTGCAAATCCCTTCGACCGATGATCCGGTCCAAGGAAGCCTCCAATAAATGTAGCCAACACAGCAACTAAGGCTGGATACCTACTGAAATCCTCCCAATCTATCTAGTAACCACAAATGCTCGCATCACCACATATCCATCGCAGTGCCTCGGTCCCATCAATCTCCTTATGGTCATAAACCACAAGGGCACCAACAACTGGGATCCCAAGAATCCTATACACATCCTCGGGTGTCACACTCATCTCACTAGTCGGCAAGTGAAAAGTGTTATGCTCCGAGTTCCATCTCTCTGCCAAAGCGGTCAACAGTCCCCTGTTGATCCGAATACCTCGCGGCATGGTCAAAAAGGGTCCCAGTCCACAATCTGCTATCCACTGTAACTCTGCTAGTGTAAGCTCTCCTATTCACTCCCAACATAGTGGGAACTGCTCTCTAATCTGGAGGCTTTTAAAAGCCTCCTATTTTTTATCATCACAAAGACACATTAATCAGACTCATATCATGTGATCTATCTATCCAACAAATTCAATCAATGACCCATATCAACACAATCACCAAATCCTATCACTGCCCCATATCAAGTGCTAAATCAATCTATCTGAATATCAAATCAATCTACTCTATCATCATTTACTATTTGTTTTTCTTTTCAGAAATGCAAATTTATCAAACACACAAATCATTTCCTATTTGTATTTCAGTCATGCAAATTTGTACCCTCATTTTACTATTTGGTTTCTATCGTAGAAAGAAAATTTATCAAACATCTACTCTTTGTTTTCAATCACGAGAAGCAAAGTTATCAACCACAAAATCAATCAATCAATCAGTTTACTCTTTGTTGTTCATTGCAAAGTTATCAACTATCTACTGTTTGTTTTCTATTTTGGAAGCAAAGTTATCAATTCTTTATCAGATTTTCTATCATTTTTTTTCCCATATCAACATGATGGTACTACAATTCATCTATCTATTAACTAAGCAATTTAAATCATCATTTTTCATCACATGGGCATTCTGTGAAAAATTTCCCAAATGCGCTACAGTTTCACTTGAATGTGCTAAAATTTTTCCCAAACACACTAAAACTCGCCATGCACTAATCTATCCTGTGGATGCGCCACTTTATCTCTCAAATGCGCAACTTTATCTATTTGTAACCCTAGCCCTATATGTGCAATTTTGTGCCCTAAATGTGCTACGGGATCCTAATAGCCAGTTTTAACCTATATGCGCTACTCTATCTGTTGAATGCGCTACAAGGTAAATTTTAAACCTACGCCTATATGCACTACAAAATTTCCTATATGTGCTACAGAATTTTGTGAAAGCGCTAAAAGTTTTATTGGATGCGCTAAAACGTGATGAAAAAACTAAAAACCGACCTAAAAAATTTACAGAATCGATCCAAAATGCGAAATTTGAAATCATAAACGGTCGAAATTACTCACTGGGGGTCCATATGCAGTTGGTCTCTGGTATCGGCGTGCTCGCTTGAATTTATGCCTGTGCAATGGGATCTCCATCTTGCCAAGTCACTATCAAAGCTCACTTTTCACTGTAGCAGCAGGGTGAAAATGACACTTCATTTTACCCTTTTTTATCTTTTAAGGGCCTATTAGGGTGGGGGTTAATGGCATTTTTCATTCTTTTCATATTATTTTTTCACCGAGCCATCACAAACATTATTTATCGGGAGCTAACTCACTATTTCCCTATCATTCTCGACATCATCTTCCTTGATTTACCTCCCGAGGGGGCATCATCGACATCAAAAATCAGAAACATATCAGGGGAAAATTTTTTATTTTTTATTTTTTCTTTGAAGCAATGTGTTGCACACATCACTTCAAAGAGGGGCAAAATGTATACACATAAAAATGGTCATGTCTATAATCCTAGCAATTAATTAAATATTTATTATTTAATTAATTTTTCTAAAAATCTACTACATATGATTAAATTTAATTAATTTAATTATATTGTTCATTCATCTTATTCTTCTTTCGTAATTAAATAAATTTATTTTATTTAATTATTTTCATAGGTCCACTTAATTAATTAAATAAATACATGTTATTTATTTAAATTAATTATCATTGTTTAAATTTAAATTAAATCTTTTGATTTAATTAAGTTTAAATATTTCTCTTTCTTCTATTTTAATTTCTTCTTCTAATTAATTAAATATTTCATTTAATTAATTTCATAAAAGTGATTTAATTAAATAAACCTTATTTAATTAAAGGATCTTATGCTTTCTTTCTAAATCACAATTAGATATTTTATTTAGATATTTAAAACTTTCTTCTTATCACAAACTTTCTTTTGCTTTCTTTAAAAGCCTAATTTAATTAAGAAAAGTTGAATATCATCCACAAGTAAATAATTGAATTTTTAATTCATTATTTATCAGCTTTTAAATCTTTCTTTTATCTTTTTAAAGAAAGATGATTTCTTATCTTCTTATCTTTTTCTCTTTCATAAAAATAGAAAAATCTTGTTTTCAAGTTTTCTTCTATTTTCTCTTCAGTTTCATCCATCTTCAGCCATTTGATCTACCAGGAATTATCACAACCGTCAATCAAGACAGCCAATCAGAATCCTTCGAAAAACTCTATAAGTATCTGTGTGAATCTAAGCATTGGGGACTGATGATTAATTAGAGTTCATGCATTTAATTCATTTAGCATTCTAGCATCATAGCATCATGTTTAATTCAATCACATTAGTTCAATTCCATATCATGGTTTAATCTTGCATCATGCATCACATTTAAATCTCGTTCTTTAGGAAGACAGTTTGTTGAGCCTAGCATATAATCTGAGAGCAAAAGTTGGAATCAACAAAAACACTGAAGATAGAGGAAAATAGGACAACAATCGAAACAGAATATTGAGTTTGCATCTACTTACCTTTTATTTTATGTTTTGATACAATGTCTTATTGGTGTGCTTGAATATTATTTTCGATCACACAATAACCAGTCATAAGATATTATAGGGCTCACTGCTAGAATGCACATTGACAAGATCATAGGCTGATTACAAAATATGACTCATAGCCAAGATACAAAAAGAGGTATCGCTCACTACCAAAAGTGAACTGGTGAAGTGCACCTACAAAGTGCAGAAATCAGTTTTGGTTAAGCTTCAAAAACACCAAAATTCTACTCTGGTTTTAGATATACAATCATTAGTAGTCACGTCACACTACTTCATTTGTCATATTGCTCGCATACACATTCTATGTCTCTCTCTATTCTTTTTCCATCATACACACACATATACACAATCATGTCTTCCAACATCAATTAGGTCAACCTAATTGAAAGTGAATACAATATTCCATTTGGCACACAGAACAAAACATGTCAACCATACATTAGGTCATCTCGGACCTAATAAGGAACACACAAAGTACATACAATTATCAACCATGTCAACCAAAGAAATACCAAACTTCTATCACTTGGATTACACAACCAAATCAACAAAGATAGTTGAGAGCTTGTTTATACTTGTAACTAACACTCCTGATAAACCAATCAAAAACTCATAGAGATTCCTTTTACTGAGAGGATTTTCAGAACACAATTATGTATCAATATAGACACACAATTTAAGTACTTAGTTACCAATCGATGTTTGCATCAATGACAACAAACTTGAAGGCCACCTTCTTCATTCTTCTAACAAAATACAACTTGTCAGCTCCAAAACTCTCCACCCACACTATGTTCCATAATTCAAAATTTAAAACTTATTAAGATAGGTTGGTATGGACCTAAAATAGATCCCATATAGGAGTGCAACACATATCAAGCCTTCACACAGTCATCAAATATGTTAGGTCGGCATGGCATAAGACCTAAACCAAAAAACCTCAACTATACATCCACATCACGACATGTGGACCTGTAGTGCCCCTCAGTTGGTGTGATCCTTGTGTTGTTACCGACTCATTTGCGACGTAAAGTTTTGAATGGTATATGGCTAAATTGATTTGTTTCATTTGTGTTTTGATAAATAAATAAATAAAATTGTAAAACAATTGAGTTAAAAGAGGAAAATTGGATTCATCTGTTACTTCAATTATGATAGTGATATTATAGCCTTTTACAAGAGAGTGGGGTGGTTTTTTTTGGAAGGGAGTTACTCAAAATGAGAAAATCAAGAATTTAGCTCAACATGTATCAAGGGATGCATAATGGAGCAATAATGATAACTATATTTAGCATATTAAACTTTCAACCAAAATAGTGGTGAAATTATTAGATTCCTCCATCAAATTCCTGGGATTTTTATTTGGGGTCAATAATGGAAAAAGTAATAGCTAGTTAAACGGCCCAAGCCTGCCCTCTAAGGCGACACAGGCAATGGAAAGATAGTTTCTTCATAGCTCTGAGAAGCTATCATTTGGGGGTGAGATAGTGGTGCTTAGAAGCACTACCCGAAGGCAACAGTGACATTTATTAAGAAACTGTCATACTGTTGCAACGGTATGTACTTAACAAGAAGCGAATCAAGAAAGAAAGGAGGACCTGCTAATGCATGTAATTTGGATGCCAACATTTTAGTAGAGAGAGGCACGCGGTGAGAAAAATAAAATCCTTCTGGACTGTGAGTAGTGGGGAGCGAATGCTGATCGAAGATTGCATAGTATGTTTGAGGAAAATGGCGTAGGAGGAGTTTCAAATCTCATCTAAATTATGTTGAGTAGTTGTTAGAGAGGAGGAAATGTTTTCCCTCAATGACGTTCAAGTTGTTGATGGAAGTCCCCTCAACCATGGAGCCAACGTTGAAGCTCTCAATGAAAGATGAAATCACTTGATACATCAAGGTTATTAATATTACCTGAATACTGAGTAAAGGTATGTCTAACGATACTACTTTTCATATACTTATCCCTTCTCAAAAAAATGATTAGTAATAAAAATCACAAATAGGAGCATGTTGACTTGTGAGAGGATCATAATGTTCTTTGTTTCATAGACTATTTCTTAGTGAGTATAATTGGAAGGATTACTTAATCTATCTATTAGCTGAATTGATGTTTGTCTTTGCATTACTCCTAAGATCTCAAGTCGTCTAGGGATGAGAGATACCTTCTATTGAAATTTATCCATTTTCCCCCTCCTATTAGTACCCTCTTCTTATGATATTCGACCCTTTAGTAGACCATTAGATATTTTGAGAAACTTTTCATCCATAGCACGAGATTAAGCCACTCCTCTTGTATGATCATTTTCAATCAGAGCTAATAGTGGTTGAGAGATTTTTCCAAGAAATATAAAGTGAGTCTTTGGGGATCATTGTATATATGTTGTGTCTCTTTTAGCAAAAAAATGATTATGTATGCGATCTGAGCCCAACATAGCAAGTCGAAAGGTTCAACGCGGCCATTCCATTTTATCATTTCCATCTGAGCGTGGCGACAAAGGAAAAGTTTCAAAATGGAGATAAATTTTATGCTTAGTATTTTTTATATGCCTATAAAATCTTCAATGCTAAATTGATGGCTGCCATTTAAATTATAATTTCATGGTCATCCAAGTAATCATCATATAGAAACATTGGCACCTGATAGGGGTGGATGGAATATAGATCTAATACGTAAGCTCAAAAATAAACTCAAAATTGATTCACTGAAAAATCCTCTATGTTGCTGCACATTAAATTCATCACTCAATACATTACATATGTCAGAATGCTACAACATTTCCTATGATCACTTCCATCTTGTCAACTGATGCCCTAACCCATTACTTGATGCCTCTTTTATAGAGGACTTAGAAATATAGGGATGAATCTAGAAACTACTTAATAGAAACATCTAGAAAATTATTATAGTCGACCAACCTTACAACACAAATAAAATATTCATCATAAGAAGATTCTAGAATAAAGTAGAAATTACCTATTTCCAACACTCCCCCCTAATTTCCACTATCAACTAATTATATCAATAATTACAATACTACATCACATAGATTATTCTAGAAAAATCTAGTATCGAGGTTTTCCTTCCTTAATTTTGACCACGAATGTTGTGGCATTCCCCAATCTCTTTTTCCATTGACAATTGTCTTCTTTCTCTTCTTTGCCTTATGGTTGCAACCAAGTATTCAGACTTTCTCGAATCCTTTTCTTTTCCATCTTGATGATCTTTGTGCCTTAACTATGCCTTTGTCCTTGTCCAACTACTGTGGCAGTCCTTGAACTATTTAACTCTTCAAATCTTGAATCTGGAACTTCCTAGAATCTTGCCTTCTATAGATGTCTTGCCTTTCCATGATTACTATCATCTTCAAACTTATTATCTATTATACCTTTCTAAAAACCTTGCTTGATTGCCATCAACTTTCACTTGCGAACTTTTATATTTAAACAAATTCTTGATCATACCTGTTATTTTCTGCCAACTGGATCTGTAAACCCATCCACAATCCATTTTCATACTTCTTGTACTTGTCTTCTCTTTGCCAACACATCTTCTCTGAATGATTTCTCAAACCACATATTCTACATGGATGTAGATCCCAACATGTATCCTTTGCATGACCTTTCCTGTTACAATGACAACATTGCATACATTCCTTTTCTTTAACAAATTTGGTTACACCTGTATTATTTCCTTTACCTGTGACATATCCAAGACCTTCATGCTTTGGCCTCATTATTGGCTTAATTGGCTCTCTCATCCCTTGATCATGCCTTCCTAAGCCTTTACCTTTGTATCCCATTCTTTCCATGATCTTTAAACCAACATTCATTTCACTGCCATTACATCTAACAACATTATCATTTTGACAATTTTTATCACAAATTTCTTCAGCAAAAACACATTTCTCAATTGAGAAATTCAAATCCTCTGTACTACATGAAACATCACATACGGATTTTGACTTCAAGCATTCATTCAATTTTGTAATTTCCTTCATCTGCAAACTATTTGCTTCTTCTAATTTTTTAATTTCTCTTCTAAATCATCAACCAATTTCACTCTTTTTTCCAATTCCTCATTCCTTGTATTAATCTCATCAAACAATTCTAGTTTTTCTTCAAGCTCTTTATTTTTCTCTCTAAATTTGCACAATTCCTTCACCTGAAAATTATTTATTTGTTCCACAAACTTTAACTTATCCTCTAGCTCTTCAATTGCCTCTCTAGAATCACTAATTACATTTAAAAGGCTACATTTTTCTACTCCCATTTCTTTTCTTAATTTTTCCAGTTCTTTTTCTAAAAAATCCTTTACACATTTTAAACTTGTATTTTCTTTCTTCACTTTTATTAATTCTTCTTCTAAATCTTTTGTTTTCTCTTTCTTTATTCTATCAACTTTTCCCATTGAATCAAACAAATAAACTTACCTCAATTTTGTAATCTTCGCCTGCCTTCACTCTTCCATGATTTCCTTCAACTCATTGTAACCTTTTGAAACCCTTGTTGCAATATTTCTTCAAACTTCACAAATCATCACTTCCAACAAATTTTTGACACATGTTATCTCATAATTCTTTTTCTTTAAACATAACTTATGTAATCTGAAAATTTGAACAAAAATATACCAAACCCTAGCTAGGGCAACATAGATTTACTATGGCAATATAGATTTACTATGACAATCCTTTCTGTAAAAAAATAACTTTTCATAAATTCTCAAGCCAATGCTCATACCAATCTTTAGCAGCACTGTATTTTTCACTTTGATGGCTTTCTTTAATTTGATGCCCACAATCTACAAACACAACCTGGTAGCAACTTCTTTCAACAGCACTTGCTCCAACAATGGATCTTCACAAATTATTTAATAGCAAAGTCTTTCACAACCGTCTGCTCTCCAGGGTCTTCAACCATAGGCTCTGATACCAATCTGATAGGGGTGGATGGAATACAGATCTAATACATAAGCTCATAAATAAACACAAAATTGATTCACTAAAAAATCCTCTGTGCTGCTGCACATTAAATTCATCACTCAATACATTACATATGTCAGAATGCTACAACATTTCCTATGATCACTTCCATCTTGTCAACCGATGTCCTAACCCATTACTTGATGTCTTTTTTATAGAGAACTTAGAAATATAGGGATGAATCTAGAAACTACTTAATAGAAACATCTAGAAAATTATTATAGTCGACCGACCTTACAACACAAATAAAATATTCATCATAAGAAGATTCTAGAATAAAGTAGAAATTACCTATTTCCAACAGCACCATCATGGGAGGCTCACCATATTGAGAGTATCGAACTCCACTAGTTAGCATCCTATCCCATATATTTCTGATATGCATTCTGTTTGAGTTGTGTTTCTTTAAGTATATGTCATAGTGTCTTTGCATCATTATCTTGATTGTTGGAATTTAAATTATTGCAATATTTGGGTCTTAACTGTGATATCCTAGACCAATTTCACACAGAATATAATCCAGAAAGACTCAAAAAAGTAGACATTCTTTTAATTTATTCTTGTCAACATATACAATCAGTGGAAACTACATTACTAGTCTGATACAACTCTTTGGGTACTCGCAGCATTCAAATCGCCTTGAAGCTTGTGAGCAGTCTACAACATGCAACAAATCCCATTATGAAGAGAGCTGGAAGCTATTTTTGACTATATTATGTCATTCGATATGTTTTTTTCTGAACATCTCCAATGTATGTCAATGTTGAGTAGTCCTTTAATACAGATACTTAGTATCTCTAAAACATGTATAAATTTAAATCATAGTCAGTCATGTTAAATCAGGTCCCTAGATACTAAACTCTCTTCATGAATGTTTTTCTTTTAATCTGGTTTGCAAGCAATTCCGATGCTTATTTTATGCTATATTGTAGCAAGCATAGTTAGGCACACCGCTTCTCTTGAAAGTGTGTTTCATTGAATAACTTTGTCATATGACGTTTGTTTCTTTCACCATTAGTTGAGATTGTTGGGCACAATATAAGTAACTCATAGATGTAATTCTGCCAACTAAATTAACTCTTCGTATTCACCATCCTCTATCACCCATTATGGGAAATGGAAACGTTTATCAAATTGAAGATGTCGGTATTCTTTCATTGTGTGAGAATGCAAAAATAAAATTACTATTACAACCCTTCTAAAGAAGACTCCCTGAAACAAAAGTTTATAGCTATTGAAGATGGGATAAGGGAGTAACGATTATTTAATTTATTATAGATAAATGTTTATTGATATTTTAGTTAAATAAATTAGGGAATCAAATAGGGAAAAATGATTTATTTGAAGGAATGATAGGATATATATATATATATATATCCCATAATTAGGAATGAAAATATTTTATACGTTAAAATTTTGGGTTGAATTTCAAATTGTATGTTATTTGATTTACGTACATGTTTATAATATGTTTTTCCACACATGATTGTGAGTTTGGGGTAAAAGAATAATTTGGTTAATAATTAATTGGATATGTAACTAAGAAAATTAGAGAAATTATTAAAAGGTTAAGGAATTATTTTATCATAGGGGAAAATTAAGGAAAGAGAGGTTTGATTTATCTCTGTATAGGAATATAATCTCTTAATTGAAATATCGATTAGATGGAAATTAAATGAATATATGTTGTGAGTAGGTGGAGGGGAGTTAAATTAAACTTGTAGTGAGATAGATATAGAATTCCTTTCCTCAATTGTTTAAGTGAAAATATGAAATGTAAAGGAAGCTTAACATGCAGTTTAATAAGAAGTGGATTGTTATTTGTGATATCGAGCCCTTTAATTTAAGTTGTTAAAGGAATTGATAGGTTGTTTAACTTAAATGACTTGTTTTATTGGTTGATGACTAGTAGTGTAACATGTGGGAAGATTGTCTTTATGTTTACTTGATATTGTGAGTTTCCTTGAAAAATAAAATTTCATGTTGTTGTGATCATTGGTTGAGGTATAATCTTGATGTATTGTTTGTTGAATTTGTCGTTGGCTATTGTGGTGGATTTTGGTATTGCAATGGTTTTGAGTTAATGTTTTATGGGAGAAAGCCCATTTGACCCTGGATCTTGGGAAGATTTTGATTTTGTGAGTGATTATGTTGGTTTTTGCTTAAGTTGAAGATCTTGTTGTGATGTCATCACTTGTTGATTGTAAATTGTGATTTGACTATAGTCTTTTGAGATCTTTGATGAGCTTGGTTTTTGGTCTAATTTTGGGTAGAATCTATAGTCTATTTGTTGGCTGATGTCATGAACTTTGATGATTAAATGTTGGTATTTACATAATGTTCCCCTCAAACCATTGACATTTTACATTATCCTATCTTTGCAAGCTTTAATGACATTTGGAATATTATGTGGGTTAACTATATTGATTTTGCATGTGATTAATGAATGATTCTTAGAGTGGTTATAGATGTGTAGTTATTATGCATATTGACCTTGCCATGCAGATTTAATACACCAAGTTGAGGAAGACACCACCAGCTAGGCATGCACCATAATGTCCAACTGAGGAATCACTCCAAGTCAAAGGTAGCTGATGACAAAAAATTCTTCATGCAACTGAACACAACCGCTTTGTAGTGGACCTTAATGATTGAGATGCATGTGTGTTACTGCTATGCTAGATCTACGTCTAGACTTGCATGTTTGACTAGATTCCATGCATGTGTAACTGCCATCACTCCACTTTCCCCTGTTTTCCCTAAATGGTGTCCTCCTAGTCATGGAGTTGACTACCTTGTTTAGCTGTAGTATAAATAATGATTTGATGCTCCTTCTTCAGAGTTGCACAATTTGATACTGTACTCCCATTCTCCAATTTCAATGATACAAATACATTACTCTCTTGTATGCATGATTTACAGTGAATAAAATAAAGTTATGAGTTCAAGCACTTGAGTCTTTATTAGTTTAGAGGATACTTATCCAAGGGGGCCACTTGGTGAGTAATCCATCTTATTAGTTTAGCATTAGTTTAGTATTACTTGTTGTTTAGTACTTAGTTAGAAATATGGCATTGATTGTTCCTGCAGCCACTAGAATTCCATTCTATGACTATTCCTGTAGCTAAAGCAGATAGAGTAGTGTCATGTTCATTGCTCATATTTTTATTCTTATTATGCATTTCAGCTTAGCATAGTCGTTGATTTCTATTCAACATTTTTCTCTTTCCCTTTCAAGCAATTTACTTTCAGTATTGTGTTTCTTAGTTGTAGAATGCAATGGCGACTTTGAGTTCCTAGTGCACATATTGTGCTGACCCATTTCAAGTTCACATCCTTGGGTTGACAAGTTAAATCCACCTTCATGATGATTGAGATACCTATTCAGGTTAGATGTCCAATCTCTGAGTCATGGTTATAAAGGATTAGTTATTAAAATCATTGTAGAAAGCCAACATTTTTGGTGACATTGTCGAGGATGGTGTCAAGCTAGGTAGTCTTTTGGATTCATTGGTAGTTTTCCTTGTTGTAGTGTTTCTAGAAGTTTTTTTTATTATGTCCTCATTTAGGAAGTAATGAACCCCCCTATTCTTTACCAATTTTTTGTGTGAGCTGACTGATAGTGAGTGATATTGCATGCATATAGGAAGGAGAAGGGATGCTTATGGGAGATTCCTTCCTAACAATCCTAATCCACTCTGGCTAGTTGAATATTAGAACCTACCTAAAGAAGAAGAAGAAGATCCATGACCCTTTGCTAATGCATATCCTGATCTGACTAATTCTGAAGTCTCCTTTGAAGAACAAAATCAACTTAAGAACCCTTTTGCTTTGGAACAATATCAAGCAGGCATGAATGGTGCAAATAGGAATAGACCTAACCAACCAACTTTTCCTTTCCCCATTTCCCATTAGAATGAATTTGACAACATCAAGAAAATTCTTGCCTCAACACTCCCAAAGTTTTTATGGAATTGTCACAGAAGATCCTAATTCCTTCTTATTTGAGTTTGACATACTTTGCAGGAGTTATGACTATACTATTGATGCCCATAGGCTTAAGCTATTTCTACCACTCTGAAAGAGGATGCATTAAGATGGTTCATGAGTCTAGAAAGAGATACTACAAAAACTTGGGAGAACATGAAGACAAAACTCCTTGAGAAATACAAGGAATATTGTAGGGGTAGTGACATGAGAGGAGGTGACATTATTAGGATGCAACAAAAGGAAGATGAGAGACTAGAATATTACATTGCAAGGTTCCTATTTTTCTTGCAAAATTCCCCACACCATACACTTAATGAAAACTCACAAAAGTTACTTTTCCTCAGAGGAATCAATGGCCGTTGCACTGATTCCTTGGACCTCATGGCAGGAGGAGATATCTCTCAAGTTCCTTGGGAGGATATCAAGAAAATATGTTAGAATTACTCTAGGGAAGATTCAAAGAAAGGGAGATCTTATCAATCTTCCATGTGGGTAAGTCAACTACTAGTGGAGTTTCAAGAATGGAGATCACTCATTTGCTGGAAGACTTCAAGCAAGATATTATCAAAAATCTAGCTACTCAGCTAGATACACTACAGGCCAAGAAAAAGAAAGAGGAGGAAGAGGCAATGTTGATAGAGTATTTCCCACACTATAGAAAAAAGAAGAAGGATTGTAGATGTAAGATGGTAGATAATCTTGAAAGCAAGCAGGTTTCACCTGAGTTCATGCCAATTCAGATTTTAGAAGACCAAGTCTACTATGTTGCACAAAGAAAGCCTTGGGCTCCAAGACAAGGTATGTCACTAGATCCACTATCTTATGCTAGATCATATTTTAACTCCTATTCATTTGGTAACCAATGGAAACCTCCATATCCACCCAATTATAGAGGATATCCACCACAACCTTGGAGTAACCCTCCAAATTCTTGGCCTAGTCATCAAAGTTCTCCACCCCAGTGGCAACAACCTTAGGGGAATTGGCAGCAATTTCAAGGGTACTAACAACCACCTCCAGGAAATTGGAAGCAAACAAATCAATAGAGAGGACAACAATGGCCTACTCAGACAACCAGTTACATGAAACCACCTTCTCAGTCCAAAAAACCTACTATAATGCCTCCACTTGCTAATCCAAGGTCAAATACACCTAAACCTACTCAGCTACTAGCTCAGCCCACACACAAGATTCCAAATAACAAACCACAACAACAACTTGCATATTCTGTTGATTCAAATTAATTCCATGCGTATGTTGTGAGTGTAAGTGATATCCATCTACATTCAGGAACCACTCTACCAACCCCTTCCAATCCCATCATTACTAAGCTTCCTTTGGAAGAGGAGGAGGAGCCTCTGAATGATCCTATTTAGCCAAATGCACCTAAAAATCTTAAACCAGTACAAGCCAAGCAAAGCAAGCAAGAAACACCATTTCATCTGAGATTGGAAGTTTTTAAGAAGAAAGAAGAAAAGGAGGATACCACCTTTGATATTTTGGATTAGCTAAAGCATATATGTGTTTAGATACCCCTATTTCAGGCCATAAAGGATGTTCCAATCTATGAAAAATTAATCAAAGTTCTAGCTTGTCTCAAGAAGCAAGGTAGGAAAAAGAAAGACCCAACTACAACTCATGTGGTGGGCCAACTAGTTGACATCATGCTGGGAAAAGTGACTATTCCCAAATATAATGACCCAGGCAGTCCTGTGGTGGCAGTTGTCATAAACGTGATCCAAGTGAAGAATGCTCTGATTGATTTAGAGGCAGCAATCAATGTAATGACCAAAGACATCCTGCAACAACTAAACATTGCAAGTATGAGATATACTCATACTATCCTCCAACTTGTTTATAGCTCTACTGTTAAGCCTAATGGTGCAGTGGAGGATCTTATGGTAGTTCTAGACTCCTGGAAATACCCAATAGATTTTATGATTCTTTCTCCTAAGGCTACACTAGGTGGGTATCCCATCATTCTTGGAATTCCTTGGTTAGAAACTACAGATGCATAAATTGTATGTCACTCAAGTGACATGACCATTGCAGATGGGAGGAGCACTAAATTTTTTGTTCTTTATCCACCTACTCAACCGTCTCTTAATGAAGATAATCCTGTATCGCCACAAGTTGGTGTCAAAGAGGCTGAGGAAGTTAATTTTGTGGCACAACTTATGATGCTAGGTAGAAGCTCTTTCATGCAGCTCCAAGATGAGGATGAAGTGTTGGCTAACATCATTCAGAACCATTATGAAGTGGAGAAAGCATCATCTTCTACTTCGGTCAAGACATTTCTGCCTGCTCTTCCTGCAACCACTATTCCTATAGACATTCTTCCTGCAAATGATCTTCCTGCAGCCACTGTTCCTACAAACAGACTTCTTGCAGCAACAAGTATGTTCCATACATTATTTCCATATGAACTAAAGGTACCATGTATTAATGAATTATCCAGGATAGAGTTAACTACACAAGTCTAGGTGTTAGAGGGAAGATATCAAAATGTTAATAGTAAATCGAATGGAGAACAACAATTGTCATTAGCGAACCTATTAAGGGACCATCAACATGCATTTGCATGTTATTATCATGATATGAAGGGACTAGATCCTAAACTTTGTACACACAAAATTTATATCAGAGATTATTGCACTACAGTAAGATAACCACAAAGAAGAATTAACCCTATACTAAGAGAGATTGTGAAAGGAGAATTGTAAAAATTACTAGATGCGGGATTTATCTACCCCATTTTAGATAGTAAGTGGGTGTCTCCATTAGTGATTGTACCCAAGAAAGGAGGGAAATGTTGATTTTTTGTTGATTATAGGGAACTTAATGCTACCACCAAGAAGGATCACTTTCCTTTACCCTTCATTGATCAAGTTTTGGACACACTTGTAGGAAAGCAATAATTCTCTTTTCTAGATGGATTTAGCAGCTACAACTAGATCCAAATTGCACTAGAAGACTAAGAGAAGAACACATTTACCTATCCATGGGGTATCTATGCCTATTCGATACTCCTATTTGGCTTGTGCAATACACCTACAAATTTCTAAAGGGTAGTCATTAGCATATTCTCATAGATTTCTCATGATTGCATGTAAATATATATGGATGATTTCACCACTTATGGTGTTGATTTTTATCAAGAATTGGAAAATCTTAAGAGAGTCCTACAGAGATGTGAAGATCAAAAATTTTCCTTAAATAGTGAGAAGTGTTTCATGATGATGCAAGAGGGTGTAGTTCTTGGCCACTACATCTCCCACAAGGGAATTCAAGTAGATCCTGCAAAAATTGAGGTAATCACAAATCTTCCTAAACTTGCAAAATAGAAGGATGTGAGGAGTTTCTTGGGTCATCCAAGATATTATAGGTGTTTCATCAAATATTTTAGCAAGGTAGCAGCACCATTCTATACCCTTATCACTAAGGATGCTGAATTTTAGTGGAATGAAGCTTGTGACAAGGAATTTTCTGACTTGAAGGAAGCTTTGACTCATGCTCCTATACTCAAGGGACCTAATTGGGAGCTTCCTTTCCACATCCACATTGATGCATCAGATTATGCCATAGGAGTGGTCTTAGGACAAAAAGAGGGAGTTGTTGAAAATGTTATTTACTTTGTCAACAAAAATTTACAAGGAGCTGAATTCAATTATACGGTGAGAGAGAAAGAGATGCTGACAATAATCTATGCATTGAACAAATTTAGATATTACATAATAAGCTACCAAATATTTGTGCAAAAGAATCATGCAGCCATTAAATATCTCATGAATAAACCTTTTATCATAGGAAGATTGGTAAGATGGTTATTATTGATGTATGAGTTTGATATAACAATTGTGGATAAGCCAAGGAAGGCCAATGTTGTTGCAGATTTTCTTTCAAGAATAACTACATCAGAAGACAATCAACCTATAGATGACTCTTTTCTTGATGAGCATCTATTCTCCCTCAGTGTACAAACACCCCGGTATGCTGACATAGCCAATTACTTGGTCATTAGTAGAGTTCCTTCTCACTTCTCTCCAAAAGAGAAAAGGGCACTTATTGAAAAATATTTTCCTTTCTCTTAGATTGTTGGATGTTTGTTTTATACTGGACCTGACCATGTCATGAGGAGATGTGTGAGAGAATATGAGACATATGACATCTTGCATGCATGTCACAATGAACCATGTGGAGGACACTTTGCATCCAAAAGGACAACAATGAAGATTTTGAACATAGGGTATTACTGGCCAACACTCGACAAGGATGCAAGAAGGTATACCAGAAAATGTGATAGATGTCAAAGGATGGGAAGACCAACTAGATCTAATGAAATTCCACTTTTCCCTCAGGTAGTAATCACACCCTTTGACAAGTGGGGATTGGATTTTGTGGGAATTAAACCTCCATCAAATGGAAAGTCTTATATATTGGTATGCACTGATTATGTGACAAAATGGGTAGAAGTTAAGGCTATGAAGCATGCAAGAGATAACAAGGTTGTAAAATTTCTCTATGAAGATTTTTTCACAAGATATGGAGTCCCAAGAGAAATAGTGACTGATCAAGGGCCACAATTCACATCAACCCTTGTTGGAGCACTAGTGAATGAGTACAATATAAGGAATGGGAAGTCCACTCCTTATCACCACTAAGCTAATGGCCAAGTTGAGGTGACCAACAGAGAAATTGAAGCCATTCTAACTAAACAGTAGATTTCCATAGAAAGGATTAGAAAAATGGATTACCAGAAGTTGTTTGAGAATTTAGGACAACCTGGAAAACAACAACTGGCTTCACACCATTTTAGTTGTTGTATGGAAAGACAACTATGATTCCAATTGAATTTGAACATAAGACTCTACAAACTACAGTAGATTTGGGGATGAATATTTCTGAGGCACAAACAAAAAGAATCATGAAACTAAATGCTTTGGATGAGATAAGAAGAAAATCCCTGCAACATACAAAAGTAGTGCAAAATAAAAGGATCAAGTGGCATGAAAAATTTATTAGGGACAAAAAATTTAAACTAGGAGATTATGCCTTGCTCTATGACTCAAGATACCAAGACAATGTAGGAAAATTGCAGACAAGGTAGCTAGGACCATACAAAGTTGCTGAGGTTTTTCCTAATGGATTTTTTCAACTTACTACCATTGACCTTGTTAGATTCAAATTATTTGTCAATGGTAATCACCTCAGATTATATGACAAGCCAGCTTCTAAAAAAAAGTTCCTACAACAATTCATCCAACATTTAGTACCAGAGCTTCCTATAGCCGAAGGAAGTGGACCTAGTGTCCCTCTTTCTGGCTAATTAAGGTATGTACTTTTCATAATAAGGACTTTCACTTATGTGGAATTCCATTTCTTCATCCATCCTCCCATCCACCCATCCATTACCACCTTTCTCTCTCTTCCATCACTTCATTCCACCTCACCTCATTTCACTTCATTTATTGCTCAATTTATTCTCCAAAAAGGGTGAGCATTACTTTATTCATGATCTTTGCAACAAATATTCCACACATTTAGGTATGTGCGCATTAATTTCTATCTTTAATCATCTTTTAAGTGTGTTTATTTAATCACTATACGTTAGTATAGATATTCATAGAAATGTCATTATTACTCATCAATTGCCACTCCCATCTCACATGTGCAGACACATGTCCAAGTTTAGGTTGGGAGGAGGGGAAAGAAAAAGATGCAAATATTTTGTGAATTTATTGCCCATGTGTTAAATCATATTAAGTTGTGTCATAAATTTTAAAATGAGTTAATTTGAAATCTGAGTGAGAGGACGGCTTGCATGTGTTAAGTGACAATAGCTACAACCATGATTTCTTCCTATCATAATTTCCCTTTATCACTCCTTTTCTTTCCATTATTGCCCTATTGTAATCTTGAGTTGCAAGCAAGAAGGAAAAAAAAAGAAATGAAATTCAGTCAACACTGGCACTAGAAATTTAGCAGGTTGGTAGGGGAATTTAGTAGAAACTGCAGGAAAGTGCATTTGATTTTCATACAGGAGTTATAGGAAAGAAGTTGTAGAGCATGCATTTTTTTGATTGCAGACAATGGGAGGTGGGTTAATTCGAAATGAACCCACGATGCATGATATTTTATTGCAGGATGCACAGTGCCTAGTAGAATTTAGAAACTGTAGATGGTTGGATTACTTCTTAAATCTAGATGGCTTTGATGAAAGCATTGCCCTTGAATATTCCCAGACAATTTCAGAAGGAAAATACATAGGAAAAGGGTTGGAAGTTGTGGCAATAGAGGAAAGAATTATGAAGGTGTCAAGGTTACCAACTGATGGTGAAAACTAGCATTCTTCCAGAGATGCTAGATCAGCTAGGGCTGAGTTTACGGAGCCAAACAAGGTGCAAAGAGAATGTCTTTTCCTAAGCCTTGGAAGTAGATAGCTATGTATGTTATCAAATACATCACTTGAGGGTTACCATTCAAACTTGCATTTTGTCCACTTCAAGCTTTTGAATCACATGAGGTGTGAAAGGAGGATGAATGTGCCCAACATGTTGTACAATCTTCTCTCAATTACGGTGGTCGAGACCCAAAAAGGTAAGGATAATTCTGTTTCCCACCATTGCTTGATTAAATTGTTAGTTGAAAATTCTCTACATGATGTATTTGGGATGACATGGGAAGATTTTATAAATGTTGATCAAATTAGACCTAAGCACTTGCAACCTAGGTCTTTGCCTTAATCTTGTAGGTCTAGTAGGAGAGTAAGCATGATTGAAGCCATTCCTAGTGCTTCAACCTCTGGTGCTAGCTCTAGCATGAATCCTCCTATAGTAGAAGAAACCATAGAAATTAGTTCTTCTAAAACAAAACACTCAGAAAAAGAAAGCCCTTCCTCAGATTTTGATGATGACATCCCACTTGAAACCCTAATGAAAACTAGGGCACAACAAAGAGAGGTAGAAACAAGAAAAGGGAAGGTTAAGACACAACCTATAGAAAGAAAAGTGCCAAGTTCTAAGAAGAGGAAGTATGATACTATTCATCTTGTATCCAAAGGAAAATGTGAGAGACCTCCGAGGAAATCAAGACCAGCTGGGCCTATGATTGGTATACCTCCACGAGAAATCCCTAAACCTGGTGAGACCTCACATGAGGACCCTGAAGCTCCAATGGAGTAGAAGAATGTTGAAGAAGAAGAAGACATATTTAGGAGAGCAACAAATATAACACTGGCTGATCTTGCTAACATTGCAAAAGAATTGGAGGAAAATTAGGACTTCCTACAGCATGAGCAAGAGGTCCTACAACAATAAATAGAACTAGAGCAAGAGTTCCTACAACCACAACAAGAACAAGAGTCCCTACAACAAAAGGAAGAAGAAACAAAATGCTTGTAGCCAAAGATAACTGGACAGCCTGAGTCCATGCAAATAGTGCCTTATGAGGAGCTGCCATCAACAAAAGACAAGTAGGAATTCATGATCTTCCTAGTTTTATAGTACATCTAACAATTTTGAATTTATGGAAGGAAATACAAAGAAGGGAGGAAGAATGGAAAAAGTAAAAATGGAAATTGAAGGAGGAAATTCAAAAGAAGGATGAAGAGATTAAGGATAAAAATGCAGAAATTGCCACCCTGAAGTAGAGGGTGGATGATATGGTAGCTTTGGCACCAAATATTTTGGAATGTAGGACCCCTCCAAGGGTCTATGCTCTTCTCCTGAAAGAGAAGTATCTCTCTTTTAAGATTTCAAGAATTGTCTCAGGTTTGAATCCTTCTATTGATACCCCTAAGGAATTTTTCACTGCTTATACGATTGCCTCCCTTGAAATGAAGAATTTGCTATGTGAATTTTATTTGCATAATTATGTTATCACTAAAGACCATGATTGGAATATGTTGTTGTATGTTGGGGATGTTCAATTGAGAGCATTCATGTCTTGGGTGCAAAATGAGATTAGTTGGGGACAACAACATGGTGTTTATAAGCAATTGGATTATGATATCCCTCTGCCTATTAGAGCTGAATCAAGCAACCGAAGGGATATTTACAGAGAATGACAAAATTCTACTCAGACCAAGTTATGGCAATAGGATTATGCCTTGGATTAAGGAATTTTATAGCAAGTATGAGGTAAAGACAACAACAAAGGAGGAAACCATGAGGAGATGTTTGTCACAAAGATGGAATAGTTTGACTCATGAGATGAAATAAGTTGAGCCTCATTCCATCCATAATTATGTTGCAACACTAAAAAGAATTGATATGTATAATGAGATTGGGAGAACATAGGGGAAACTTTAGCTTTCCCTGACTTTCCAGCCACCCATGCTCATGTGGTCTATGCCAAACTTGAAATATTACCAGTCTGATATTGTTGTAAAGAGGTAGAGATGGAATAGGTTTGACAGATTGGGAGGATTCTATTGGGATTCTGATTCATGTAGTGTAGCCACTAATGTTGGACAACTCTCAGTTGCAAATTTCAGAGCCTTGACCAAGCAGAAGAACAACTCTTCCCCTATTAGAGGACCAACAAAACGTTAGGTTGGGGGGAGTGATGAGCCTAGTTTTTGGTCTAGTTTTGGGTAGAATCTATAGTCTATTTGTTGGCTAATGTCATGAGCTTTGATGATTAAAAGTTAGTATTTGCATAATGTTTCCCTCAAACCATTGACATTTGACATTATTCTATCTCTGCAAGTTTTAATGACATTTGGCATATTATGTGGGTTAACTATATTGATTTTGCATGTGATTAATGAATGATTCTTAGAGTGGTTATAGATGTGTAGTTATTATTTGTACTGACCTTGCCATGCAAATTTAATATGCCAAGTTGAGGAAGACACTACCAGTTGGGCATGCACCATAATGTCTAGCTGAGGAATCACTCCAAGTCAAAGGTAGCCGATGATAAAATATTCTTCATGAAACTGAACGTAACTGCCTTGTAGTGGACCTTAATGATTGAGCATACATGGGTGTTACTACTGTGTTGGATCTATGTCTAGACTTGCATGTCTGACTAGATTCCATGCATGCATAACCGCCATCACTCCACTTTCCCCTATTTTCCCTAAATGGCGTCCTCCCAATCGTGGAGTTGACTACCTTGTTTAGTTGTAGTATAAATAATGATTTGATGCTCCTTCTTCAAAGTTGCACAATTTAATATTGTACTCTCATTCTCTAGTTTCAGTGATACAAATACATTACTCTCTTGTATTCATGAGTTACAGTGAATAAAATAAAGTTCTAATTTCAAGCACTTGACTCCTTATTAGTTTAGAGGATACTTATACAAGGGGGCTCACTTGGTAAGTAATCTCTCTTATTAGTTTAGCATTATTTTAGTATTGCTTGTTGTTTAGTACTTAGTTGGAAATCTAGCATTGACTGTTCCTACAGCTAAAGAAGACAAAGTATAGTATCTTGTTCGTTGCTCAAATTTTTATTCCTGTTATGCATTTTAGCTTAGTATAGTAATTGATTGATATTCAACATTTGTCTCTTTCCCTTTCAAGCATTTTACTTTCAATATTGTGTTTCTTAGTTGTAGAATGCAATGGTTACTTTGAGTTCCTAGTGCACATACTATGTTGACCCATTTCAAGTTCACATCCTTGGGTTGATAAGTTAAATTCACCTTCATGATGATAGAGACAGCTATTTAGGTTAGATGTCCAATCTTTGAGTCATGGTAGTAAAGGCTTAGATATTAAAATAATTGAAGGAGGACAACAATCTCGTTGATGTTGCCATGGGAAGCTACTATGTTAGTGATTTAGTCTTCCAAAGGATTGAGGGGAGTATGATTTTTACTTGCAAGATTTTGTATGGGGGTCGACGACCTAGGAGGTTTCACCTTGGGTAACCCATATCAAACCTAAAGTATTTATTTGAGCCTTGTATTGTTTCATGACTTTGTTATTTGATGATGGTTGAACTTTACACATTGATTGCACTTAAATGGGTTTGAGCCTTGCACTTGAATGTGATTTTTGTTACTCTGAAGTTCTAGTGTGAGATGGTGCATGCCTCACTTGGTGAAGTTATTTTGTTTGGATTTGGTATCTCATGCTTATTTATTTCCTTGTTTTTGTTTATGGGATTTTGTTGTTAGTTGAGGGAGTGGCTCTTAGTGGGGGCTGACACCCAAAGTGGCTGGTCTAGGATAACCCATTGTGAGTTTTATCAAGTGATAATTAATTAATTAGGGGGTTTGAGTAGTTTCCACATATTAATTTAGATAATGTTGCCTCACTCAGGGGCCCAAGTGCTTGTTTAGGCTTGGGATGAGTGGAAAGGCCTAGAATGGCAAGATCAACTACCTTTCCTTTGCATAGTAATCTTGCAAGCTATGTTGATCCTGCATAGTGAGCATGGAGGACCGACGGTCGGTAGAGGTTACCAGAATAACCCAGGATGGGGGCTGACAACCTAGGAAGGTTATACCAGGATAACTCGTGGCTACCTATGCAATGACACTCCACCCTTTAACAACCTTGTAGGATTTTGTTCCCCTCTTTTTGTTCTTAAGCCTCTAGAAGAAAATGTTTCCATGTGTTTGTTGATGCTCTTGTCATGTTTTTGTGTTGGATGTTATCTTGTGTTATTGTGGTTCTTGTTGTGAAGTCTTGTAATCCTTGTTTCATTTGATATTTATTATTGGGGGTCTTTCTTTTCATCTCCTAGCACAGTGGGTGGACCTTCAGGTCCACATGGTCAGGTGGAATGTGTTATGCACCCCATTGGGTCCCTAACTATTGATTGAGTTGTTCAGAGTTGAAGCCACTTGTAGAGACTCCAGAGATGTACGAGTGTTGGATCCAAATATGGAACTCTATACTCATATGTTTGAGATGTATTAATCCATGTTATTGTAATTTTCCCAGTTCATGTTGGGAAGCAACATTGTATTAATGTAATCCGTGAGTAATGTATCTTCATGTTGTTAATGTATTTTCCTTGATCAAGTTATTATCTTGGACACTGGTATCTCTCATGTAATGTAAAGATGTTGATACGAAATGTAATGTAGTCATGTAACCCCAAAGGGACCTTGTATATGTTGTACATGTAAAGTTTCATTTCATGTGATGTATGATTATTATGATGCATGTTAGTTATACAAAAAAGATTTTGTCATAAATGTTAGATGTATTAGTTTCCTTTGGGGCTGCATGGTGGGGTGTTACAGGGCCTGAAAACTTAATACCATCTAGAAATCATGCTCAACTAAAATATGGAAATCTATCCTCAAAAACACAAGGAAAACAATTCATCAATGAAGGAGTGCAGAATCTCCCAATCAATTGTACTATATAGAAAATCATTATGAAATGCCAGTGTGACATTGTTATTCATGACTCTCAAACTACTTAACCAAACATGATAAAATCTTGGAATTAGATTCCTCTAGCAACCACAAAAATAATATTAGAAGTGCAAAGTGATATCTTCATTTATAGAGTGGTGTGGACCCAAAACTGATGCACTATAACACTAAACTAGTAGATTTGACACTTAGTCTAATTTCTATGAAATTGATCTTTCTAGACTAACTCACTTGCACATTTTTTTCCATGGAAACTCCAAAACTTGTTATAAATGATAAAAATGATCTGCAACAAAGTTAACATCAATGAAAACACTATATCATGTTGTTATGCATCATCCAAGCTTGTGTGTTACTAGACAACATCATCAATGACAACCTTCAACAATCTCCCCCTTTGTTATTGATGGAGACATGCCAAAATCTCCAAAAATTCACCCCCTTTGACATCAAGGGCAAAGGGTTCCTATATACTCTATTCTAATTCATACCAAAACACCCTTGAGAAATATAAGCATATGTACAAATTGAAAATATTTTATTTACTCCCCTTGAATCATATACAGGAGCAAAATCTCAAAAATGTACTTAAAAAATATTCTATATGGTTCACATATTTACAAGTAGTCTGAAAATTGATATTGAAAATGCATAAAAACATAAACAATGAGTCAACCAAAGGTGGTTAATGCCTATAACTTCTTTAACTAATCTTCCTAGGCCTGCCTTCTATCTTCCTATTCATGTTTGGCCTCTGCAAGCAACCTGTTTGGTGTTTCAAGCTCAAGTAAAAGTTCTCCTTCTTCTAGTGTAGCAGGTACTAGATTCATCTACTTTTATTTTTCATAACTAAGAAAATATTTTGAAGCAAGTAGAAATTTTGGATTGACTAAATCCCTTACCTCTCCAAATTGCAAGATGATAAGTTCCTTTTGTGCTTTTAGTTGGAAAAAAATTGTACATATCTTCAATCTTTCTCCTTGTTATGCCAATGAGGTCAACAATTCGGTCATATGGATTGGAGGTAGCATCAATTTGAGACTCAATAGATTCCATCTCCTTATTTATGCTTTTTGTTGCTCCAGGATATTTCATGTCATACTAAAGTATTGCCTTATCCTCAATGAAACACCCTTCAACATCCTTCAATAACTCAAAAAAATTCTTATGTATGGAGGCACATTTCTTTGTTATTTCCATCAATATCTTATCATTTATTCTCTTCTCTACTTCTTTCTTATCTTCTTCATTTAAATCAAATGCATATGACTTAAAGGAATCAATTAGCATTCTAAAATTTTCCATACCAAATAAAGTGGTGTCAATATTTCATCTCAATATGATCTCTTGAAAAGATTTGACTGCCTCATTTATTAAATCTCTTCTCTTTTGATGAGTTTCTATGATCTCTTTCCTCATGGATGCATGGAACATGTCTCCTAGTTGTAACTTGTGAACAAGAGAGATACTGTCCAAATCAACACTTCCTTGTTGCACTAGCAACTGCAACAACTGTGAAGACACAACTAGTTGAAAGCTAGGTTGTATTTTCAATAAGTTATTTAGAGAGTCTCTAGAGGAGTTAGAAGATTCACCAGGAGTCTTTGTTGCTTCTATAGCCTTTCCCTTATCCTCTACAACCTTTCTGGTGCCAACTGTTTCATCCTTTTCTGCATCTTTGGATGCATCCTTGTCCTTGTCTTCATGATCTTCTTCCTTCTCTTCATGCGTTTCTTTTCCATTATCATATTTATCTTTTTTTACTTCCTTTGCCATGTTTTTCAGTGTTTTTTGGAGGAGTGAATTCTTCTTGAATAGGAGGAGAGGCCTTAAGTGGCAAAAGCTCAGAAAAATCAGAGGTAGGCAACTTGATGTAAAAATTTGAATAAGTTATTTATATTATTTCAAAAATATGTAAGAATAGAATCTATAGCAAATTGAATGTAGTTTCTAAACTACTAGTTTTTTTTAAATCTATTTGGTAAAAATTTGAAATTTTAATGCAGTGGTACTTAAATTTCAAGGATAAAATAAGAAGTAGGTGTTTGTCTGACCATCCTAACCACAATAAAATGATAATATATTTTTATAATATTTTAGATATAAGTAGAGGACTCATGCCTCAATGTGATACACATTTTTTTGTAAATTTTTTCCAAGTAAATAATTAATTATGAAATTTTTATTACAACTTTTTAAAAAATATAAAAACTCATATGTCTGACCACCTTAACTTGCTCAAAACTTCATGAAATTTATTTTTTCTTTTTCTAATACTATAGTATGTGAAGCATATAATGTGGTGCATGTTTTGGATTCAAAAAGTGTGATACCATTTGAAAACTATAGATGTTTTTCAATCAGCCTATCAATGAGGACTTTAGTCGTAATTTGAATAGAAAATGAATAATAATTACTTTTTAAATTCAAAGTAAAGCATAACTTATATAAATGAAAATATGAGATTATCCTTTAAAAACCCTTTTCATTTCATCAATTTTGGGTTAAAAAACATTCATCGACCACATACCCATCAGATTGCCACTTTTTGGCCCATCATGATCCTGCACATGCCCCAGAGTAACATATTGTTGTACTAGAGAAGGATTGATATTTTTCTTTGTAATGTATTCTCTAATCATTGCATCTTTATCATCTCCTATAGTCATGTCCTCCACTTTCACAGGAATGTCATCTTGTGTAGCTTCATTACTAGTGCAATGCTCCTATTGAGCATCATCTATGTAATTATCCCCTATATTAGGTTCCAAAGCACTGATTTCAAAATTCATTTCTTCATTAGTTTCTCGAGTCAGTCCTAACTTCTACATAATCATTGACCTCTTTTCTAACTCTCTCTAGATCACTTTTATCTTTTCACATAAGGATTCCAACTCTTTATTTGGTTCCCATTGCCTTATTGTATATGGTAGCCAATGTGGCTCTAACATCTTTAGAAATTGGAGCACCAACTCTTTCCAAGGCTTCATATTTTAGCCTCTCATGCTCTTGTATTAGGCCTCATTTTTTCTCTTCAACAAAATATTCCATAACTCATCAGGAATATCCTTCTTGATATTCAACATTTCAACTTCAAGAACAATAATATACTTGACAATAACTTCAAGAATGGTGGCCTTGTCCACCTCACTTGCATCTTTATACAAATCTGTAGTATCTTTTAACATCTCATTTTGCACAATCTATTGAATAGAGCCTCAAGTTTCAACGGTGAGTGAGGCCTTTCTGGTTCAGATTGTTTCTACTTTTTTACTTTTCACCAGATACTTCTTCTAACTTGTCTCATTTTTTTTCTTCTTCCTCGAAGCATCTTTCTTTCCAGCTTCCTTCCTCTTTTCTCTCATATGGATTATGAATACTTATTTCTCTTTCTCTATCCCCTTTTTTCTCTCAATTTTAGTTACATCATGTATTTTCCTCTTTCCACTAGCTTCACCTTATGACGCCTCAGTTCTTCCTCTTTGGATCAATTTTGGTCCTTCTCCTAATTATTCTTCTTCATCAACAACATTTATTCCAATATATTTCTCTCTTGTATCCTTTTGTTTCATTCTTTTCTTTGCTAGAACAACAAGAGGTGCAGTGGTAGTAGTCTTATTCTTCTCTACCTTTGTATCATACACAACCAGAGGGGATTTCTTCCTTATCAAAGGACTGGTGGTAGACTTTCTTTTCTCTCCAGAAGATGGTAAATCCCCTAAGGAATTTTGGAAATATGGTGGTGTGGTAGTTGTTCTACCTAATCTCATTTAGCTACGCGAAGCTTCTCTTGCACCCATATCTGCTCTATCTCTCTCTCTATCATACCACATGATCCTTTGAAATTCCACATTATTGTGCATATATATCAACCATAGCATCAAAATTCTCCTTGATTTGTGATTTCTTTTGTTCCATTTGGACTTTCATGTATTTTTCCTCATAAGTTCCATGCCTTGGCTTTATTTCATCATTTGAACTTTTTAATAGAATATCTTCATACCCATTAAGATTTGTCTCACTTCATAGCCTAATTCAAGAACCCAAACAAATCTTAGTTCCACTACCTCCATGATATAATGATCTATAGAAAATAGGAATGTGTTATCATTCTTGTACCTTTCAACAATACTCCTTGGAATTATTGCTCTCTCATGCATTCTCTTCTAAAATTATACAAATAAAGTAGTAAGGGCATCATCTTACACATTTACATCTACAAGGCTACTCATGTAATCTACAACTTGATGTGCAATAGGCCTTCCACTTATCCAATTCACCTTTCCAATTATAGGAACCCCCTTCAAAAAGTAGAAGAGTAAGCACATAACCAAAGTGCCATACTTAAACACATACTTCTTCTCCATGGTATACTGTAGATTCTACATTAATTTTTCCCTTAGCAACTCACATAGGTCATATTTTGCACCATTCTCTACTGTCTCATGTGCCACATGGATTGTGATGGAAGATACATAGTTGTCTCTATTTGTGAGTAAATTTTGTATCCAATGACCATAGCAACATATGTAATGGATGGATTTTTTATAGGATTCACTGCAAGGCCTCTCTGGTTAAATATAACACCTATTTTCTCCATCACCTTTTTTTATTTTTAACAAACTTTAGCATGGGGATGGGTCTGGTGGAGAATAGACTAGTGACCTCTCTTATTACTTCGTTTTTTATCATGTGAGGCATATTAGTCTAGACAAACTAATCATGAATTTTTCTTAGAGCCATTCTAATCCACTTGATATCATAAAAGAAATTGGGGAACCATTTCCAAACATCTAGTTTCCTTTTGGCTAGGCTTTTTTATTCTGGCTTAAGGGATAAATCCTCACAAGTTAATTCATTTGACCATATATCACTTAACTTTCTAGGGGAATTCTCTTCCATTTTTCCATGAAAGTATGCCCTAATATCCTCTATCAATAAAAACCCCTATGAAATGTGTGAGAAAGTGCCTAATGGGTCATCTTCTATGTATTTTACAAGATATCTCTTGAATTTAGGCTATGGTCTCTTCATAACCTCCATAAAGTTTAGTGTAGCCATTCCAATATGGACTCAAAATTATTTTAAATAAATATTTTTGAAAACTAGGGTGCACAAGATCCACAAAATACATTTTTAATTTGTTCATTTAATTAGGGTTTTGATGCTTCATATCTCAAATCACCTTATGCACTTCAAATTCTCTTCTCACAGCTTTTCTCCTCTTTGAATACTTGTGTGAAATGAATTTTCCTTATTAAATTTTCTTATAACCTTTCAATTTGACCTAATTCTACATTGAATGCTTCAACACATAAAGCTAGCAACACTTAATTTGTATGCATAGTCAGCTTTTGAAGCTCCAAAAACTTTTGCATCGACATATTTTGTGTCACAATATTCACCAATTGGTCAATCATGTTGATCTACATCACATATCTTCATTTTGTAGCCTCAACACCTCTTTTCTAGGGTGGATAAAGGATATTCATTAAAAGTCCCCCTAAGAAAAAGCTTCCATCCTAGTTTTCAAAGGAAAAATTTGCACTAGAGGATGGTACAAATTCCCCCTTGCCTTTTGTCTCTTCCTTCTTTCTCCAAAACTTTTCTATTTTCTTCTTTGTTTCAACTGCATCCACCCTTTTGACTAGTTTATTCCTCTTTGCCAGATTATCTTTGTGGTTTTTCCATTCATTCAAGATCTACATTGATTAGCCTTGTGTCCAAATCCATAACATGTATGACAATAACCATTGAAAGGTTAAATAATTCTACCATTTTATATGAATTCATCATTTGCTTCTACATTCACTTACACTATGACCAAATTTCTTGCATGTAAAGAATCAACTAGTAAAGGATGAAACATTATTATTCATTTTTCTTCTACATTCCATTGCTCTATGTCAAAATTTATTGAAAAAGTAAAAAAAAAACCTTAAAATATGGGTACCTTTGAGCATTTGGTTATCTGACCATAGGTATTCTTTCTTCATTTCTTTGATTCTAGATCCTTCCAGTATTCTTCTTGTCTTCAGTCTTCTTTGGTTCATTGATATTTGATGCAGAGGCATCAGGAGCACCATCACAAAATGATGTCATGGTTTAATTTTTGTCTTGTTTTATAATTTTTAAGGTGAATAAGGTAATTTTGGCCCATTAGGGGTCATATGGGACTATTTGTGAAGTTTTGGAGTCATAATGCAAAAGTTGTCAAAATTGTAAAAGTTGCAAAGTTGTCAAAATTGTAAAAGTTGCAAAGTTGTCAAAATGCAACAAATCTCGTAAAAGTTTAATTAGTCTTAATAAAAGAAGTTATGGTTGGTTGGGTAGTTGAAATATGATTTTAATAGTATAAATACACTTTGTAAATATGAACCAAGGGGTTGGAGACCATTTTGGAGGAATAAGACACCAATTAGACACATTTTTATGCATTTTTTCTGTGTAATCTAACTACAATATTGAAACTCCATTGCATGGTAAGATTGGTACAGATTGGTGTAGTCCAAAGATTAGTTTTTCTTGATAGAGGTATAAACTAAATTTTATTTTCATTTGGTTTGGTTCCTTTTCATTAAGTATTTTGAAAGTTATTGCAAATTTACTAAAACTCACTTGAATTTGTACCTAGGGTTATCTGTTTTGGGAAAAATGGAATAGTTTTTGTTTCCATCATTAGATCTTCATAAAAATTTGAGAAAAAATCTATAAATATGTCATCTATAATCTTACTTGATCGATTGGCCTCATTTTTTATTGTTTAAAAGTTATGAATGACAATTTGTTGCATTTCACACTGAAAATTTTGTGTTTTCCCACATTCTGCCGATCTTTGCCATATCTGTACTAACTTACATTGCTTTGTACGGTATGAATGATGGGTATATGATGTGAAGGATTGTTCTAGATTTTTTTTTCTTTTTGATTGGTTAAATTTAATGAAGTATTGAAGGAGATATCATTGATTTACTAAAACTCACTCCAAACCCTACCTAGGGTTGAAATAAACCATGAAATTGTCATATTTGGAGTTTCCACCATGAGCAACCCCTGAAACTTTATAAAAAATACTATCTTATTCTATTTGATCTCCTCAAAAATTCTAAGGCCTAGGTCTACATGTGTGGAGGAGCATTTAATTATAGTATGGTGAATTTGGCCTTGTTGATAGTCATAGAAGCCCTAGTGAGTGGGAGAAATTTATTGTATGCAATTGGGGAATGATCTATGTGATAGAATAAGTTGTTTGAGCTCTTGTATGATGTGTTTGAAGGTGTTGGAACAATTTTTGAAACATTTTGAAGCCCTGAACCTAGTTGTGTCATGCCTAGTTGTTTAATTATGCTTAGTTAAGAAGTGAAACAGTCAATTTTTGAGGCCTTCTACGCAAAGAAACCCTGCCTAGATTTAGGCTATGTTTCAGAATGGCCAAATGGGTGTCTGAAATAGGTCTTCTTTCCTATAGATTAGTTATGGTTGAAGAGTTATGTATAAAAATACCCTTTTGCAAGGCTACTAGCAAAATGATGGTTTGTGAAGCAAAACCCATCAATTGAGGACTAATGGTTGAAAGAGTGGTTTTTTTTGTGTGTGTTAGGAGATTGCTTACCCCTACTCTATATCAAATTGGTATCTATGATGCAGGGGCACCAAGAGCCCCATTACAAAATGATGTCATAGTTTAAGTTTTATCTTTTTTTTGTAATGTTTAAGGTGAATAAGTACATTTTGGACCATTAGAGGTCATATGAGACTATTTGTGAATTTTTGGAGTCATAATGCAAAAGTCGTCTAAAATTTGTCAAAATGCAACAAATCTAATAAAAGTGTCATTAGTCTTAACAAAAGTAGTTATGGTCAGTTGAGCATTTGAAATATGATTTTAATAGCATAAATAAACCTTGTAAACATGACCCAAGGGGTTGGAGATTAGTTTGGAGGAATAAGAAACCAATTAGACATATTTTTTATGTATTTTTCTGTGTAATCTGCCTACAATATTGTTACTCCATTGCATGGTACAAAATGGTAAGGATTGGTACAATCCTAAGATTGGATTTTTTTAATAGAGGGATGAACTAACTTTCATTTTCATTTAGTTTGGTGCATTTTCATTGAGTATTTTGAAAGTTATTGAAAATCTACTGAAACTCACCTAAATCTATACCTAGGGTTATTTGTTTTGGGAAAAATGGCATATTTTTTTTTTCCATTGTTAAATCTTCATAAAAATTTGAGGAAAATTCTATAACTATGTCAACTATAATTTGACTGAAGTGATTGGCCTCATTTGTTGTTATGTGAAAGTTATGAATGATAGTTTTTTGCATTTCATAATGAAAATTTTATGTTTTCCTACATTTTGAAGATCTTTGTCACGTTTGTACGGACTTACATTGCTTTGTACGGTATGAATGATGGATGTATGATGTGAAGGATGTTTCTTGTTTTTTTTCTTCTAGTTTGGTTAAATTTCATGAAGTATTCAAGGCGATATCATTGATTTACTGAAACTCGCTCCAAACCCTACCTAGGGTTGAAATAAACCATGAAATTGCCATATCCGAAGTTTTCACCATGAGAAACCCCTGAAACTTTGTAGAAAATATTGTACTGATGTCTTTGATCTCCTTGCAAAGTTTGAGTGGAGGAGAATTGAATGACAGTATGGTGAATTTGGCCTTATTGATAGTCATTGAAGCCTTGGTGAGTGGGAGAAATTTGTTGTATGCAATTAGGGAATGATCTATCTGAGAGAATCAGTTGTTTGAAAGAATGTATGATGTTTTTGAAGGTGTTGGAATAGGTGTTGAAACATTTTGAATCCCCAAACCTAGTTTTGTCATGCCTAGTTGCTTAATCAGGCCTAGTCAAGAAGTGTGACAGTCATTTTTTCAGTCATTCTGTATAAAGGAACCCTACCTAGATTTTGGATATGTTTGATAATGGACAAATGGGTATTTGAAAAAGATCTTATTTACTAGAGATTAGTTCTGGTTGAAGAGTTATGTCCAAAATTTCCCTTTTGAAAGACTATTAGCGAAATGAGGGTTTGTGAAAGAAAACCTATCAATTGAAGTCTAAGGGTTGAAAGAGTAGTTGGTTTTGTGTGTTAGGATATTTTTTACCCCTAATCTACATCAAAATGGTATCAAAGCCCAAATATTTGGCCAAGGAAGTTTTGAGAGTTTGTATTGTCTTTTACAAGTTGAAGGAAGAGTTTGGGTACCAAAAGACTAGGTCAGTGAAAAGGAAAGAGGCCTAATGTGAAGTTTCATGAAGACAAGAAGAAACATTGAGAAGAAACAAGGTGAAAGAGTCTTTCTTGTAAAAGGAGAATGAAAGTGTTGAGGATAATAGTCTATAGAGACTTGCAGAGTAAGGAGTTACCAAGCAAGAAACAAGAGAAAAGAAGGGAGAGAGGTGAGGTGAAGAGGAAAAATGAGAAGAAAAAATAAATTAATATTGAGAAAGAGATAATAGAGTTGAGGCAAACCATGGAACAAATGGAAGAAATGATGGATCTTGAGAAGTCACAACAAGAAAGTGGTTGGCATTTACCAATGAGGAAGACGATAATGTGGTCTATCAAGAATATCATTCAAAAGAGAAGAAGGCAAGAAAGGATAGTAGAACCAGACACTAGAGAGTTTTTGTTGACAATGGAAGAGAAAAAACCATAATTTGAGGAAGATGAAAAATGTGATGAAAATGGGTCCATTGAGGCTTAAGGTTTTATTTCTAACAATATTTGTGAGTATGTGTTTACAGGTGTATCAGATGAAAATGAAGATGGAAAAGAGTCTAAAGCAAGAGGAGAAGTGCATACAATGTATGAAGATTGTTATACAAATGTAGCACACCATGGTGACGAAGATGTTGAAAAAAAACCAAGGTAATGGTTGCATTTTTTTATTTTATGGATGATGAATATGCTGACATATTGTATTTCAATGATGAATATAAAGACATAAACGGTGGTATTGAGGCATATGTACAAGAACTAGACTTTTGAAACCTGAAAGCTGAGAAGATGCTCAGGAAGAGACAGTGAAAGAAGAAGAAAAAAGATCTAGAGAAAGTTGCAAAAACAAAGGACAAGTTGTAGAAGAATTGGAAGACTAGGTAGAGAGAAGACTTACATTCAAGTGGACTTGAGTTATTTTTTCCCTTGGGTGTATGATGTAGGGGCATCAGGAGCCCCATCAAAAAATGATATCATAGTTTAATTTTTTTATTGTTTTGTAATGTTTAAGGTGAATAAGATCATTTTGGCCCATTAGGGGTTATATAAGGCTATTTGTGAAGTTTTGGAGTCATAATGCAGAAGTTGTCAAAATTGTAAAAGTTGTCAAAATGCAACAAATCTTGTAAAATTGTCACTAGTCTTAACAAAAAAAATTATGGTTAGTTGGGTAGTTGAAATATGACTTTAATAGCATAAATACACCTTGTAAACATGACCCAAGCGGTTGGAGAGCAATTTGGAGGAATAAGACACCAATTAGACACATTTTTATGCATTTTTTGTGTAATCTAACTGCAATATTGCTGCTCCATTGCATGGTATAAACTAGTACAAATTGGTATAGTCCTATGATTTGTTTTTTTTTATAGAGGGATGAACTAAATTTAATTTTCATTTGGTTTGGTGTCTTTTCAATGAGTATTTTGAAAGTTATTGCAAATTTACTAAAACATGCTTGAATCTATACTTAGGGTTTCTATTTTGGGAAAAATGGCATAGCTTTTTCTTCCACCATTAGATCTTTATAAAAATTTCAAGAAAATTCTATAACTATGTCATCTATAATCTGACTAGAGTGATTGGCCTCATTTGTTGTTGTGTGAAAGTTGTGAATGAAAATTCATTACATTTCACAGTGAAAATTCTATGTTTTCCTACATTCTATAGATATTTGTCACATTTTTACAGACTTACATTTCTCTATACTACATGAATTATGGATTAATGATGTGAAGGATTGTTCTAGCTTAGTTTTGCTTCTGGTTTGGTTAAATTCCATGAAGTATTGAAGGAGATATCATTGATTTACTGAAACTCGCTCCAAACCCTACTTAGGGTTGAAATAAACCATGAAATTTCCTTATCTAGAGTTTCCACCATGAGAAACCCCTAAAAATTTGAAAAAAATAATTTTCTGATGTCTTTGATCTCCTTGCAAAGTCTGAGGCCTGGGTCTGCATGTGTGGAGGAGCATTTAATGACAGTATGGTGAATTGATGTAGGAGCATCTAGTGGTGTAGGGGAATCTTGCATCACCCAAAAATATGTTTCCATTATGTTTTTTTTTTGTTACATTTTTGTAGATGTTTTTGTATTTCTGGATACCCTTTTTGTCGAATAAGAATTCCCAACTTTCAGAACTACATTTCCAGCTTTTCTGGTGAATTTCTATTTTTTGCAGTTTTGAATTTGAAGGCATGAGGAGGCAGAAATTTATGGGAAGCTTCAAGATAGAAAAATAAGCACATTGGTGAAAGAATCATACCAAGATCATTCCCAGTTTGAAAGTTATTAAAGGTTTCAGTTTCCTAAAACTGCCCTAAAAATTCTTCTGAGTCTAGTTTGAGGCACCAAATGGTCCTGTATGGGCCTAGAAATCATCAAAACTGGATAAAGAAGTTCTTAGCATGTTCTACACTCCAGGACCTTTCTAACGATAGAAACGGTTTGTCAAACAGAGTCTCAGATCAAAAGTTATGGCCTCCAGAAGTTGGTTAATTTTTGAAAAATTTCCAATTTTTGAATTATGACTCAATTTTTGAATTTTAAATTTCAATTTTCAGCACCCAACCGCCTAAATTCAAAATTCAAATTATATTTTTTGGCTCCAAGCTAGAAAAAAAGGCTATTTTAGGACTCATTTTGTAAATTATGGGGTATTGGGAAAAAGAAAAAGATTGTATTGGGGATAGGGGATTTTCTTTTTAGTAACAATAAAGTTGCATGTATTACAGCCTGTGAGGATTCAATCCTCTGGAATGTAATTTCTCTATATTGAGAACATATTTCCCATAAAAAAATTATAATTTTGTTTTTCTTCTATTGCATGCTTTTCTGAATCTAAGGTCTTGACTCTCATCAAGTGGTATTAGAGGTGGTTGTTCCTTAGCATGTGGACAAATCACTGATTGTGAGGTAGTTCACACTAGGACTTGTGGTTGTGGGTCAAAGTCAAGATGCCTCCAAGTGTGATGCATGGTAGGTTTGGTGGCACTAGAAATGTTGGTGGGAGAAATACTTTGGCAGATGAGGGTTTCAAATTCATCTAGAGATAGATCGATGCATTGTAGGAAGAGTTGAGAAGAGTTAACTCAAGAAGGGAAGAGAGTGAAGATGAATAAGATGTTGAAGATCCAACTGAGGATGAGATAGGAAGAAGAAGATTAACATCAATATAGGATATTAAGGGATATCTCCAAGATAGGAAAGAGACCCAAAATCGAAGTTCCCATTTATTCTAGAAATCTGAACTTGGAAGAGTTAATCGATTGGATTAACGAGATGGAGGAATATTTTGAGTATGAAGAGATAGAGGATCAAGATCGGGTCAAGTTTGCAAAAAAAAAATGAAAGAGCCCCACCAATATCTGGTGGAAGGAGGTCTAGTTGGAAATAAATAAGATCAGAAAAGGAAAGATCACGAGATGGGATCACATGGTTGATAAACTGAAGAAGCAGTTCATTCCAATGGACTACAAGTTGTTTTTGCTGAAGAAGTTCCAAGGGTTGAAGCAAAGGAGTGTACAGAAGATTTTCACAAAATGATTATCAGAACATGCCATACAAAAGCCAAGAAAGAGAAGGTAGCCTGTTACCTTAATGGGTTAAGGCCAAGTATTCATGAGGAGCTAAGTCTAGTCAAAATGACCACCATGTAAGTGGTATACTAGTTTTCTTTGAAGGTTGAAGAGAAACTAAACAAGAGGTTTGATGGCAAGCAAAAAGGATGAGGAGGTCAAGGCGGAAGGAGTGGTGGAAGATATTTTTGGAATTGAAATGAGGATCAAAAGAAAATTGAAGATGTGGATACAAGTCGAAGTCAGAAGAATGAAAATTCCTACCGTCCTCATGATCAAACAAATGGTGAACAAAGAGGAAGAGGAATACCTGGACAAGGGTCCAGGAGATGTGGTTTCAGAAGAACCTATTTCCAGTGTGGTGAAGAAGGGCATCGAGCCTATGAATTTCCACAACACCAAGGAAGGATAAACATAAGACTAGAAGGTCATGCAAGAGTTGTGCATGTGGATGAGGAAGCTAAGTCTGAGCATTCTGATGATGTTGAAAGGGGAGAAACCCTAGTTGTGAAGAGAACCCCCTTAAATGAGGAGAAGGAACCAAACCAGAGAAAGACTCTATTTTGCACAAGGTGCAAATGTGAGCATAAATGTTGTGATGTCATTATTGATAGTGGAAGCATTGATAATTTGGTGTCAAAAGATATGGTCATGAAGTTAAAGCTGAAGAGGGGAAGGCATCCACATCCATATCGAATTTCCTAGTTGCAGGACCACAAGGTTCTGGTCAATGAGCAATGTTTGGTGAAATTCAAGATCGACAATTACTACGGTGAGGTATTGTGCGATATCATCCCCATGGATGCATGTCATATGCTATTGGGGAGACCATGGTAGTTTGATAGACATGTTGTACCTAATGGCCATGCTAACACTTATTCCCTGATGAAGGATGGAGTTTGCCATAAATTAAAACCCTTGAAGGAGGTGGAAGAAAAGTTATGCAGTAGTGCTATCAATTTTTTTGTTGATGGAAGAAAGTTTTTGGAAGGAATGAAACATGAATGTATGTGTTTTTCTTTAATTCCTAGAATGGATAGAGAAGGTAGTGAAGTGGTGCCAATAGAAGTTTCAAGTTTATTGAATGAGTTTTAGGAAATTGTGTCTGATAATGTTCTTGAAGGTTTACCGCTAGTATGGAAGATCAATCATTAGATTGACTTGATCCCTGGACATAGCTTTTCAAATAAGGCAACTCATAGAATGAATCTTGTAGAGAATAAGGAATTGAATAAATAAGTCCAAGAGTTGTTAAGAAAAGGATTAATTCGAGAGAGCTTGAGTCCATGTGCAGTACCTGCAGTACTAGCACCAAAGAAGAATGGGGAATGCAGGATGTGTACAGACTCTAGGGCCATAAATAAGATAACAATCAAGTATAAATTTCCCTTGCCAAGAATGGATGACCTGATGGACTATTTGAGTGGATTTCAGTACTTAACGAAGATATATCTAAGGAGTGGATATCACCAGATCCGAATTAGAGAGGGTGATGAATGGAAGACCACCTTCAAAACCAAAGAAGGCTTGTATGAGTGGTTAGTCATGCCTTTTGGGCTAACCAATGCACCGAGCACATTCATGTGGCTCATGAATGAGGTATTGAAAGAATTTCTGGGAAAATTTGTTATTGTGTATTTAGATGATATCTTGATTTTTAGTAAGACACTGGATGAGCATCTAATGCATATTTGTAGAGTCTTTGAGAAGTTAAGAGAGGATAAATTACTAATAAATTTGAAGAAGTAAAGTTTTGTGAAGAGGGAGTTAGTGTACTTGGGGTTTGTGTCTCGGTAGAATGTCTTAAGATGGACATAGAGAAGATGAAGGCTATTCTAGAATGGCCTACCCCAAGAACTGCTACATAGGTGAGATCTTTCCATGGTTTGGCCTGCTTTTACAAGAAGTTCATAAGAAACTTCAGTAGTATTTGTGCACCCTTGATTGAAACAATGAGAGGGGACAGAAAAGATTTCAAGTGGAGCACTAGAGCTGCAAAAAAATTTGACATGTTAAAGAAGAAGGCGATAGAGCAACCTGTGTTAGCCCTTCTAGATTTCAATAAGGTGTTTTAGGTGGATTGTGATTCTAGTTGTAATACCATTGGAGTTGTTTTGAGCCAAGAAGGTAAGTCCATTGCATATTTCAATGAAAATTTAAATGATGCAAAGAAAAGGTATTATGTGTATGATCAAGAATTCTACGCAATAGTTGAAGCATTAAAGAAATGGAGGCATTATTTGTGTCCAAAGGAATTTGTTTTGTATACTGATCATTAAGCATTATAGTACCTCAATAGTTAGGGAAAATTGAACCAGAGACATTTGAAATGGGTAGAATTTTTGTAGAGTTATACTTTTTCTTTGAAGCATAGGAGTGGGAGGTCTAACAGAGTGGAAGATGTCTTGAGTAGGAGGCGGAAATTATTGACAGAAATGTAGATTGAGGTGGTTGGGTTCAACGAACTCAAGACCTTGTATCCTGAAGATCCTAATTTTGTAGAAGCTTGGAAAGCTTGCAAGGAGCCTGTTATATTAGACAAGAAAAAATGGTTGGATTTTATAATCCAAGATGGCATGTTGTTTAGGGGAAGCCAATTGTTTATTCTGAGGAGTGAGGGAGAACTTGATCAAAGAGAAGCATAGTGGAGGAATGGCAGGACACTTTGGTCAGAATAAGACTTATGCCATTATTAGTGAACATTATTATTGGCCTCAGTTATCACAAGATGTGAAGAAATTTGTGAAAAGTTGTAGGGTATTCCAAAGCGCTAAAGGAGTGAGCAAGAACACAGGGCTATATCAGCCATTACCTGTACCAAACAGGCTATGGGAAGATATAAGTATGGACTTCGTTCTTGGTTTAATAAGGAAACAATGAGGAAATGACTTGGTATTTGTGGTGGCTGATAGGTTTTCAAATATGGAAAATTTCATCCCATACTAGAAGACCCATGATGTTGTCCACATTACTAATTTTTTCTTCAAAAAGGTAGTAAGACTACATGGTTTACCAAAAAGTATAGTTTCAGATTGTGACACCAAATTTGTTGGGTACTTTTAGAGGACCTTGTGGAAGAAATTGAGGATAGAGTTGAAGTTCAATTCTTCACACCATCTATATACTGATGGGTAGACTAAGGTAGTGAATAGGAGTCTGGGTAACCTAAAAATATGCTTGGTAGGAGATAAACCCAAGGGATGGGACCTGATCTTACCCTAGGAATAATTTAGTTATGACAATTCTATCAACCAGAGCACTAGAAGATCACCATTCCAAATTATGTACGGAGGTAGTCCTAGAACCATTCCAAAATTGAGGAAAATGGACCAAGAGAAGAAAAGTGCTGAATTCGAAGAATTTGTAGAGCACATCAAGGGCCTACATGAAGAGGTAAGAGAACACATTAACAAAATGAATATGTAGTATAAGGCTAAGGCAGATCAGAAGATGAGGTATAAGGAGTTTCAGATTGGTGATGAAGTTATGGTCCACTTGAGGAAAGAAAGGTTTCTAGTGGGAACCTACAAGTTGAAGATGCAAAAACTTGGTCCTTGTAGGATTTTGAAGAAACATGATTTAGAGAACACATATGAGGTGAGTTTTCTAGATGGAATCAATATTTCCCCTATGTTCAACGTTGCATATTTGATAGAGTATCATGAAGGTGGCACAAAGGAAGGATCAATAGTGGAACAATGTAGCATTCTTGCACCTAATTTAGAAAGGGAGGACATTGAAGCAAAATCCTAGATAGCCATGTGGGGAGGAGCACTAGAAATAGGCAATATGAAGAATATCTAGTGAAGTGGAGAGAAAGGCCTGTGGAAGATTCATCCTTGTTGTTTAAGGTAGAGGTTGACCGTTTTAGTGTTCCTCAACCATTTAAGACGTGATGGGGTCACTTCTCAAATTACCTTGGGTGTCTGATCTAGGAGCATCCAGTGGTGTAAGAGATCCTACATCCAGTGGTGTAAGGGAAATCTTTGATCACCGAAAAATATTTTTTCTTTATGTTATCTTTTTGTAAATGTTTTTCCATTTTTGGATACCCTTTTCGTTGAATAAGAATTTCCAACTTTTAAAACTATGTTTTTACTTTTTCTGTTCAATTTCTATTTTTAGTAGTTTTGAATTTGAAGGTGTGAGGAGGAAGACATTTATGGAAAGATTCAAGACAAAAAAATAATCAAATTGGTGAAAGAATCAAGCCAAGATCATTCCTAGTTTGAAAGTTATTAAGGTTTTAGTTTCCCAAAATTGCCCTGACAATTCTTCCAAGTCTAATTTGAAGAATAAATAGTCCCATACAGGTGTAGAAGTCATCATAAATAGTAGAGTGGGTTCCTATAATTTTCTACACTTTGAGACCTTTCCAATGGTTCAAACGGTTTGTTAAACACAATCCCAAATCAACAGTTATGGCCTCCGAAAGTTGGTCAAGTTTTGAAAAATTGCCAATTTTTGAATTGCGACTCAATTTCAGAATTTTATATTTCAATTTTCAGCACCCAACCACCTAAATTCAAAATTAAAATTGTATATTTTTTCTCCAAGCTAGAAAAAGGTTATTTTAGGACTCATTTTGTAAATTCTAGGGTATTGGGAAAAAGAGAAAGATTGTATTGGGAAAGGAGATTTGCTTTCTAGTAATAGTAAAGTTGCATGTGTTGCAGTCTGTATGGATTCAATCCTCTAGAATGTAATTTCTCTATAATGAGAATATATTTCCCATAAATAAATAATAATTCTATTTTTCTTCTCTTGCATGCTTTTCTGAATCTCGGGTCTTGGCTCTCATCATGAATCTAGCCTTATTGATAATCATAAAGCCCTAGTGAGTGGAAGAAATTTGTTGTATGAAATTGGGGAATGATCTATGTGATAGAATTAGTTGTTTAAGACCATGTATGGTGTTTTTGAAGGTGTTGGAATAGGTGTTAAAAAAATTTGAAGACCTGAACCTAGTTGTGCCATGCCTAGTTGTTTAATTAAGCGTAGTCAAGAAGTGAGATAATCAATTTTTGAGGCATTTCGTACAGAGGAACCCTACCTAGATTTTAGATACATTTGAGAATGGCCAAATGGGTATTTGAAATAGGTCTTATTTCTAGTAGATCATTTCTGGTTCAAAAGTTATGTCCAGAAATTCCATTTTGAAAGACTACTAGCAAAATGAAGGTTTGTGAAGGAAAACCCATCAATTGAAGACTAAGGGTTGAAATTGTGGTTGTTTTTGTGTGTGTTAGGAGATTGTTTACCCCTGAACTACATTAATCTTATTTTCTATGTATTAGGTGTTTGATCTACTTTTGAGCTTTCACCTTTATCAAATCCTAAGCCACCTTTGTCTTTAGATCTTTTCTAAGGGGTGATCCCATAATAGTGGTTTACAATTTTTGGCCAAACTGGACACTGAAATTATTATTTTTAACTAAATCTTCACATTCGGGCACCTATAGCGACTAAACTGTAAGGAATTTGAAGATGGTGCAAACTAGAGTCTCATCAAATTTTGTCTGTAGATTCTAAAAATATTTTTTTCAAATTTTTTGGAATCAAATTGCACTCTTTTCCATCTCCCACGAAAATTGATTTTTTTCAGAAAATAACATTTTTAAAAATGACGCCTGTATAACGCATAACTTTTTTTCCATGAAGGATAAAATTATAATTCTTTCAAATTTACATTTGTAACTCTGATATCTAGTGCTTCCACTTGGTTAGATAGTTTTTTATTGAATATTTTTTCCTTAATCAAGTTTCAAAGTTGAACGAATTACAATTCAGACACAACGCGACCTTATAAAGCGTAACTTTTTTTGTATATATCAAATTTTTTTTTTATTTTTTTTGTTGGATCAAGGACTTCAATATCTGGTGTATTCATATTTTTCAATTTTTTTTTGATAATCTTCTATTTTTCCACATGTGAAGAACAAAGAAATTAATTTTCGATGAAAAACCTATGTTTAATAAAACTTAAAAACAAAATACATAACAAAACCAAAACATATTAAAATTATATTCATTGGATAGATTGTTCTGAGGAATACCATAATCATTTGAAATAATTTTAAATGAATTCATTTGATCCCCCAAAAGCTAAATCAAAAGTGATTTTTTATCAGCATTTTGATAGGTGTAAAGGAGACGCATTTATAAGTATGGTTTAAAACTAGCGAGGTCCTATCCAAGGGAGTTCGATCTAAGGTGATTTGATCAAACCCTCTTCAATTGGAATCCTTAAAGTGGAACTTTTTAAGGCTTAAATCATTATATTTTTTAAAAATATGTGATTTCAGCTAAAATTTGTTCCTCTCAGGAATTGTAAACCACTATTATGATAGCACCTAACCTATACTCATCTCATCAAGTATTAAATGGAACTCATTTTGAATTATCTTTATGACTTCTTTCTTTCTCCATATCTGATCTCAAATTTAATTTTTACCATTCCATTCAGACATTCCTCAACTCTTTTCTTTTCTTCAAATTATACTTTTAGTCTAGTGATGTTTCATTTGCTTGTTTCAATTGCTCACTAAATTCCTTATTCCTTTCTCTGAACTTCATGATTTTCACTCTCAATTTTCTGACACATTCATTTTCTTCTTTAATATTTTACTTTAGATCTTTTCTTTCACCTTTAGCTTTTTCCAGATCTTCAAGAGCAACTTTAAGTTCTCCATCTTTATCGAGAATGCAATCATCTACTATAAAATCAAAAGCAAGAATCTCTTCTAGAGGAATAGGAAACTTTTAATCAGCCATGTTTTCAATCTCCAAGACCTTCCCAAAGCGATTGTAAGAATTGGCTATGAAGGTAGCCACCCAAGATCTATAGGCCTAATAGAAAGCACAAAAGAGAGAGAAAATAATCTGACAAGAATAAACTGTATTCAATGTCAATAATATGAGATAATGGTACAATGGTACAATACAATGCTATGCATAAGAGACCCCTTGGTTATATAGCCAAGGTGAGAACATAGGAGGGCATAAGATTATGACAAGTGTCATAATCTTATGACTTGAGACAACAATGAAAAGTTGTCACTCCATCTAAAGTGGAAAAGGATAATGTGATAATCTCCACAAAAGGTGGATCTCCCACAAAAGGTGGAGAGATAGTCACATGATGTGTCCACAAAAGGTGGAAGTGATGAGGTAATGACATGTCAAGTCCACCAAAAGTGGAAAATCTCCAACAACCTCCTATGTGGTCCCTAAGTAAACTTAACTAAGGTGTAATTATGATCTAGGACAAGGTACAAGACATTTAATTACACTGACACCCCCCCTTAAGTGCAACTTAGGGAGAATGTACACAAATGCAAACAATGATTTATGGGTCCCGACTACTAGGCCATGTTAGGTACCCATGTACAAATGCAATGAAATCTCTCACAAGTGGAGTAAAGATAGAAAAACCCAGTGGGAAAAAACTACCCCCCAAAAGAGAGATGAAATAAAAAATCCTATGAACATAGCATGAGAAGAAAAAAACCCCATGTGAGGAAAAAGTCCCCCCCATACAAGAGAAGAAGAGAGACAAAGTAGCCCCCCCTCAATGTACAATGTGCACCCATGGAAGATGCTCAAGAAGGAATGAAGAAACTACTCCAAAACTATCAAACAACATTCCTCCCCTTAGGAAGAAACAATACCAAAGGTGTATGAATGAAGTCTCCCCAATCCACAAGTGAAGAAGGAAGAACCCTCAAAATGTAAGAAGTCTCTGAAAGCTGCTCAGATGTCCCTGTGTTGATGTTGAAAGATGCCTTTCCCAAACCATGTGAAGTTGCAATGGTGTAGTCACTTCCTAGAACCTATGAGAACCCCTGTACAACAAGACACTGATATGCTGAAAAAGACAACTCAAGATCTAGCAAGCATGAAGGTAGAACATACTCCAAAGATGATGTCTCCTCAACAGAGAAAGTGGCCTCCTCCAACTGCTGTACACATGCATCCACAATCACATCAACCTCGAAAGACTGATCATGTAGAGGAGGGTTAGAGTGTTCCCTCACAACAAATAAAGAAAAATCACCTTCATCAAAGAGAAGATGCAAGGAATCAAGTGTGTCTCCCAAATCTACAATGTAGGATTCCACAAACAAACCACCAATGTCTGTCAAGTAGTCATCCCATGAAGCTACTGTTGGAAGACAAGGTATGCACTGTTGCATTGAATCACAAGGCACTGAAACTGTCAGAACACAAGTATCATCAGGCACATCAGTCAATGTAGGAGATGGAATATCAACAATAGGTTCAAGAACCTCAGGAGTAGAAACAACTCCAAGATTCAAGTAACCATACTCAATCTCCTCAAGTTTTTCCACACTAGGGTGAACCAAATCATCAATAGGAGCAAAATATGAGAAGGTGTAGAACCGAGAACGATCATCAACCTCCCCAACTACAACAAGAGCCTTGCTATGCAAATCCCGAATAATGACAGAATTTGGTGTGAACTCTACACTCTTTCTTGTACCACTGTGTGTAATCTGATAGATGGAAAGGATATTCCTTGACAAAGTAGGCACACATAGAACATCATTAAATGCTCCACCTTCAACGTCAATAGAACCCTTCCCACAAACTGCCAAAGAAGTGTTGTTGGCCATCAAAATGGGTGGTGATGAACAAGAATCAAATGAAGAGAACATATCCTTGGACAAAGTCATATGATGTGAAGCTCCTGAATTAAGGATCCACCTATATGAATTGGAATCTGCAAAAGCAAGAAATGTTTTCTCCTTATGTTTCTCAAATTGAGATGATGAAGAAGGAGATGAGCTTGATGTTGTTACCATGAGAGTTGTTCCTTTTAACTTAGAAGAAGTGGAAGGAGATGAGTCCTTCTCTTGATATGCAGCTGGAAAGTTGATGTTGTTCTTCTTAAGTATGTGTTTCAACTCATCAATTTGCTTAACATGACAACGATGCTCATCATGACCAATCCTTTTGTAATATGCACATGTTGGTTGCTCCCTCTTGTTTGAATTGTTGTAATTCTTTGAAGAAGATGAAGTTGAGGTTTGTTGTGGAAGAGTGGATTGTTTGTTCTCTCCTTGTGGCTTTGGTGAAGATTGCTTTTGGTCCTTTCCTTTGCCTTGCTTATTGTTTCCATGATTGACCACCAATGCTCTTGAAGTTGAAGACTTGAGAATACCCATTTTCATCAACTTATTTTGCTCAAGAATCAAAAGATCTGTGAGAGCCTCAAAAGATGGTGTTGTGAAGTTACTTATTATCAATCTTTGAGTTTGAAAACTTGAAACAAAGGTTGCATACTCAACTGGAAGTTTATCTAACAAGTTGAAGACCAATTGATCATCCTCTTTTTCAATACCACAATCTTTTAGTTGTGCTCTTAATTCATTTGCTTTAGTGACATAATCCTGAATTGTATCAAAATCCTTGGAATCAAGGCTTAAGAGATCATGTTCAAGTTTGTATCCCTTAACCTTATCAACCTTACCATACAAAGCAACAAGCATATCCCAAGCTTCCTTAGCTGTAGTACATTTATCAACATGAAAAATGAGATCATCTGAAATGAACTTTCTAAGTGTACCCAATGCCATAGAAGTTTTAGTGAGCCAATCCATAAATGCTATTGGATCTGCCTTAGGATCTGAAGGTACAGTTATGGTTCCATCAATGTAGTGAATTAAACCTTTTTCCATTAGTTTACTCCATGCACGTACTTTCCATGTACCATAATTATGTGCAGTTAAGAGTGGAACTTTAGATGAACCCATGATGGAATGCAAGAGCACAAGAGATAAAATATGAAAAATCACACAAGATACACCCCCCCAAAGTCACTCAATCAAAGTACCCCCCCACAAATAGATGATTTCAGCACTTTATAATGTAGTGCGTGTACAATAGGCCACTTGCAACTTGGCTAAGTGGGCTTATGATTTCTGATTTACAACTTGCCAATAAAGAGGCTGATAACAAAATAGAACAAATAAACAAAGACCTAGATTCAGATCTATGTAATACAAGTGCCAAATAGGCCAAAAAGGACCATATGCTGAAAGTACAAAATCCACTCAAGATCACTTCAAGTTGATTGTAGATTCAAGAAGTAGACAAAAAATCATGCACTTTAAAAAAAAAACGGCACCTGAAAAGGAGTTCGTATGAGCCTGAACGAAGCCTCTGAAGTTGTAGAAATGGTGACAAGACAGGTACAGTGTTGAGAAACTGAAAATTCTGAAAACTCTGTACACTAAAATTAGAAACCAAGTACACCAATGCAAAGTACACAAAAAATTAGCTCAAATAAAAACAAAATTCTCAAAAAAAGGAGCAAAATTGAGCAAGATATGAGCCTCCAAAGTTGAACTGCAAAGCTGAAAAGCTCATTGGTGAGGGGGGCAGAAATTTTGAAATTCCTTGCCAAAGTCATGCTAATGTCATCTATCTTTGAGGTTAAATTTGGCAGTTTGCGACCCGTCACTGCAAAATATGCCTGGATGACATGGCATATGCATACTGTATGGACGTTGACGTGGCGATGATGACATGTCTGTGTTGTGTGGAATATGCTTGTTGCTGGATGGAATATTCTTTGCCGGTTTTTATTATAGTGGTTGCCAGAATTTTTGAAGGCTGCCTGCCAGTGTTGTTCACAAGGACCGCCGATGAATGTTTCCGGAGTTTTTATTAGCCGGCGATGGATGATGTGGAGGGCCCGCAGGGGGGCCACGGTGGCCAGTGGCCTCCTACCACGTGGCACTGCCGACGGCCCGCGTGCAGTACAGTTCTGTGGACTATACAATATAGTCCGCAGACTGTATTTATTGATTTTTGTTTTTTTTATTATTTATAAAAACTTTATACAAAAATATATATATATATATATATATTTTTTTTTTTATTTTCTGATTTATGAAAAATCAAAAAATACAACAATACAAGTTTTTTTTAATTTTTGATTTACAGAAATTTAAAAATCCCCAATATAATTTTTTAGAAAATTAAATAGGGGATCTAATTTTCTAAAAATTTCAAAAGATCTCACAATTTTTTAGAAATACAATGGATACATTGAAATTTAAAAAAAAAAAAAAAAATCAAAATATTTCAACTGAATTTTTGCAAAACTATAGAAAAATTCAGAAAATTGAAAAAATACCCAAATTGGCGAATTTTTCAGATCTAGAGCTCCCGATATCCGATTTGGAAGAAACGAAAGGCAATCTTGATTGAAAATAGCCTCCCAAATGCAATGGTGGACTTAGATTTGGCATAGGACGCTCCAAAATGCTGCTGCAACATAGATCTGAAAATACACCATTCTTCAAATGCACCAAGATCTGTCCAAAATGGCGATCCAAAGATGCTCCAATGGCTCTGACACCATGTAAGAATTGGCTATGAAGGTAGCCACCCAAGATCTAGAGGCCTACTAGAAATCACAAAAGAGAGAAAATAATATGACAAGAATAAACTGTATTCAATGTCAATAATATGAGATAATGGTACAATGGTACAATACAATGCTATTCATAGGAGACCCCTTGGTTATATAGCCAAGGTGAGAACATAGGAGGGCATAAGATTATGACAAGTGTCGTAATCTTATGACTTGAGACAACAATGAAAAGTTATCACTCCATCTAAAGTGGAAAAGGATAATGTGATAATCTCCACAAAACGTGGGTCTCCCACAAAAGGTGGAGAGATAATCACATGATGTGTCCACAAAAGGTGGAAGTGATGAGGTAATGACATGCCAAGTCCACCAAAAGTGGAAAATCTCCAACAACCTCCTATGTGGTCCCTAAGTAAACTTAACTAAGGTGTAATTATGACCTAGGACAAGGTACAAGACATTTAATTACACCAACAGCGATTAAGCTCCTTCCAAGGAACCAAGCTCTTATACCAATTGTTGTATACCCAAACTACTGAGAGTGAGGTGAATCAGTATTATCTTAATCCATTCAAACATCAAACATCCAATTACTAATGCATATTCAATTGTAGTAAGGAAAGAAATCATGAAAGCATCCACAACATCACATAACACATGAACACTAGGAATTTTATGTGGAAAACCCAAAATGGGAAAAACCACGATGAGGGTTAGCTCACAATATATTATAACTAGTTATAGTATATTATATAAATGCTCACTATAGGTGGACTCACTATCCAAATAGGAAAATATAGAAGAGATGGTGTCTCATAGCCTATTTTTGAACTATTATAATTGCATCTTACTAATACATGGATTATAGTTCTATTGAAGCATACTAACAATCTACTTTTGATTTTGATTCAACACTCTACCTTGCTCTTCATTCACACACTAGTACATTTTGACCCAAATTCTGACGAACACTCATGAAAATTTCAACAACCGTTCTTCAGAATTTTGATGACATTTGAAACATCAAAATTCCAACCCAGCCGACGATGTTGGGTCAGAATTTTGACGTTTCAAATGTCATCAAAATTATGACGAAATAATACTGATGAACGGTCATCATAATTCTGACAAATGTTCGTCAAAATTTGGGTCAAAATGTACCAGTGACACTATTTTGATCTTCAACATAGCATTTGTAACTTAACATCACACTGCTCTATTCAAACTTGAATCACACACATTACATTTTGCATGTATCTCCCAAAACACCAAAAAAATTCCAACATATATATCTACATCAAGTCTAACATCAATCAGGTCACCCTAATTAGATGTAATACCAAAAATATAACTTGTTAGATCCAAAACTCTCCACCCACTCTATGCACCATAATTCAAAATTCAAAACTTCTTAAGGTAGGTTGGCATGGACCTAAAATAGATCCCATTTAGGAGTGCAACACATATTAAGCCTTCACATAATCATTAGATGTGTTAGGTCAGAATGGCATATGACCTAAACCAAAAATCCTCAATTGTACATCCACATCATGAAATATGCATCTTAAAACTTGATACCATCTGGAAATCATGCTCAACTAAAAAATGGAAATCTATCCTCAAATCCACAAGGAAAAAAATTCATCCATGGAGAAGTGTGAAATCTCCAAATTAGTTGTACTGTATAGAAAATGGCTATGAAACGCGAGTCTCGACATTGTTATTCATGACTCTCAAACTACTTCACCAAACATGATAAAATATTGGAAGTAGATTCCTCTAGAAATCATGAAAATAATGTTAGAAGCGTAGAGTGATATCTTCACTTGCAGAGTGGTGTGGACCCAAAAACTGATGCACTATAACATTGAACAAGCATATTTGATACTTAGTCTAATTTATATGCAATTGATATTTCTAGACCAACTCACTTGCATAAATATCTTCCATAGCAACTCCAAAACCTATTAGAACTCATCAAAATGATCTACAACAAATTTGACATCAATGACAACACTATACCATTTTGTCATGCACCATCTAAGCTCATGTTTCTAAACATCATCAATGACAACCTTCATCAATCTCCTCAAACTTGTAACACCTTTTCCTATGGCACATGTCATTGTGGAAAAACCTAGATGTAATGGCTCCTCCCTGCCATGTTGCCTCATAAAATTCTCATTCATTCCCACTCTCTCTCATTCAATCTTTCTCTCTCTTTCATTCTACTCTATCCTTCTCATTCTCTCTTGCTCTCTATAGCAAAGCTCTACCAAATTTCCATCAAAGCAATAGTCAAAGGTCTCTTGAATGCAAGAGTAACACATCTATCAGGCCAAGAGGGTATCCATAGGTTGTTGTTAATCCTATCTTTTCTTCTTATCTTGTTTATTTTCTATTTTCTATTTGAAGACATTATTCATAATATTGGTTTTCCTCCTCTGTGGGGATTGTTTCTATTACATTTCTTTATAATCATGATAGGGGTTCTCCTCCCTTGTGGGGTTTGTTTCTATCACATGTATTTTACATCTCATTCTTTTTTATCCATCTCTATCTATCTAGCTATCTGTGGAGGTGGAAACACCAAAATGGGAGTTTGACTAAGGCAAGCCTTGAAACAACCCCAAAATTTTTACCTCTCTATTTTGTGTGTAGATGTATGGATTTGAGAAGCCATACATTTTAGTTATAATGATTTTATTCTCTATTTTAATAGGGACAAAAACATATGATGCAAACGTTCCTATGGTGTTTCTTTTTTTGTGGCCAAAGCTTTATCCTCCTAGGGGTGGAATCTATGAGTTTTTCCATTTCTATTTTTGTATATTGTTGACTTTAATCTTGTTATTAATTTCTTTTATTAAGCAATATTATATTCCTTTTCTTGATAGTTTAGTATTTATTTAATCAAGTTATATAAATATTCCTTATTCTTTACCTCATTCACTTGAGCTTTGATCCCTAAGGTAACTGAGGGCTATTTTCTCCTTGAAGACTCTTTCTATCACTAGGGTACTAGATCAGCTCTTTTATACTTTGCTGGACTTGATGTGAATGAAATCATGTTATATCTTTTTATTCAACATTTTAATTCTTTTGACAATTATTTTTGTAAACAATATTTTGATATGTTGGATTATGCCCTAAATAATTTCTTCGATACATCTCCTCCTATTCAAAAATTTGATAAACAAAATTCTTCATCAAAACCTTCTTCTTCAAAAGTCTAAGAGTTGGTGAATGTGGTTGTAGTCTCTACCACCCCTCAATGGCTTAAGAGATCTGTCATTTACACAAATCTAGCTAGCCCATATAATAAAATAATTTATTCTATTCATGGGGCTCCTATCACAAATGACATGCTAGAGCTTTACATGAGATTCATACAATCTAAGGCTCCCTCTTACAGAGAGGTAGCACATACTTACAATAATATAAAAAACCAACAAAATTTTAATTAACCTACTTCTTTACCATCCTCTTAACCAAGCCTTCCTCAAGCACCTAAACTTGCAGTTAATAGACCTAGTGAGTATGATCTTGTAGAACTTCATGTTACTCTTTCCAAGATCTCAGTTTGGGATTTGCTTTAGATTGCTTCAGTTTATCAAGGTATGCTTTAGGAATACTTACAAAAGATCCTCTTTCCTTATTTTATTAGTGATGTAGAGAATCTATAAACTTCTAGGGTACTCATGACCCAAAACAAAAACTTAAGAAGATAAACTAATCCTTCACCAATATTTCACTTCATAGAAGGCTTGATTCCTCTATACCAAAAGATACCAAATCACCAAAACTTGGTTCTAAACACTACCAAACCCTAACACACCTTTTAACATCATGATTTTGATTGAATTAAAGAAAAAACACTATTGGAAAACTCTGAATCAATCAACTTATCCAACATTCACTCCCAAGTCACCAAATGCTAGTAGTAGTTCATCATGACTAAATCGGGTATATCTTCAACACCTAATTGAAACTCCTTAGAAAAAATAAAATTTTAGAAACCCATTTCAGTCTTATCTAACATACTTGAAAACTAGGTACTTTTATTTTGAATAGACCAGCCTTAAAATAGACTGTACTACTGCTACAAGCCCTCAAAATAGGTCAAAATTGCAAAGAAAGTACCCATGTTTCAATTCCAAACCCTCAAATAACCATAAAAAGTCTTAAATAATTTTATAAAACCACCAAATAAACCATCCTTCTCAAGGAAATCAAACATTACTATAGCAAATTATGAAACCCTCACTCTAGGTCATATTTAACCATGTATAACAGGGGTTTATTGAAAATTAACTTTCCAAACCTCAAACCTCCTTGTAAATGCTTCATCCATGATTGAATAAGTCTACACCAACTATAAAAACTATATCCCAACCTACTTGAGTGTATCTTCAACCAATTATGACTTGGACCCATCAATTTCATGAACAAAACTCAACAATTCCATTAAGAGCGGCAACAATAACTTTGTATCTCCACTTCCTTTACACCTGCCAACAAAAAAAAATTGGAAAAAACTCAAAGCTAACCAATTCCACTAATCTATCAAGCCTCCATCAATGGAATGTTGGATTAAACCCTTACTACTCTCTCAAAACCCTTGAAATGAGGGTTTTCGGAAGTCCTTATAAAATTGCTTTAAAACCCACTAAACTTAATGAAATTTTTCCAAATCTCCTTCAAATAGAAGCTATCACAATACACTATGAATTAAAATCAAATTTTGGAGCCTAATAAATACTATACAGTCTGTACAGTCCTTGCAAAGCAACAAGAAAACGTTATTTGCAGAACAAGGTACTTTTATTGTTAAAATAGTTTCAAGATACAATGTATGATGCTTTGTTCACTTCTACAATGATTTATAAAGAGTTTTACACAAATTATGATAAATTTCCCTTGAGTTTCAACCAATCAAACCTTCCCTATACCCAAATGACTCTTCACATTCTTACATTTGTGCATTTTTTGCATTCTTGCATTATTGACAACAAATGACAACTTTTTGTAATTTATCTTCTTTGACTACCTAGAGACATATTAGAGACTCAAATACATTTAAAATGATCTAACCATGACCTTTTTACATGCATTCTTTGATGACAATTTAAATTTTCCAATTTTGATTATTGGAGGTATACAATGTACAAGGTGCTCCTGCACCAAACAACTGGCCTAAAAAATTTCCAATTCTCTTTGGAAATGTGTTGCATCAACCTTGAATCTTCACACCTACATACCTTCTTCAATTTTCTCTTGGATTGCTTCATCTTCCTTTAATATTGTTGCACTCTTGAGATCATACACTTGCCTTTGCGTAAACACTTCAATCACTTCATCTTTTGTCTTCATTTTGTCTTCACTTGTCTTCAAGTTCTCTACCCAGTAACCTCTGTATTCTCAAATTCCAAACCACTATTCTAGTAGTACTTAAATTCCCTTTAATATTTTCACAATGAAAGGACACATGACTGTCCTTTCACATTTCTTTTCTAAGCAATCCTCCCTCTTTCCCAACAATTAATCTTTAACCTTCTCAATCACCAACTTATCAACTCTTTTCTTCCACATTGCATCACTCTTTAAACTGACTTTCAAATGCTTTCAAACTCTTCAAGTGCTCTTCAAATACATATCCACTCCCTCACTACTTCACAAATTCACAACAACAAACTATCCATCTTACCCAACAATAGATCCTGGAAGATGCACCTACCCACTCTCTCCTCAGTGGTGTAACTCTCTCTGCACCTTCTCCCAAGCTTAATCCTTGTTGGAGGACAATCAACACAATCTCTTCCTTTTCTATAGCTAACACACTCTCTATTAACTCCTCTCTTGTAGCTTTAAGATGGATCAAGAACCTGCAACCAATAACTCAACAACCAACAACTCAACAAACTAACAACTCAATAAACCACCATAATCAGCTAGCTCTAATACCAATTGATGCAAATCATCTACAAACTTCTAGGCTACTCATGACCCAAAACACAAAATTAAGAAGATCAACTAATCCCTCACTAATATTTCACTTCATAGAATGCTTGATTCCTCTATACCAAAAGATACCAAATCACCAAAACTTGGTTCCAAACACTACCTGACCCTAACACACCTTTGAACATCATCATTTTGACCAAATCAAAGAAAAATCACTATTAGAAAACTATGAATCAATCAACTTATCCAACATTCACTCCCAAGTCACTAGATGTTAGTAGTAGTCCATCATGACTAAACTGGGTATATCTTCAACACATAATTGAAACTCCTTAGAAAAAATACATTTTTAGAAACCCATTTTAGCCTTATATAACATACTTGAAAACCAGGTACTATTATTTTGAAAAGATTAGTCTTAAAATGGACTATACTATTACTACAAGCCCCCAAATAGGTCAAAATTACAAAGCAAGTACCCATGTTTCAACTCCAAACTCTCAAATAACCACAAATAGTCATAAATTAGTTTATATAACCACCAAATCAATTATCCTTCTCAAGGAAATCATGCGTTAATACAACAAATTATGAAACCCTCACTCTAGGTCATATTTAACCACATGTATAACAAGGGTTTATTGAAAATTAAATTTTCAAACCTCAAACCTCCTTGTAAATGCTTCAACCATGCTTAATAAGTCTACACCAACTTTAAAAACTATCTACCGACCTACTTGAGCACATCTTCAACCAATTATGACTTGGAGCCATCAATTTCATGAAGAAAACTCAAAAATTCCATTAAGGGCAGCAATAATAAATTTGTATCTCCACTTCCCCTGCACCTACCAACACAAAAAAAATGAAAACAACTGAAAACTAACTCATTCCACCTATCTATCAAGCCTCCATTGGTGGAATGGTAGATTAAACCCTTACTAGACTCTCAAAACCCTTGAAATGAGGGTTTCAGGAAGTTGCTACAAAATTGCTTTAAAACCCACTAAACTTAATGAAAAATTTCCAAATATCCTTCAAATACAATTTAACACAATGCGCTATGAATTAAAATCAAATTTTGGAGCCTAAGAAATATTGTACAGTCCGTACAGTCCTTGCAAAGCAACAAGAAAATGTTGTTTGGCAGAGCATGGTCCTTTTATTATTAAAATATTTTCAAGATACAATGTATGATGCTTTGTTCACCTCTACAATTCTTTATAAAGAGGTTTACATGAACTATGATAAATTTCCCTTGATTTTCAACCAATCAAACCTTCCCTATACCTAAACGACTCTTCACATTCTTACATTTTTGCATTTTTTACATTCTTGCATTGTTGACAACAAATGACAACTTTTTGCAATTTATCTTCTTTGACCTCCTAGAGACCTACTAGATACTCAAATACATTTAAAATGATCTAACCATGACCTTTTTACATGCATTCTTTGATGACAATTCAAAATTTCCAATTTTGACTATTGGAGGCATACAATGTACAAGGTGCTTCTGCACCAATTAGGTTGATGGATGTTAATGTATTGATAGATCATATTTGTGTATATTTGCTAAATATTTAGTTCCATCTACATGAAATCATACCACTAAAAGTAAAAAATCAAGTGGATCCTTTGATGATAATAGTTTACATTAACAATATTGGTATTAGGCATGCTCTCATTGATATTGGTTCAACTCTTAACATATGTAGCATTGAATTACATTACCTAAAATTAAAATTGATTCAACTTCCCTTGCTACTTCTTTATACATTCATGGATTTTATAATGTCAATTGACAAGCCTTAGGAAAAATAATCTTACCTTTGATGTCAGGACATGTTACCCTACCTACCTTAGTTTATTTAATTCCATGACATTACCTTACAACATTCACTTGGGAAGGCCATGTATTCATGCTTTGGGTGAAGTCACTTCTACTTTGCATTGTTCTATAAAATTTATTGCTAATAATGAAGTAATCACAATCAAGGTTGACCTTTATGTTATACACCTATACGAAATGGTAGCTACTGGTTAGAACTTGGTTTCTCCTACTCTTAAAAATCTTATCCCTTTGTTATCTTCTAATGTATTGACATCTACTCCAATAGTGCCTATTACAAAGGCTACTCTTGGAACGGGCATCCCTAAGGAAAATCATTCGGAAGTAGAGAGTCCTAAGTCTACTCCTTATACTTTTTCTTTTGAATCAAATGCATTTCTTGGTGAAAATTAGCAATCCTTGAAACTTACTAAGTCTTATATCAGGGAGTACAAAGTATATTCTATCCACCTAGACATTTTTCCAATCTCATTCACTTTCGTTTAGAATGTTGATAGCCCCTTGTTAAGGAATATGATCACACTTTTGTTAAGGGGGGTGTTTTTCATGTTCCCAATAAGAAGGATGGTTGTGTTCCCTATAAATGAGTGTGATAGTTATAGCATGGATTTCACTCTTTACACTGGTCACCCTTCTTTGCAAGAATTCCAAACATGCTATGGTCTAGGTTTCAATATCATTCTAAATTTGGTTATGGAGGTAAAGGTTGTGGGCATAATGAAAAAGATATTAAATTTCCCTTAGAAGTTGATCCACATAAGTTTAATATTGGACTTGGATAATGGCCAATGAGGTATAAGGTGAAATCATGGTTGAATGTCAACATAGTTTCCAGCAAACCTCCTTTTCTTAAATTAGCTCATCCTAAATACATTGAAAGTAAAGTAGACTCTAAGGAAGTTCCTGTAGATGTTTTCTCTTTAAATGAAGCACTAGAATAATTCTTAGGTGCCTACTCTAACTTACCTTCTTATCAACATAAATGACGATTCCCATATTGCTTAAATAAACATACACATTTTGGAGAATCCTTTATGAGTGTCAATGAGAAGGCCCCTTTGTGCTATAGAAAAAAGGAAACTTGCTTGATTTGGTTAACAATTAATGATAAATTGAACTTATTGAGGCCTCGATTCGGTGTTGTGAGGTGTTTTTCACATCCACACTAGGTCTTGGACCCTTTCAAATGCATCTAACAATGTCTTGTAATGGTGTTGTAAAGTGTTGTAAATGGATTTCACACTTTTCTAGACTTAATGAACCCATTTTCCTTAGCTCAACATTATAAAACATATTTAACTACATCTTCACATCAATCTAGAAGGCTCATAAAATAAACTTAATGTTAAACTAGTGTTGTAATGTGTCTTACACATTCACATTGGTTCTTATGCCTTCCTAGGCTACGTGGACCTCATTTTACTATTGTAAAGTGTATTTAATCACACTTTCACATTGAATTATCTATTCCAAGCCCTAATTGACCTTTACATCAGCACTAATAGGACCCTACTACCCATATTGTGCATCCCAAGATAATATTTGATGAAATACCTAACAAAGTCACCATATAAACCTTATTTCTTAACTTCCTAGCATTATAGCTAACAAATGGGCCCCACTAGGACTAATTCACCACCTGTGGCAAATAAGTCCCATTTGGGTCAAATTTGAGTTTTGAGTAGGAAACCTAGAAACTAAGTTGAATATTCTTTCATGTCAGCCTTGGGGATCTAGTTTACAAGATAATAAGGTGAATTTCATATAAAATTAGCTCTCTAAACCCTAAATCATAACCATTCTTCATTATTCATCCATCATTCTTCCATCTCAAGTCAAGCAAGTTAGGGTTTCATCATTTCAAGTCATTAAGATAGAAATTTTTAGACATTCAAGGGAATATTCTTCATGTTTTGTTGCAGAAATTCAAGGTCAAACATCATGGAAAGGTATTGAATCCATTATTGCATGCTTCATTACATTCTTTTTCTATTTTGGTTTAATTACCTAAAAGGGGTTTGACTAAGGCAAACCCTTATGCCCTAACATTCAACATTTCTCTCTCTTGTCTTGTGTGTTTGCAGATTTAGACATCTTAGGGGCTTAGAAATCATTGAATATTTCATTACAAAGTTGTTCTAGTCATCTCTTCATTGGATAAGTCAAAATACCTACAAAAAGTCACTTTCAAGACCAAATATGACATTTCATATTCAGACACCTAGAGAAGTAGAAAGTGCAGACCAAAGGCTCTTGTTTCCACCTTTGAATATTTAGAAATTGAAAAGTGGACTCATTCACCATGAGTGGCGAATGAGTCCTAATTTTAGGCCTACTTTTAGTTTTTTGCATTTTTAGACACCCATTTGTTTGAAACGGGTTCTAGAACAGTTTTATAGAACTGAGACTAATTCGCCTAGAATGGTGAATGAGTCCCAATAGGCCTAAACATTAGGATTATCAATATTTCATAAGTCATTTCCAATCTCCATCCATATCTCAGGTGCACACTGTTAGTTTCATCCTTTTCTGTTCAGTTTTGATTTCTAGTCCATTTCTACATTACATAATGTGTTTTCAAGCAAGTTATATTTCTTTAGTTTCCATTCAATAATCAATAGTGTTCATTAGTTTGTTGCATCTAGATCATTTCATTTAGAAATTATTTCATCATACATAGCTTAGATTGAGTGAACCACCTATATTTTGTGGTGTGGGATCTATCTCTTTCCTTTAGATGAAAGACCCTAATTATGTAAATAGACATAGCATTCCATCCACCTTAAAATCTATGGTTCATTTTGGTGAACCTACTTTTCAAATACTTCTCTTTTTGGATTTGGAGTCCTTCATCATAGATCTAGCTTTGCATTGACTTTGCATTAGGGTTTGCACTAGTTAATTGGCATGCTAGGTTTCAAATTTTGCATTCATAAAAAGTGCATTCAGGTTGCATTGTTGGAATCTAAAATTCTACACTTTTAACTTATGTCTGCATCATAAAACTTAGAAAACATAAAAATCAATCAAAATTTTCTAAATTTTTTGAAAAAAGTCCATACTGGGACTCATTCGCCACCTTGGGCGAATCAGTCCCTTTTCACCCCTGAAACTGCCCTTTACAGAACTAAAAACCTTTTTTTTAAGCTTTTGTTTGGTGCCATTACCTACTTGAATCAATTGAAAATTTTTCTATAACATGCAATTCATTAAATTTATCTTAAATTAGCTCATTTCATGCATTGCTTAATTTCAAATTTTCATTCACAACATTTCATTTTCAGATCATTATATTGTGTAATCAGAAAATTATCTTGCTTGAATATTGAAATTTACATTTCATTCTTACATTGCATTTTAAGTTTGCATAGTTTAATTTTTCCAAATGTTAGTTTCAATATTCTCTAAATTTGCAAAGACAGATTTAGTCAATAAACATGATAGTCATTCATTCATTACATTCCCTACTTATGAAAGTATCCTAGTCCAAGAGAGTGAAAATGACATTGTTAACCTTAAACTTACACCCCCTCCTATCTCTTCTATTTGTGTGGATGATGTTATAGAAGAGAATACAAACATAGATAACCACGATGATCATATTTGTTCTTCTCCCAATACCTCTCCTTTTAGTGATGAAGGTATTTTGGTGAAAGAAGAAAAACTCATTGACAATCATAAAGATCTTGTTTGTCCTTCTCATCCCCTTTGGGAAGATATTTTAGCACAAGAGAATGAAATCATAGACACATTCCTAAACATCACCTTACATAATTTCTATTCTTCTTTGGCTTGTAAGAATGATTTTGAGGAAGATAAGATTATAAATGATGACGATATGTTGGTCTACAACAACCCTCTTTATGATCCTTCCCCTACCTCTACTATTTTGGAAGACATTAGGGAACACAGGAATGAAGTCCTGAATGATCATGATAATTACATTTTTTCTTCTCCTAGTATCTCTCCTAGTTGTGAAGAAGATACTTTGTTGTTAGAAAATACAACCAATGAGAGTCATGAGAATCTTAGTTGCCCCCTTTCACCTAAGGAAAACCTTATTGAGCAAAACAATTCAATCATTGATCATTCCCTTACTTGTGATGAAGTCCATTTAAAAGAACCAACCCTCAAATGTCACAAACATGTGGTTTGTGGTTCTCCTAAAAACTCTCCTTCTAGGGAGGATATCATGATACAAGAAAAGGATAGCATTTACAATTATAATATTATTCCCTTACATGAAAATGCAAAGCCCCTGTTAGACTCTCATTTGCCACAGGATGTTAATATTATTCAACCTCAACTCATCCTTTACCCATCATCACATAAACCTTCACCTCCACCCAAACCCGAGTTTACTCTTTACCCACCTCAAAATAATGTGTCATAGCAACTGAGTCATAATATTGTTGCTCATTCATATAAGACTAGAAATAATCCATAACCACAACAACCCACACCAACATCATTACCTTTTTCCAAATCCCATTTTTCCTAGAGATCCTCGCTTAAATTCACACATTCAGGAGTACAATCTTGTTGAACAACTAAAGAATACTCCTGCTAAGATATCCTTATGGTATCTTATTCAAGCATCCCCTCACTATCACAACATGATCCAAGCAACCTTGCAACAAGTTCATGTCCCTTCCAATGCACAACCAACTAACATAACCACCATGATCCAAGGAATAAATACTGACAGTGTTTTCCACCAAAGTGAGCTCCCCACTTTGGATGTGCAAAAACAAAATGAAGCATTCATGATAATTGCTCAATACAGTTGGATAGGGATATAGTGAACCCTTATCAATAATGGCTCAACCCTTAGTGTGTGTAGCATAAACCTTTTGGATAGGCTTCGTGTGGATAAGTCAAAAATTCAACCCACATATTTATCTATTTAGGGCTTTGGAAATGTTGAAAAGACATCACTTGGTGTGATCACCTTACCTATTATAGTTGGAGAAGTCACATTGAACACACAAATCTAGGCTATGCCTCGTGATCTTTCATATAACCTTCTTCTAGGCAGGTCGTGGATTCATGCAATGAATGGTGTGCCTTCCACTCTTCATAAGAAAATGAAATACATCTACAAAAAAAAAGTGTGCACACTCGATGTTGATGATGAGCCTTATAGTGTCTTGCAACTTGAGAAAACCAAAGAGAACTCCTTGAATACATTAACACCAATAACACAAGTGGAACTTAAACAACAAAAAAACAAACAACAACATATTGAACAAGTCATGATTCTTTTAGAAGATTATTGGGGTTCCTTGGATTTCAAACATGACTTCATGGGTGAATACAAAATCATCCAAAAAGATTCAAATACAGGAAAAGACACAACAATCATGTCAACACCAAACTCAGATGACCTTTTGAAAGAATCCACCTCAACCACTTTAGACAACACAACAAACTACACAACCACCTTTGACGACGATTATCACCAACCACCACCTAATCCAAAAGAAATGAAAAAGCTTTATGGAAAAGGGTATGAACTTTTGAAATAACTTGGCTATAGTGGAAAAGGATGTGGTGCTAACAAACAAGGTATTTGTAACCCTATAGACCCTGGGTATGTGTAGGATCATCATGGAAAAAATAGGCCCTTAAGTGGCAAAAAATTCAGAAAAATCAAAGTTAGGCAGCTTGATGTAAAAATTTGAATAAGTTATCTATTTTATTTATGTAAGAATATAAGTTTCTAAACTACTAGGTTTTTTTTTTTAAATCTATTTGGTGAAAATTTGAAATTTCAACACAATAGTACTTAAATTTTAGGGAAAAAATAAGGTGTCTGTCTGACCTCCCTAACCACAATAAAATGATAATATTTTTTTATAAGATTTTAGATATAAGTAGAGGACTCATGTCCCAACGTTATGCATATTTTTTTGTAATTTTTTTCCAAGTAAATAATTATTTATGATTTTTTTATTAGAAATTTTAAAAAATATAAAAAATTGTATGTCTAACAACCTTAACATGGTCAAAACTTCATGGAATTCATTTTTTTTGGTTAATCCTATAGTATGTGAAGCATAGAATGTGACACATGTTTCAAATTAAAAAAATGTGATATTGCTTGAAATCTATAGATGTTTTTCAATCGACCTATTAATCAGGACTTGAATAATAATTATTCATTAAATTCAAAGTAAATCATAATTTATATTGGTGGAAATATGAGAATCTCCTTTAAAAACCATTTTTGTTTCATTAATTTTGTGTAAAAATAGGTGTCAACCACATACCCATTATATTGCCACTTTTTGGACCATCATGATCTTGCACATAACCCCCTATCACACAACAAAGCACTCATGGTCTTAGTTATTTTCCTTTAATAGAGATCACCAAGCCTTCACTCAACATCCACAATCTCACACAACATACTCCTAAATCATCCTTAATAGTCATCCATCCTAAACTCCTCGACACTAGTGGTCTTGATTGCTCTCCTTTACAAGCCATCCAAACAATAAAATCTTCACTTAATGTCAATGTCATATTGTAAGAAACCAATGATTTGCATTCCATAGATTTTCCCTCCTCCTATACGAGTTAGAACAAAATCTTGCAATCTAGAGAAACTTGTGTAAGTATGACATCTAATGGGAAGAAAAATGTATCTTTTACATAAACCACAAGATCACCTTCTACCATTGATCAAGAGGGAATCTTTTTGAGACTCCTCCAAGATCACATGATCACCCTTCCCCCTAGAACTCAAAATAAATGCTCTTACAAGACTTCATTTTGTGCATATCATAGAATTCATGGTCACTTCACTAATGAATGTAAGGCTTTGAGTTTTAAAATTCAACATATTAAGGAGTTTGGTATGCTTCCTCATGTTGGGGCACCTAGTTCCTCTAATAGATACATATTTTCACCCTACCATTTCTTTCATCAATCATTTCATCTCACCCTTGTCCTACACTCAGTGGGGGCAAGGGGTTATGTAGCCTTATCCTTGTATGTCACTTGTGGTTTCCTTCTTTGACTAGTCATTAACCTTTCATGAATACATAAAAGCAAGCTTGGGATGTGGACGACATTCCTTAAGTTGGCTCACATATGACATACTTCCCTTTTTCATGACATAGCTTATCAAAAGCATATGACCTAACATAGGGCTTTCCGCATAAGCTCTCATGTCCTCTTCTTCTACTTTAAATAAATTGCTCACAGTACTAGTGTTCACAACTACTTTAAAGTCAGGACATACATCACCACTCACATTTTATTTTGTGATTTTCTTTTTCTTGTGATTCTCTCTCTTGGACACATTTGGTACAATGTTCCCCAGGATGAGACCTTTGACTTGTCCTCTCTTGGGAACAAGATGAGACCATTTGCACTTTTCCTCTCTTAGAAGCATTAGGCACAATGTTCCCTAAGATGAGACATTGCACGAACTAAGAAAAATCACTTTGAACAATCCTTGCACTATTTTGCATTAATAATGTCTATGAGTGTCAAGCATACAAAGTTTTTCTTACTTCATAAAGCTCAAAAATAATTTTCCTTTATGGTGCCTTTATTAAAGTTATTAGGAGGTATAACTTTGGTATGATTGAGCGGGAAGCCCATTCCAAAGCATGACTTTCCCCATAGCCACCTATGTGTTTGTGAGTACATACTAGTCGAGCATATGTTTCTCACCTTTTGGGCTTTCTCACCTGACGAACAACCAAGAGTTCCATTGCCCTAGAGTGAGTATGCATTTTATATTTGGACAAACAACTTAGATTTGATCGATAACTAGTTGGACAAACAATCGGAGCTTGATCCACCTTTTCATTTTCATCTTTCTCTTCTTCCTAGTTCTTTCCATTGTATGATTATGTATCTTGATGGTTTGGCATAGGATCTTGGATCCTGGGGGCTTGATTTCCTTCTTGATATTTGTCATTCTTTGTCATTTGCATCTATACACTTGGATCTCTCTTGAATGTCTACTTTAGTGTGAGTTTGAAGCAAGTTCATCCTCTCACTAAAGTGGGAGCTAAATGTACCATAGAAAAAAGGAAACTTGCTTGATTTGGTAACAATTAATGATAAATTGAACTTAATGAGGCCTTGATTTGGTGTTGTGAGCTGTTTTTCACATCCACACTAGGTCTTGGACCCTTTCAAATGCATCTAACAATGTCTTGAAAAGGTGTTGTAAACTGTTGTAAAGGACTTTCATGCTTTTCTACACTTAATTAACCCATTTTCCTTAGTTCAACATTATAAAAAATATTTAACTACATCATCACATCAATCTAGAAGGCTCATAAAATAAACTTAATGTTAAAAACTAGTGTTGCAATGTTTCTTGCACATTCGCATTGGTTCTTGTGCCTTCTTAGGCTATGTGGACCTCATTTTAGTGTTCTAATGTGTATTTAATCACACTTTCACATTGAATTTTGTGTCCCAAGCCCTAATTGAGCTTTAAATCATCACTAATAGGCCCCTATTACCCCATATTGTGCATCTTGAGGCAATATTTGATGAAATACTTGAAAAAGTCACCATATAAACCTTATTTCTTAACTTCCTAGCATTCTAGCTAGAAAATGGGCCCCACTAAGACTAATTCACCACTTGTGGTGAAGGAGTCCCTTCTAGGTTGGACTGATTTTCCCAAGGTGGTGAATGAGTCCCATTTGAGTCAATTTTGAGTTTTGAAGAGGAAAGACTAGAAATTAAGTTTAATATTCTTTCATGTCAGCCTTGGGGATACAATTTATGGGCTAATAAGGTGAATTTCCTATAAAATCAACTCTCTAAACCCTAAACCATAACCATTCTTCATTATTCATCCATCATTCTTCCATCTCAAGTCAAGCAAATTAGGGAACCATTCGTCGTTTCAAGTCATTAAGATAGCAATTTTCAGACATTCAAGGGTAGATTCTTCATGTTTTATTGTATAAATTCAAGATCAAACATCATGGAAAGGTATTGAATCCATTATTGCATGCTTCATTACGTTATTTCTCTATTTTGGTTTAATTACCTAAAAGGGGTTTGACCAAGGCAAACCCCCATGCCCTAACATTCAACATTTCTCTCTCTTGTCTTGTTTGTTTGTAGATTTATACATCTTAGGGGCTTAGAAATCATTGAATATTGCATTAGAAAGTTGTTCAATTCATCTCTTCATTGGATAAGTCAAAATACCTACAAAAATTCACTTTCAGGCCTAAATCCGATAGTTTTAGAATTGGAAACTTGAAGAAGTAGAAAGTACAGAATGAAGGCTCCTATTTCCACCTTTGAACATTTAGAAATTCAAAAGTGGACTCATTTTCCATGGATGGTGAATGAGTCCCTCTTTCAAGCTTTCTTTGGTTTTCTGCACTTTTAGACACCCATTTGTCTAAAATGAGTTTCATAATAGTTTTACAGAACTAGGACTGATTCACCCAGAATGGCGAATGAGTCCCACCAATCCTAAAAATTAGGATTATCAACATTTCAGAAGTCATTTCCAATCTCCATCCATTTCTCAGCCACACACTTTTAGTTTCATTCTCTTCTATTCAGTTTTGATTTCTAGTCCATTTTTGCATTACACAATGTGTTTTCAAACAAGTTATATTTCTTTAGTTTCCATTAAATAATCAATAGTTTTCATTAGTTTCATGCAAATAGATCATTTTTTTTAGAAATAGTTTCATCATACATACCTGAGATTGAGTGAACCACCTAGATTTTGTGGTGTGGGATCTGTCTCTTTCCTTTAGGTGAAAGACCCTAATTGAGCAAAGAGACATAGCATTCCATACACCTTAAAATCTATGGTTCACCCTTTATCTAATCTAGATGATAGTACTCCTACACCTCATCCTAAAGATCATAGTACTCTCCTTAAAGAGTATACTTATGATATTCTCATTTATCCTAAATCTTCTAAAAACATGATAAAGATTGGGAAATATCTCTCTTTAGAAGAGTCTAAATAAGATGTTGATTTATTGCATTCTCATCTTGATATCTTCAATTGGTCATATGAGGACATGCCCTATATTGATGAATCTGTGATAGTTCATAATATTTTTATATGTCTCAATGCCAAGCCCATTGAACAAAAGATCTATAAAATGAATCCCAAGGTCACTTTATTATTCAAGACTAAGATTGAAAAGGTTCTAAACATTGGCTTTATCCATATGATTGACTATTCACCTTGGATATCAAATATAGTTACTGTTAGTAAACCTGATGGTTGTACTCACATTTTCATATAATTCCATGATTTCAAAAAGGCTTCTCTTAAGGATGAGTTTCCATTGCCTAATATCGATGTAATTGTAGGTTCAAATGTAGGCCATGCCTTATGATCCTTTATGGATGGATTCTCTAGCTACAACCAAATTCATATTAACCTAGAAAATCAATATAAGACATCCTTCACTATCCCTTGGGGTACCTTTTGGTATGTATTCATGTCACTATTGCAAAAATGTGTCTAAGAAGAAAGAAGGCGATGCATTCATTGTATCTTTGGCAACTCATGCATGTAATAATGCATGGTTAATTGACTTAGGTGTATCTCTCTGTGTGACCTTTAATAGTTATTGGTCTTTTGAGTATGAAGAATTTGATGGAGGTAAGGTGTACTTTGGTGGTGACTCTTATTTAAATATTTTTGGCCATATTAAATTTCTAATTAGGCTTTTTGATGGTAGAATAAAAAGGATTAATGGTGAGTTGCATATCCCTAGATTAGTACAAAATTTATTATCTATGAGAAAACTAAAAGATTTATGTGTGTAGGCAGTGTTTTTTGATGCAGGATGCAAGATGGTTATAGGTTCTATGGTGATTGCTAGAGGTGTCAAATATGGCACATTATATAAGTTTGATGCATACACTGTTGAGTGCAATAGTACTTCTATGAAAAGAAATTATGTGGAAGAGGTAAGGATTTTGTTGAATAGGATAGTTCTAAGACGGGGGGTGAATCAATTGTCATAGAATTAAACCTTTAATTCAATCACCAAAACTAATAATTAATACTACTTAAATTATTAATCATCAAATGCCAATGCAAAAGCTCAAATCCAACACATAAACACAATAACACTAGATTTACATGGAAAACCAAATTAGGGAAAAACCATGGTTAGGATTAACTCACACTATAGAGAATATCAAAACCGATTACAAAAGGCTCACTCCTTGAAATAAGGCTCACTGCCAGAAATAAGGACACACTATCCATAACAAGGACTCACTGTCCAACAAGGCTAACAACTCAGAGGGCTCACTACCATAGAGATACAAAGAATACAAATAATACTTCTCGTAGAGAGAATAATATCCCAATGCAACAAAGGATTCCACCACAATCACTCGATCAAGTTGCATAAATGATAGAGCTCATCTTCTACTCATTGCATCTAGAAACTCAACATTAAGTTTCACACTAATCTCCCACACTCACAACACACACACTTACTAAATAGAATCAATTTTGAACCAAAATATACTTTCTCTTTTCTCTTATCTCTCTTCTTCTTCTTCACTCTTGTATATTTTCTATCACTTAACTCGTCTAGAATTTATACTATCTTCAACTTTGAAACATACCCAAACTCAACCATCCAAATTAAAATTAAAATTAGGCCAACACAAAAATATCCTAGGGTGGAATTAGAATGAGGGTGACCTAAACACACACTTCATAGGGACACAAATAGATCCAACATGATTCATCATCCTTGAAAGTAGTATTTCACACAAGGTCGGCCAAACCAATGTAGAACACATAGAACCATTAAGAACGAACTTTCCAAATATGAAAAATGAACTTCAATACAATTAGGGAAACTAAAATTTAAAACCACACACCATAAGACTTCATCAAAGAGAAATCCGAACAAACAACATTTCTCCTAGACCTCAACCAAAAACACAAAAAACCATAGTTCACAACTCATGAACACAACTTGCATTGTGCAAAAAATCAACAACTAAAAAATATGGATATAGCATCTTCAAACACCCATGAAAAACATATGTGAAAGTCTGCAAAATCATAGGAGTAAATCTAGACCAAAACCTAAAGCAACCACTAGACACCTGCAACATATCTTTATTACAATTTTCTCAATATCCTCTACATATACAACCAACAAAAACTAGTGGATAACTAGTTGACTAGTTGACATCAATGACAACACCTTCAATCTTTCCATTCTCTCAACAATCTCCCCCTTTGTCATTGATGGCAACACATGATGTGAAAATACATCAAAGACAACATACAAGCTCTAAGTACACTTTTCTATTTCTCCCGCTTAGAAGATAATTTATTTTTTTCCTATAACACACAAGTCTCATTTGGAATGGGGACCCTCTCTCTCTTTTCACTTCATTGGGTTGCTTTTGTCACTGCCTCATTTTGCATGCCCCCTACTTTTAAGTCTTAAGTGGTCAATGAGTCTTAGAAGGATCATCTTGAGTTGACCAAGTTTTTCCACCCTCAAATTTTCAAAGCCTTAGGCCTTTGTGGATTTCCCTAATTGTTTTCCTTCATGCTTTAAAGTTGTCACCCTCTGGGCACTACAGCTCCACCCATGCAAGTCTCTCTATGCAGAGTGTCAATTTGCTTTCACCATTTCAAATGGCCAACTCTATGCATCCTCTTTTCTAGTGAGACCCATACCCTCCTATGCCATTTTTGATTGCTGACCTACTTGACAACCAAGTCTAGGGAGTCATCCGCTATGCGAACTCTACCTTTCCCACAACCCTTCTTGAAATGCGAGCTCACCAACTATATTTTCCATTGTACCCACATTAATGGCATGCATTAAATGATGCTAAGTCTATAAATATCCCATTTGGAGCTATCTTTTTCACTTGTCAGAATTATAGAAAGCAGTCAGAGCCTCCCACCAACACCGCTGTCACGTTCACCAAGCTCCTTTGTCAATTCAAAGAATTTGTTCGTTGTTTTCTCATCCATATTCATCAAGTTTTACATGTTAGTCTTCTGCTACAAGCCATACTTTGAGTTTTCTTTAATTTCTATAGAAAGTTGTTAAATCTTGGAAAGAAAACTTAAAAATTAGCTAGAGCAAACATTGGCGGTCAAAACACGTCTTCAAATTTTGAGAAAACCTTTGAAATACTTTGTGGGGGGCTTGTGGGACCTGAACCTCCCACGACCATTCTTGAACCAAAGGGCAATGTGCCCGCTACTATCATTTTCCTCAAACCAAAAAAATTTAAAATCGACCAATGCCCTTTGACCCTATCGTGTCTGATAGCACCGGCTTCCGCCTTTAGGATGTTGTTGATGTGTTGCCATTCCAAACTGCTATCTAGTCCCTTCCTTCCATTGGGTGGGTCCTGCCCTGATGACTGTCGATCGAGCTCAGTTGTGCCAAAATTCCTAAGTCCTGACTCGTTTTAGAGTTCTCCTTTCAGACTTTCGTCTGTGGATTTCCATCCTAGATTTTTCATTCCAAATGGCCTTCACGACCCATCTGTCTACCCAACGGACCTCACCTCCATGACTTCCATCTGAACTCCAAACAAAGACAACCTATTTAACATGGACCATCCTTTGTGGGTTTCCATTGACCTTTCACTACTGTTCAAATGACTAATCAAAAGAACGAAAACTAAACATCCTTTCAACCGATGGGTCCTAACTTCACCGTTGCCGTCCAATCTCCCTTGCACCAAAATGGACTAAGTGTTGGACTTAAAGTAGGTGCCCTATTTTAGACTTCTTTGCACAGCCTTCCATGGTTATTTTTTTATTCCAAATGGCATTGGGTCACCGTCTCACTGTCTCATGGGGCCCACAGTTTCCATCTCTATCTGAGCCCAAATGAAAAATGACAAACTATCAAGCCCTAGGTGGGTTGCCTCCTATGGGAAGTCATTTGCAGACTTTTTTCCTACTCCTGCCATTCCAAGATGGACACTGACCCCCGTTGGTCCACTATGCAAGGTCTAATCACATTGTCTTCCTTTAACTATCTGGTAAAAAACAAGCAATTACATAGCCCCTCGCGGACCCAATGATGTTGACCTCCCTAGGGGGACTTCTGCCTTACCTCTATCATTTTAGACAACTAACATAAAATGCCTTCCCACACCATTTGGCCTACATTCATCCAAATGGCCTGAGCTTTAATGTTAGAGCGATGTTTTCTATCGAAGTTGTGGGTCCCGTATGGTGGAACACTGCTTGTGGGTTGCCACCTTGCTAAGGTTGTTTCAGACAACAGAGCCTCAAATGGACAAACCCACTCTTGCTCCTACTGTCCTGGGACCTGCATGCTTAAAATATTAGCTTAACATGCCCAAAGCTTCAAAATGATTTTGACCTATGTGTTGAAATTGCCTGACCTCCTCGATGGACCCCACCTTGTGACCAAATCTTGGCGCAGATGGAACTATGTGGGCCGTCGTGCCCTGATTGTCCTCACTTTTGCAGCGACCTTTAGAATGGCTGCTAGCCTAGGGAAGTCCACACCCCTGGGCCCACATGGCCATAACTTCCCCAAATGAATGACTAACGATGATCCAAAAGAAATGATAGGACCTTTGAATGATGAATTATCTGATATGACATCATTTTTTTGGTATTTTGACTAACCTTCCTCATGTTTTTATGCTTGAATGTGCTTATTGCTCCTTTGTCTGTAGGATATATGGATCTAGCTGCAAGACCTTCAGAGGTGTCCGTAGAAAAGGAAAAGGGAAAGAAAGCCACTAAGGTTTGTAGGGGTAAAGAAGATAAGGATCAAATGAAATACAAATTCCAAGGGGATCCCCTCAAGTCAAAGATAACCACAAACTGGAAAGAGATCTAAAATACCAACTTGGAGCATATAGATATCGATGAGTTCTAGTAGAGGGTTATTTTCAACCCCACCTTAGAAAATTCCAAAAGAATTAGAAGAAGTGGATTGGCCAAGGCTTTCAATTTCCCACCTTCTCTCATTTCTCTCGAGCTCGTGATGGCATGTAGAGAGGCATATCAAGAAGATACTAGAAGAATTGTAGACAAGGATGGCAATGTACTAGCTGATCTCTCAGCCAAGTCAATAGGGAAAACCTTTCACATCCCTACCTTCAATGAAATGGAAGAGACAATAAAGCAATATGAAAAAACCACATGGGATGTGGACCCCTTCAAATGCACTAAGCTTATTAATCAATATTAGCTAAAGGAGAAGAGGGATAGTGCAAACAACGTGCCCCAAGAACTCTAAAGAAGTGACTTCTATGAGAATTACCATTACTTGGTAACCTTATTGAGTAGAAACCAAATTCTATTGGGTAGGAATGATTAGCCAATGCTTACATGAGAAATTTGTGGCGGTGAAGAAGACTTCACAATTTTATATCAAATCATACTTGGTCTATTTGCCCGATGATTGTTCCCAATACATGGGACTATTTGTAGCCTCGATCCAAACTCTGGGGAGTGGATTGAAGGTATATGACAAGTATCCCCAACTTCAATTCCAAAACTTAAGGAAGTTGTGAGCACCCATAAATCTGTAAACATTCTAAACTCATAAAGAAGGTTAATGCATACAAATTTGCTAAATGCTCCTATGAAATAATGCATCATGCCTTCATAAACAAGATAACAACACAAACTAATTGAGAGCATAAAAACAAGATACATATCTATCGCATAGTGGATTGGTGCTTCTATGATGTGGAAAGAAGTCCTTTCCCAACCCTTGATAATGCAAATGATGAGGATGCAATGGACAAAATTAGCTCTCAATGTGAGGAGAGTGACTTTGCATGAGATTGTAGTGCAAGTTGTGGAGATGAAATGCTAAGATTGTGGAGGATTAAATCAATGGAGATGATCTCTATTTATAAAATAGAATGATAGAAGAATGCCAAACATGGAGGATGTGGGACCAAAAACAAACCAATGAAAAGAGGCCACTTGTCAACTTGTGATAAGTTGAGGAATGTGCAAGTTTTGGCCAATGTGCCAAAGAGGGGGAGATTCAAATTAGAAATTGTGAATTAAATGTTGAGAGGGGGAAATGTAAGAGAGAAGTTATTGCTATGTTGCAAGGGACAAGTCAACTTGTCTTCATATTCAAACTTGAGGGAATATTCCATTTTTTATGTCAAGTTGAAAGAAAATGATGAATTTATAAATGAATTAAAACGATTTATTGGTGCAAGTGGGAAAAGTTAGAGGATGTGATGGGTAGTTAGATTAGGTTAATCAGGATTAGCTTAACTTAGATGATGATTAGGGGATTTTGACCCATTTGACTTAAATATTTTGATTTATTTAAATCAAATGGGATGGAAGCTGATTTCAGATTTAATTAAATAAATGATTGATTTATTTAATCAAGGAGGGTGATGTCGGGATCAAATTTTATTTATTTAATATAAGTTGGCGACTTTAGGAGATTGATAAATAAACTTGATTTATTTGATGAATGGATGAATATGACCTAATCAAATGCATGATGCTAATTTTGGATGTCTACATTTTTCCCCTCTTTGAAGCAATGTACTTGCTGCGTTGGTTCAAAGAATAAACTTTTCGCGATCAAAATTAAAAAAATTCTAATTTTTTAGATGCCCTAGCGGAAAGAAGTACACTGGTACGTTTCTCCCTCGAGAGATCGAGTGAAAATATTCGATTTGAAGGTTGATCTCATGATAAAGAAGTTCAAAATGGATGGTTATGATGATGATGCAAATGAGATGGTTTTAAGATGCTTAGAATAACCAATCTATATTATCCTAAACAACTTAAATGATGATATGATGTGATGATGGATGAGATGGATGATGTGATATGCTATGATTATGCAAATGTATAATTTATGCAGATGCTTAGACTTACAGATCTATATTATGATGATAATGCAAATGCAATGCATGTGAAATGATTGATGTTTCCTATTATGTATGATATGAATGATATGTGGTATGCTGACAATTTTGTGGATGCAAGATGGATGCACTGATGATGATGACTAACTACTCATGACGTGATGTTAGTGTGAAAAGAAGAAATTAGATGATGACAAGAGGTTCCAACAAGCCGACTTTATGAGAGATGATGATGATTTTCTTATCAAGGACTAGGATTTTAAAAGGGCTACTTACCTTTATTTTGATAACACACATAGGTACAATGCATCAAGGTATAAAGAACTAGGATGGTGTTGTACCTAGTGTGATGGAATTTGAATCAAAAAATAGATAGGAGTATTCTTGTTCACACTTGACATATGGAAACCTTGCTAGGACATACCTAACAAACCAAGTATTCGCCAAGTTATATTACAAGAACATCCAACAAGCATAGCAGACAAAAGATAATGATCATTGCCCCATTCCTATCTCTCTAAATCCTTCATTTGGATATCATTGAGAGGTCCTTGGAACAAGCACAATAAGATAAATCAAAAGAAAAGACCAAGTATGCAAAAAATCCAATGTTCTTCATACCCCTAGCCAAAGGGATTTGTTTTGATAAGAATCCAAGGTGATATCCAAAATGATGCCCATTGTCAAAATGATATATCCTAGGATATGCATTGTATAGGATCATGATGGGTTGATAATTTGATTGATAGGTTGTTGATATAAGGTTGACTGACATGTTTGAAAATGATCAAGAGTTTGATTTTTCATTTAAAAGTTTGTTGTTTCAATTTTTATTTTTGCATTTGGAGTTTCATTTTTGCTGACTGTTGTGATTGTTTCTATTTATGTTTCCAAAGGATGAAGGTGATGATTAGTTTATTATAGATGATTGATTATTTCGAGTGAAAGCGAGATGGGATGTGTGTATTTTTTCAAATATTTGGATGTTTTTGACATTTTGCAATGTTTTGAGGTTATTTTTGGTGTTTTTGAAGATTTTGCAAATGTTTTGATTTTCCAAATTTTTAAATGTTTTTGGGGTTTTCTAAGATTTTATGAATGTTTTTTGATTTTGATGTCTCTAGGGATGATCAAAGTTTAGCCTTTCCTATGTTTAAGCTCAGAGACGACGTAGTTCAGATTCCAATGTTTTTGATATTTTTCTGATTTTTTATTTGTTTTTGGATTTTGATATGATTTTGGATTTTTTTGGATTTTGATGTCTTTTTCGAATGTTTTTTGGATTTTTTGATGTCTTTTTTGAATTTTTTTGGATTTTTCGCATGATTTTGATGATTTGGATATGGATGTGTGTGATGATATTAGTGCTCTATTTAGGATTTTTGTTGAAAACCAAGCTAGGGTTGATTGATCTGATTGATAGATTGATAATGATGATAATAACATTGTTGAGGATACACAACACTGCAAGGATTTGATTGATCAGGATTGATTAGGATTGATTATGATAACATTGTTGAGGATGCACAACAATGCAAGGATAGTGTTAAGCAACACAAGGATTAGGAAAGATATCCCCAAGATGATGATGGATTGATGATGATTTGATCAAGACTGATGATGATAACATTGTTGAGGATGCACAACAATGCAAGTATAGTGTTAAGAAACACAAGGATATCCTGATGATTTCTTGATTGGATTTGACTGATCATGATTGATGAAGCTTGGTTTGAAACAAAAGATGTTTGAATGATTGATGCGACATTAACGTGAAAACTAGATGTGAATGATAGTGATTATTTGGATTGATGTTCGGTGAAAGATGAATCTTGATAAGGAACATTTGCTTGTCAAAATATGCCATGGGATAGTGATTTGGAATTTTTATCACAAGTGGTTTGACCAATTTGATTCTACATTTTCCAATGTTTGGATCACCACATAAGTTGGAGGATATAGATCAAGATTTATTCCTGAAGCAAGATGCAAATATTTGGCCCTAGTGTCTAGCAATGTGTGGAATGTTATGGATAGATGCATGGATAGGTGTATGGATGGATGGATATGGCAAGTATGCAAAGGATTCCAAGGATTATCTTGTGATAAGATACAGTGTTCAGATAAAGAATGCTCATTTGGATAATGCTTCATGGCTTAGATAATGTTGCATAGGATAAGATCAATTAAAATGACCCATGTCAAGATGTTTACCATAAGCAAGCATAAAGTGTGCCCCAAACTTTCATCAAGATCAAGATAACTTGGATGATGGATTCTGATGGATGAAAATGGATTTATTATGGATAAGATGGATAAAATGCTCGATTTATTACAGATGGGATGAGATGCTTCCACCTGAACTAGCGCACATAGATGCTCAATTCTACACATGACTCCTATTTTCTAGGTTTTCATCATGATCTTGTCCAAAGTGCCGCCCATGTGGTTTTCACTAGAGGATGATTTTTATCTTTACTATTTTCAATCCATTTTCTAATTTTTTTGGATTTTCATATATTATGATTTTTTTGATTTTTTGGAAAGATTTTAAGCTCATGCTAAATCACAAGGTGTTACTGATGTAGATGCCCCTGTCATAATGTGTCATCGATATCCTGCTTGAAGAAGTTTCTTTGCTAAGATATGTGCACTTGAATGCAACTTTTGAGATTCTTGATCTACTTTATTGATATCGGGGTTAACTCTATCTCTATGCACACATCATGATAGAGTGCCTTCAAAATCCTTATGATGAAGGGTTGTTGCCAATACATGATCAATTTGAGAATTGGATATCATGCGTGGAGGCAGGGATGGAGTGTTTTTAGGGATAAAAGATGGATTGGTTGATAGTTTGGAACCTTTGACTCTCCAAACTTGGGAAGATGAGCAATGATGGGTGGATACATAAGTGTGCATGGAATTAGGACCAACTGCTTGATACACTTTGTACGTTGCTTGAAAAGCCTTCTTTTTCTTTTGTGGACATCTTTGATGGATCCTTTTCCCTTTTTTATTTTTCCCCATAGTTTCTTTGACTGATGGAGTTTTATAGGGATAATCTTTCTTTGTATTCCATATGTATTTGATTTGTCCATTATGATTCTCAGCTTCCCTTGCTTTGATAATTTTCTTTGTGCTTTGATTCAAATATTTCCTTTGAAGTTGGTCCCAATTTGTGGATGGGGTGATGGGTGGATGAAGATTCATGATGTGATTGATTGTAGTATTGGCATCGATTTCATCATAAGAATTCTTCGTGCTCCCTATGTTGACATTTGCTTGAGAGATAGTTGCCCCCAATATGGTGGTAGTGGCACCTTCGTTCCTTGATTCTACTTGTTTTGAGGGTTCCTGTTTAGAATGCATTCTCTGATAAATGACCACTGCAGATGGTGTTATTTCAATTTTCTGCTCTGCTAACTCTAAAATATCTTGTTCTGTCTGACCTGCTTCCTTGGGTGGATAATGTTGGATATCTTCATACATGATGTCTTCAGTCTATATTTTGGATATATCTGATCCTAATGTTGACAACTCTGTTTGGCTGTAGGAATCAATAACTTGTTCTTTTTGTGTAATAATATCAAGAGTAAAGGAATCCTATTCTGAATGAAGATCATCTACGTGTCCATCTGTAGAAAGCATCTCATGGGTAGATGGAGGAGTAAGTGCTATGTGGATATGATCATCTTGTGTGGATAGGAGAATATCCATTAGATCATTTTAGTATCTTGGAGATACAAATTTTTGATCTTGATTAATTTTGGGATTGCTTTCGACATGCTTTGGATCAAGTTCCTGACATGGGTCAGTTTCAAAGGATGGATTGCTTGCAAAGGGTTATTGGACATCATCACTAGGCATGGTAAGTGATTCAACATCCTCTTGATATTTGAGTGAATTTGGATCAAGTTTCAAGTTGAGGATTCTTTCAATATCTATAACCATGAGGTCAAAGGGGGTCAACATGTCTTGGAAGGGACCATTGCTAGACCTTGGTGAAATATTTTGATCATGCTTTGGAGTAAATTCTTGAGATATGTCCTCTAACTCATAAGATGATGTAGAGACATTTTCAACATGATCATAGGTCAACGGATTGTGCATTATGTCAATAGGATCAAATAATCCTAATACTCCTTGAAATAGATAACTAAAAAGTGGCTCTTGATGTATGGTGAGTTGATCATCGGATGGGGTGAAAACATCTTCAATGTGCTCCTTAATTGAGAGATCTTAAGCATTTTTTTCAACAAATGTGGCAGAGAGATTGTGAATGTCTTCAACCATAGGGTCAAGTGATGTTGACATTTCTTGAATTGGATCATTGTCGAGTATTGTTGGTGGATTTTGATCATGATTGAAAAGTGACTCTTGACCTATGTTGATTTGATCTTTGGATGAGATAGAAACATCTTCAATGTTCTCTTTGATGGATAGATCTTGATCATTGCTTTCAGAAATTGTGGTGGGGAGATTGTCAATGCTATCACTAGTGGTTGAATGTTCATCGTTATCCCCAATAATTATCATTTTTCGTGTTTGTGCTTGTGTTTGTTAGGTAGCTAGAGAGACATGGGCAGCTTGAGAGGCTTGTTGCACTTGTTGAGGTTTTTTTGCTTGTTGTGTGGCTAGATATTGTTATATGGCCTTTTGGTAGGCCTGGTGAGCTTTTAGCATAATGTTATATTGTCTTGTTGTGTTTGGTTTTGGTGGTAGTGGTGGTGGATTTGGAATTGTGTTGGATGTAGTGACAAGTCATTGAGATATGATGGGTGTGATAGGGGTGGTTGGAGTGATTGAGGTGATAGGAATGGTTGGAATGACCAAGGTGATAGGTCCTTGGGAGACCATGTTTTGATTTTTTAGGATTGATGTTGTCATTTGATTAGATACCATATGTTGGTGCAATGCCGATGGTATATTCAAAGGATTTGATGTGATGGATTGATTGGTGTTAGGTGGATTGATTTGGATGGAGTGATTTGTGCTAGGTAAAGGGGGGATCTCTAAACCAAGGAATGATGTTGATATGGGTAATGGTGATGGAGATGTCTCTTGGCGCAATGACTCAACTATTTTGGTAAGTGTAGAAATTTGATCTCTCCAATTTGATATTGATTTCGATCTTGAATCCCTTGATATAATTGATTTGGCTTTTGTTCAAGAATATTTGGGATGCATACTTGTGGTTTTTGAATGGGATAATGGAAAAATTGATTTTGGACAATGTTTTAATTTGGGATGATGTTTAAATTTGGCATGATAGGTTGAAATTGAACATTTTTGATGTTGGGAATCACATTGCCTTGTTTTAGGTAACTTGGATTTTGCATGGTGTTACCTTGAGTTGGATTAACACATGGAGTTGTTAACATATTTATCCCAAAGTTTTCTGGATTCATGTTTGGTAAAGTTGTGCTTGGTACATTCACATTTGGCATGTATGGATTTGGTGGGATGATGTTGGTCATTTGAAGACTTGTGCATTGATTGTTTGGTGGATAGACTTGTAAGTTTGGGCTTTGATTTAAATCTACCATGGGGAAAGGTGTTCCAAAATTTTGACTAAGCATACTCTCATTTGTACCATTGAGGTTTTTAGAAGGTAATGATCCCATGTATGGATTGTATAAGTGTGAGTTTTGATAATCGATCGACATTGTAAGGCTTTGAAAGTTTATTTGATTTGGATTACTCATGATGTATGGAGAAATTTTATATTCCATATTCTTCTTGTGTTTTGACCTTGTCGTAAAAGTGACCTCTACGATGTTTAGGACCAATGATGGGATGAATGATGAAAGGGGTGAATGCTATGGGTGTTGAACATTTAGGGAATTTGGATCAATGGTAGACTTAGTGTTTTATTTTGATTGTTTGATTTGGATAATAAACTTGTAAACCCTAAGATGTTAGATGTTATTTTAGGATGAACTTATTCAAAGGGGTACTAATTTGACTAGAGGCATGAGAAAGGATGCATTCCCATACTCCTAATTTAAACAAGGTGATTTTGATTTTGATGATTTACCCAAGTCTAGAATGGTGTTTCCAAAGCTCTAAAGTTGTTTGTGGGATGAAGATGATAAATGTTTGAATGAATGAAGTGTTTGATTTGATCCTAAATGAACCTAGGAAGGACTTGTTTACAAGACCAAGATAGTGAAGAACATGCCTTTGTCTAAGAGTAATTCAAAATCAAAAGACCAATGTTTGTATGAAAACCATTTGACCAAAAGATGCCAAGCACATGTGTGGGGTCCAGTTGATTCAATCTTTGCTTAATGAGTTCTTTTTATCACAAAAACTTCTTGATTAGGTTTTCAACTAAATGTCCAATGTCCTAATTTTCTTTTATCCCACAAAATGCATTATGTGGAAATCGAGGAAATCAAGGAAAAGGTTTCCTAATGTTGACCTTAATAGGAGAAAATTGAGATGAAATCCGAATGAATAGAAACCTCTAAGGAAATGAATCCCAAGGGCAAGCAAGGGCATGCAAATTCATTCAAGGATATTTGCTTCTCCTAAAGGGTTTGAAATTTGAATGATTTGTTTAATGTTTGTTTTCCAATGTTTTTGATCAAAGCACTATAGTTTTCAAACTGACTGACAAGCAATATAACATCCTAGCTCAATTGGTGCATTTTTCTTGGTGGGCTTGCCTCATGCCCTGCATAGTAGAAGAGATGATTTTACATGCAATCAAGGAAAAAAATATAAAGGTATGTTAAGAATGAAGTCTTAACCTCTATATTTTAACCAAGATCTAACATGGCAAGTAACTTCTTGGAATCTAAGTTCCAATACACCACTTTGATAAGCTCGGTGAATGAGCTAATAGGCCACTACAAACAAGGGTTTTATTTCGGACTTTCCATTTGTGGAGATTGACCCATACAGTGAGAGTCCCCTTTCGGATCCATCTCGTTGGAATCAACTGCATGATATTGGTGTTTACTCCAATACCCACATTTATATCCCTATTGGAAATACTCTTGGCTTTAGAGTGTTATTGGTTGAGTAATTTTTCCCCAAGGCAGGCCCTCTAAGATAGACAAAAGCGAGTAAACATATTCATAGTTTGATCAACCTTCATTTAGAAACAAAGGGAGAACACATGCAATAAGTTTATCACACTCACACAAGATTTTGTTCAATTTTAAACCCAAAATGAAGTGTGGAGGTGATTGCTTTGTCTCAACCTAAGACCATCAAAAAGCCTTTTGATTCTCAATATTGTCATGAGGTACGAGAGAAGTGCATATACCTTTTTGAGGGCATTAGTTTGAGTAAGTAATCACATAACAAAGTTGTACATGTTCATTTTAAATCCACAAAGCAATTATTTTTATTCATTTTAAAGAAACAAAATGAGATGTGAGACTTTCCCTGTTCAATTTGTTAACTTTAAACCAAATCTAATCAATGTTTCCTAAAGTTCATTTTAACCCTTTCGCAATGAAAATTGAGAGACTAGGTAATGTTCGTTTTAAAGCCCAAAACCAAAAATGAGTTAGCCTAAAATAGAAAATTAAGGTGTGCGACGGAAGCTCAAAGCATTTAAAAAAGCTTTTGGGTTTCAAGTTTTATTTCTCAAATCCTTAACTCTGATCTTGCCTTCATTTTTCACCCAACTCCAATGTCCGGTTTTAATTTCCACCTTCACATGTAGTAGTTGTAGCCAAATATAAATGCAAACTGCACCAAGCATAGACAAGGAACATTAGAGAAAACAACAAACATTCAAAGAACATTAGCTCTTTGCTAGCAACAAAAGATAAGAATTGACTGCAAAGGAAAATAAGAATCAAAGCAAATGATGGATAACTAATTTATTTAAGCAAAAGAATTGTTGCCTTTCCCTCCACCACTATGATTACCAAATAGTCAGTTATGTTTGAAATTCTTAGCTCTTTTACCCAACACAGTGACCATTGTCAAATGTGTATCTAATTAGATTGTCAATTAATTGATAAGGCACATCCTCATCATTGATGTACATGTGAAGACCCAAAGTTGGTCTACTAGTGAACAAGATAGATGTTTATGATGGTATAATCCATAAAAAATTTAAAATACTGACATCACAATTTGCAAGACAGTCAGCTCTTTAAATGACACATAAAAAATTGGTTCCTTTTGAAGCAAAGCTACTGACAGGTCGACAGTCTGGAAAGGAGCATTTAGCATTGACTTTAGCAAGATTGTGACATTCAAATCTTAATAGAAAAGCTTCCTTGACACTTTGGGATTGGGATAATCTGATGTTATTTACTAATAGAGGAGCAGATATTGGAAAGTTCTATATGGGACAAAGACATAGTCTCTGCCGGTGGGCATGCAAAGATCGACAATAGTTCAATGCAGAATGGATTTGTCTACTCTCTTGGTTGTGGCTCCAGATCAACCCTTGCATATGGCTTATCTTTGAAAAGTTTTGAATTAGTGGATTTTTCCACCAAGGTTGAACCAAATCTCTGCAAAATCCAAGTGGAGTCTATAGAGTTTAGCTATGCGGAGAATAGAAATGTTGGCTTTCTTGACTTGAGAAGCCAAATTGATCCTAGGACAACTGGGCTAGAGAATGGGAAGGCTTCTAAAATAAAACCAATCATATGCACTAAAAATGAGTTGTAGCAGTAGATTTCAATGCTATTCGGTCCTTATGAGCCAACATGTCTCAAAGGTTGATTTTAGTGACCATTTACACAATCATTAAAGATCTGGACGAGATAAATAAGAAGCAAGTGAGGATGAGCCTTCTGATGAGGACCATGTAGCTAAAATTATTCAGCCAACAAAGAAGATCCTTTGTTTTTTGATCTAAGAAGAATACTTCAGTGGCAATGTAAATATGCATAAAATAGATTTTATTCTAAAAATTTCTTAGAAGCTTTGTGGCAAATGAAATCAGCAAAAAATGCAGTCAATATGAGCAAAAGCTGAATCCAAAACACTGAATGGTAAATATGCTTCAAGATATTCTTTTTCAAAATATGCTTGAGTTAGTATGAGCACAAAATTTAACCAGAAACCCTTTTAAAAGTAATGTCTAAACAACAAAGAACATTGGTTCAAAGGCTAAAAGAAAATCATAATAATAGTGACAAAACATCGAATGCTTTAGAAAGTATCTTATTTCCCTCCTTCTAGCACCATATGTGAGCACCCATAAATCTGTAAACATTCTAAACTCCATAAAAAAGGTTAGTGCATTCAAATTTGCTAAATGCTCCTGTGAAATAATGCATCATGCCTTCATAAACAAGATAACAACACAAACTAATTGAGAGCATAAAAACAAGATACATATCTATCCCATAGTGGATTGGTGCTTCTTTGATGTGGAAACAAGCCCTTTCCCAACCCTTGATAATGCCAATGATGAGGATGCAATGGACAAAATTAGCTCTCAATGTGAGGAGAGTGACTTTGCATGAGATTGTAGTGCAAGTTGTGGAGATGAAATGCTAAGATTGTGGAGGACTAAATCAATGGAGATGATCTCTATTTATAAAATAGAATGATAGAAGAATGCCAAACATGTAGGATGTGGGACTAAAACCAAACCAATGAAAAGAGACCACTTGTCAACTTGTGATAGGTTGAGGAATGTGCAAGTTTTGGCCAATGTGCCAAAGAGGGGGAGATTCAAATTTGAAATTGTGAATTAAATGTTGAGAGGGGGACATGTAAGAGAGAAGTTATTGCTATGTTGGAAGGGACAAGTCAACTTGTCTTCATATTCAAACTTGAGGGAATATTCCATTTTTTATGCCAAGTTGAAAGAAAATGATGAATTTATAAATGAATTAAAATTATTTATTGGTGCAAGTGGGAAAAGCTAGAGGATGTGATGGGTGGTTAGATTATATTAATTAGGATTAGCTTAACTTAGATGATGATTAGGGGATTTTGACCCATTTGACTTAAATATTTTAATTTATTTAAATCAAAAGGGATGGAAGGTGATTTCAGATTTAATTAAATAAATGCTTGATTTATTTAATCAAGGAGGGTGATGTCAAGATCAAATTTGATTTATTTAATATAAGTTGGGGACTTTAGGAGATTGATAAATAAAATTGATTTATTTGATGAATGGATGAATATGACCCAATCAAATGCATGATGCTAATTTTCCATGTCTACAAAAGGACTACTGCCAGAGCAATGATGCCTTCATAGGGAACATCATCAGATTACTTGGAGGTGATTTTGAAAGAAGAGTCAGCCACAATGCAAATGCTTACATCTATCGGTTCGACTTCCTTCTTATTCAATTTCCAAAGTTTACCTATATCCGAGCTGAGGGTTTCTTAGAGAAACTTTATAAGTTGCCCTAGTTCCAAAATGACTAGTTAAAATTGTTGGAACTCTCCTGACAACTATAGTGTGCACATACGCTTCTAAGTGATAAGCATAGAGTGGGGATCCCTTATCCCCTCATATTCAATCAAGGAATGTATGCACTCCCCACATCCTAGTGTGTGGAGTATTCTGATAAGGAGTTAGTTGAATATAACCTAGAGCTCTACATTGCCCGACCACAAATGGACCCATATGGTAATTTAAAGAAGGTGGTTAGGATTGAGTATTCCCATTTGCATAATGTGGAGGAATTTTGGGCCAATTATAGAGATGACAAGGAGGATCATATGAGGCATTACATGGGTGTGATGACATACTTCATCAAAATAGTGACCCTATTTCTCATGCCGAATCAGATTGTTGAAGATAAAAATATGGTAGTAGATTTGAGGTATGATGCCATTGCCAATCTGCCACTACCATTAATTGACACAAATGCAACCCTCTGATGAAGAGAAGGATATAAATGAGAAAATAGAGGACACTGAACCCCCAACCAAGGAAAAATATAAGAGCCCCAAGCATGAGGAAGAAGTGCTTCCCTCAGGAGGGCAAGAAGAAAAGGAAAGAAAAGGGAAAGAAGAAGACAAGCCTAAAGAAAATGTTGAAACAAGGAAAAGCCTAGAAGCATAGCATCATGAAGAAAATGAGCATGAACAAGAGGAAGAAAAGAAAACCTTTCAGGGGGAGGATAGTCCCAAGAAGCATATAGCCACGGAATCCCTAGGAAAATAAACAGTATTCATCCAAGATTCTGATGAAGAAGAGGAAGAAAAGACATAGTAGGAGACTCTGGGTGGCAAAGTAATGTAAACTCAACACACCTGTGAGGAAGAAGGTGATCACGAATCACCAAAAGGGGAATCCCAAGTGTCTGAATGGCTTGAGAATCAGTTAGAAAAGAAAACCTCAACCCCAATGGATCTAAAGGCGAGGTTGGAAGCCATTCTAGCCTGGGAACAAATAAGTACAAAGAAAGAAAAGAAGCCAAGGGTCAGATCCTACCTAACAATGGACACTTTAGGATCAAATATTGTGTAGGTAGCTACTTTGATGATAGGAGTTAGCTACAATATTTCTACCATTGATTTGGGGACAACAACAAAAGAATAGAACACCGATCATCTCTAGGGATTCATTGCCACTATTGTGCATCAAATGCATAAAGACAAGACCTCTAAGGAATAATTAAAATCACAGGTGGCAAATCTGACAACTTACATTCAATAATGGTCGTTGGCTGAGGAGCTCCCCACCACATCATCAACACCACCCTAACTATTGTCCAAAGATCACATCAACAAGCTAGAAAGAAGGAAAATTTGGACAAAGGCTACCGAGGAATGGTTCTGACAGGTGATCTACAATGGCGATATGGGTGTTATCAATCAGATATGCACCCTTTTTCAAATTTGCAAAAATCAGACTATCTGTTGAAACATGGAAACTCTTTTCAGATGTGGGTGATCTATGTGAAAAGAGAATCTCCAAAGTGAGCTGGTTCTCCAAAAGATGAATCCTATTCTAAGTGATTTTCTGAGGGAAAGAGTTAGAAAGATGACTGAAATTAAAACCTATGACTAACAGATGATTCACTAGACTTATTAAAATTCAAACTTAATCACTCATAATAGTTTCTCTATCACAATAGCCCTCACAACCTCATTAGCACATGTTTCATTAGTGATTTGCATGAAGATCTGGAAGAAATAAATACAACATGCAACTTAAAACCATGTAATTCTGAACAAATATTTACAATAGCAAGACATATAAGGATTCAAGTTTGAAACACAAAGACATTAGATTGCCATTACAAAACTAAGACAAGAAAAGTGAGAAGGAGAACTCTACTGCTTTATTAAAACTGAAAGAGTGAACTTGTCAAACTGAGTACAAAAATAAGTTTACAAGCTCCAAAATGCTAAGAGCAAGAAACTATCATCTGAACTGACAAGAAGAAGAAATCCAAGTCTTCTTCAAGATAAATCTCTCCAAAAAACCCTAATCCGAGCTCACCATGAAAGCTCAAGGAAAAGGTATCAAAGCTGCCCAAAAAGTCTACACAAAAGCAAAAAAAAATCACTATTTCCATGTTCATACTGTCCAACCTCTAAAAATAGACTAAATCTACTTTTAAAGAAAATAAAGCAACTTATCTCTCCAAGAGGAATCTCAAATCCAACCCAAGAAAAAAAAAACAATCTGCTAAAAATAGCAAAGAATAAAACAATCTACTTTATCCTTGCTTTACATAGTTGTAGATCTTATACTCTCTCAATCTGACCTAATTTTGCAATTAAAGATTTTTTTGAAAATATTTTGCAAAATTACAACTTATATCTCCATTTACAATGCTTGATTTTATTAAAAAAAATCATAAAAATATGAGACTTTTTTAACATTGAATATTAATTGATTTCTAGAAAATCAATTGGAAAATAAACCTAAGGCCTAAATAAATATCTCTAAGGAATTAAAATAAAAGGCCTTAGGTATTTGAACTTTGAAATATAGTATCAAAACCTAAACTAAAAGCTTAGATTTATGAAATCAAATAAAACCTTTAGAGCTCGACCTAGAGCATGCATATATTATCAAATGACAAACATTGAAGGCATTAAACTTCACTTAAGGTAATAGGCTCACATTCAAATTAAGGAAAGTGTAAAAACATAATAACAAAAATGACCAAACCTAAGCTTTGAAACATCATTTTGACTATTCATTTTTTAGAGAAAGCTCTGCAAAACGGCGTCGCCACCATGAACTAGGGTTTGATAGTTTAGAGCTCATCATTCGAACTTCCTGGGGCTGAATCTTGTTTCAAAATGCATGGTAATGTTGCCTTAAGCCATTTCGTGGCTTTCTCTCTTCATTTTTGGATGATTTTTTCCTTAAATCTGTGGCTACACTTGTATCTCTCTTGACTTCTTGTCTCTATTCTTGTTGTGTTTTATTGTTTCTCTCCTGGGTCGCCATACATGAGCTCGAACTGGGCATTTTTGTTTGATTTTGCAAGAGACAAAATGAGGTTTCCTCTCAACTTCATGGGTAAGAATCATTGACTGTTCATTCTTCATTCTTTGAGCTCCTTCTAAGAATAAAGGCCTCTCTGGTTGTGGCTATAGTAAGTCCATCAGATGCATTTACTCATTTCTTGTGCTTGCTTTTGTCACTACTATGTCTGCCATGAGAACATTTGAGTTTAGAATATGAAAGCTCCTATGAACTTGAATGAGGGTCATGTATTCTTCTTCAGGAAACAATGGTAAGCCTTCATTTCTATTGCTTTTATTTCTTACAAATCTTACAAGCTTGAAAATATGACAGGTCGTGGCTTCTTAATGCTAACTAGACATTTGGAAACTCTATAGCTTGACCCACCAAAGGATTTCAATACCTTTGTATTCTAAAACACAAAACCTGGTGTGGGCATTTGTTGTCTTGAAGAAATCATACTTACTCTGGTGATTTTCCTACTCTACAGCTCGACCACCATGATTTTTTACTTTCTTTTGAATTCTATGGTTTTTTTATGAAAACCCTCACATGGGTATCTCTAAAAATTGGAATATCTTATCTTTAATTTTGAAACCCTAATGTGGGTATTCAGAATTCAAACAAGAACCTATATATTTAATTATTTATGTAAAATTTGGGCTTGACCCATCATGGCTTCTTTTGGCATTTGAACTCTTCAATTTTCACCATATGGGTATTTGTTGTTTGTGAAGAAAATGCATTTCTAGATGTATCTTCAGTTATATTCCAACTTGTCATTCTTTTTGTAGAAAATCCCCATGTGGGTATATAATATTCTTAAGAAAACACATTTCTTTTGTATCACTATTGAAAACCATCACATGGATTTATGAAACCCTGAAAAAATGTATCTTGAATTTAAACTCTCATGTGGACCTCCTATACTTCAAATATACTGCACTTTTATTCAAAACCCTAATTTGGGTTTTTAGAAAAATGAAGGAAAACATAAACCCTGCCTCCTTCTATAGAAGACTCCTGTGAGTATTAAGAATCTTGAAGAAATATGTGTTATTCCTCAACCTGGGTTCACCGTAACATGATGAAAACTGAATATTAACTGAAGCCTTCATATAGATATTTTGACTGAGATTGTGCATCTTGATTACATTCTACATTTAAGTAGAGACCTCCTCCATATATATGTATTTTCTTGCATTTTCAAGTGTCATTTCCATGCTCGTCCATGAGAATACTGTGTAAATATTGTTTTTACTAAACCCACCTAGGTGTATAATATTCTAAAAACACATATTTCCTTTATATTACTATTAAAAAACCTCACTCGAGTATATGAGATTCTGAAAATGTATCTTTTGTATCTTTTGTTTAATTTCAATTGGCATTATATGCTATTCCCTCCTTGCACACAGAATTCCTTTTAATTGAATCTGTAGATTAGTTGTTTTCTTTAGTCTCCTATGCACTCATAGTTATGCTCTTCATGGATGCACTCCAAATCCTCATTCATACCATTTCCTTTGTAAACTATGCTTATTCTAGGAGTAACGAAAACATGGCAATTCTTGTGTAATCTATCTTTGAAAGGTATACTTGAATGACTAAACAATTGAATGATACGGCATCACAGATATCCAAAACAATGTATTTTGATTGGCTTCTTTTCAAAATAGTGAGGCATTTTCCATTCTTATCCGTAATGTAACTGACTGTCTTTTTGAATCATTCACTTTCCTTAATCAAATACACCAGTTACTGTATTGGTGCTTGTCATCCACTATTCTGATAAGAAACTAAAATTCCTTCACATGTCTCCATGCTTGAATGTCCTTTTAAAAGTATGGTCTTCTACCTGGCACTCTTCATGCATTTTTATGCTCCATTATTTAAAATTGCTTTATACCTTGCTCTCTTCTAAAATGAAAGTCTGTAACATTTATCTTCATTGAGGAATTGTATATGCCTGTTCACTATCACTATCATGAGCATGAACACTATTGAACTTTGCATAATATCATGAGCATGATGGAAAAATAATACTATGGTAGAGGAATATAACCATACAGCAGTATTTGAGATGAATGTACTCAGTTGAATTGATTGATTTGATTAAACCCATTGTTCACCTATAGCTTTTAGAAACATGTTTGACTGTTATGAGTGAACAGTCAGCTTAATAACTTGATGGATGAAATTTGTCTTTCTCCTTTAGTTTTATATTTCCCTTCTTGTCATGAATCATGATGATTGCAATCTCCTTCTCAGCCCACTTGTAATGAATAACGGGCAACATGCCAAGCTCTACCCTTGTGGGAGCTCATTTTTCTCCATGTGCTTGATCTTCAAATGATAATTAGCTTCATGATTTTTCCTATACCGCACAAGGAAACAAATGATGTTAGCATAAAAAACAATATATGATCATGTTGATGTATCTCTTTCAACTCATGTTTCTGCACTTTTCTTTAGCTGGTTCTATGCATTGCAAGGATTGAAATATATCTCTGTTAGTATGGCATGTAGTATAGTTCATATCCCGAGCTCTTAATTGATGCCCTTATTAATCTTTTATAGGCACATTCAAGAGCGGAAGAAGGATGGAGCAATCTACGAAGAATCAACCAAATATCAACTTAGGCAATGACAGATATGTCCCATGTTACTTGTCACTTTCTCTTTCAGTTGTATATTTCCTTTCTTGTCATGAATGGAATGGCTAAAACCATGGCTTGTGTGGATATTTAATTTCATTCTTCTACTTTTCATTTTGAAAAGAAAATGCATTTATGATGCAATGTTGTACCATCATTTGAATGTATCACCATTTGAATTCTTGTAATCAAATGAAAATTTGTAAATATGAATCACTTTATGAAATAAAAGAAAGAAAATGAAATGCTTTGTTGTTGAAAACTCAATCTTGTACTCCATTTGAATGTAAAATGATAAACAATTCTTGAAACTGTGTTTCCTCATCTCAATGCACAACTGTCACTTAAAAAATGATAAACAAGATGCAATCAGCACTTAGCATATGCAAAAATAACTCTATTTTCTACTTTCAAATATAATAGTATTTAGTCAGCTCCACCAATTGAGCTGATAGAGAAAAATTGGTAACTATGGGCATAGGGAATGTTGTCCGAATGGCCAACAAATTCAGGCTTATACAACAATAATTAGAGGATATGGAAAAAGTATGTCTCTTCTACGCTGAATTTTATGGATTCACCAACCCAAAGGTTGAAGCTATCTTCAAAATATTAGAAAGGACCCGGGAAAATAAATTTGGCATCGTTAAGGATGATCACTAGTTAGTTGAGATGTGGAAAATGGCCCTTGATCATTGGAATGAGGTGTTGGAGAGGGTGTTGCATGAGGTCAAGCTTGACCTCAAATGGAAAAAAGAACATTAAACAAATTGTGAGGACTATATCAAGTTAATGATAGATCATGATATGTCTACCAAAGAACTAAATGTAGAAAGATCAAAGAGTACTTCCATAAAAAGATGGAAGAGGGTGCAATTGACGATTTGTCCCCACTCTTCATGGATTTTTCCTCTAGGGTGTTTGTTCAATTAGAAAAAATGGTAGCAGTCACTCCAAAATGTACCAAGCATGGGGAGGAGGTGGCTTATCATTCTAAGAAGCTATATTTTTCAGATCCTCCAATCTGAGATTTTTCAAAAAGATAGGCTTCAGATTTTAATGGGAAAATTTGTAGAGTATGCCAGCATCAAGAAAAGTGAAGGAAACCATATCATAGATGATGAGTTCCTCATAGTGTAATTGGAACAAAAGTAAATCAACTAGAAGAAAAAAGAGCTATAGTGCTACCCACAAGAGGATAAAATAGGCTAAAAGAGAAAATATAATTTTATATTGTAAAATATTTGGGGGTAGGTGAAACCCTAATTTGTTGTGAATCTTAGCCACACGATGAGATTGAATCTTGGAAATTTATTTTTCTTTTTGGACACTATAAATAGGGGGTCTCCTCTCATTTTCAAGAGAGAGTTGAGTTGTTGTAAAGACATGATGTTGGAATGTTAATAGAAATCCATTGATTTGGTGGATTCTTGAGTTCCAACTTCATGTTGCATGATTCTTCTTCTCCTAGTTAGTAAATTTGAGTAGATTAACCTTGCTACTCTATGTGTTAGCATATTTTAGTGAATTATTTAATGATTTTCAATAATGATGAGTGATTTTGTTGTGTTGATGCCCTTCCTTGTTCATGATTTTTGTTGTTTATTGATGATAAACTACAGTGTAAAGCTAGTATGAGCATCATATGAATGTTGCACTTAAATTATATCTCTTATTTATGCTTTATGGTGAATGAAAGGTTGAAAATCTACAAAACTTAGAAGATTGCATTTGTTTCATGAGACTGTGGACTAATTTGGTTAAGTGGAACTAAGTTTTGGGAAGGTTGTCCACTATAGGGTCCTCCATTATCACTATTCATCGGTAGTTTTAGGTCCAAGAAATTCTCCCTTCCCTTCCCTTTCGAATTTTATTTAAAATAGGTTCTTTAGATAAAGTTCATTGCACATTGTAAAGCCAAATCTAAAGATCAAAGTGGACTTTGAGACTTTTTTCCTGAACTTACAACAATAGAGCAACATTTCAAAAGTTTTATGAACTCCACCCAAGGATCCAACTCCCTTCTAGGATAACCCACGTAAGGCTTCCCTATGATTACCAGCAAGATCACATTAAACCAACTAACTTATTCCAAGCATGTCATGACTTGACACCTGAGAGACCTTGGGGTAATTTTTAGCAACTTGTTGGAGATTTCCTTTCAAGAGAGGTAGTGCATTCGTGCATTGCCTGTGTTGAGTAGGTGAAAAAACCCATCAACAGAGTTGGAGCTAGAAGGAGGGCACCTTTTGAGGATCGAATTGGGTCATTTTCCCCTAATAGGTTCCATAAAATTCTAAGATCTACACCCAACAAAGGGGAATTTCAAGAACTACAGTCCCCTACAAGGGATAGAAGAACTTGAAGATTAGACTCAACCTCATCCTCCTCATCCACTTCATCCAATTCACCCCCATCCTCCATTCACTCTCCCCATATTCATCCTTCCTTTTCCACCTCCACCTCTTCCACTCAGCCATCCCAAATTTCCATTCAACCACCTGCTTCCCATAGCCAGGGCATTGTCCTCGCCCCTATCTTCCAAGTCCAAGGTGTAGTCCAAGCTATTGTTGCCCCTGCTCAGCACTAAGTTCCTGCTCAATAGCAAATACAACACCCACCTTCCCTCATGGCATGGTTGGGAAACAACCCCTCTCCATTTTTATTCAATGCTTACCATGACATGCCTAAGAACCCGAAGAGATTTGGCATAAATTTTAACCCTCAGGATCCACAAAGGATAGTGGAAGAGCACATCAAGATATTTCAAACTATGTTGAAAGATATGTAGATCAATCATGATGATGTTGCATGTAGAATTTTACCTTATTCTTTGGGAGAATCCTTCTATTGGTACATCAACTTTCCAACAGGATCGATTACTACTTGGGACCTCTTAAAGAATGCATTCCTAAGGAAATATAAGATTCTAATCAACCCATCAGAACTATATCAACAATTCATGGTGATTCATAGGGAGGTTAATGAACTAATCAAATCATTCAATGACTGGTTTCATTATGCATACACGAGGTTACAAGCTCCATATGTTCTCAATGATGTCATTGTCTTGCATGTCTACTACACTGCCTTGGACAACATCACTATAGCATTAGTGAAAAGAATGAACCCACGACCAACAAGATTAGTGGATTCCTATGCTGAGGTAGCTATAGTCAAAACTAATTTAGGAAAAAACATCTCTGGTCCAATACCCTCCTTGGGGAAGGTCACTCATCCTATGCAGGTTCAAGGGCTCAATCAAGCTCTCCAACACTAGATACCTCTCATGAATCCAGTTCCATAGCTACCCATAGTTCCTCACCTAGGGTAGCCTATGAATCAAGCACCTCTCGAACCTCATTACTCATAGCCATAGCAACAATAGACTTACTCACTACAACCTCAAGTTCCATTATATCTACAAAGGCCTCAATTCTTGCCCGCTCAACAAAACCAACTAGTAGCATAACTTGTCTTTCTCTAGAATCAAACACCATAGCCAAACAATGCTGAGAAAGATTGACTAGATGAATTGAAAAAGATGATTAGGAAAATGTCCACTAAAATAATTCATCTCAAGTACCAAAATAATTAGTTGCAAGCTTCTCATCCTAGCATTCAAGCCAACCTTAATCAAGACAACAGGGATAATCATGAGGCAGGTACCTCATTAGGGTAGAATTATGAATTGGGGCAGAGCTCCAATCAAAATTTTAAAAGGAGACCTTCCCAAAGGCTTAACCAAATGTGGAATACAAGGAAAAATAATCCCACTCCTCTTGATCAACCTACTAGTACAAAGAAGACAATGAGTGGAGTGTATCTCACCGAAGCTACTTTATCTAGATGGTGCCAGATTCATAAAGCGAATCAACACTCTAAGTTGGATTGCCCTAAGTTCCTCACAGCTGTAGAGATATTTCAAGTGGAGGTATTGAACACCATTGATAGTGTGAGCTATAGATAAATAGTCCAGTAAAAACCATATAAATCTTTTGTGCTCGTAGTCAATCAAGCCCCATTCTTGTGAAGCGAAAGCAATGAACCTGAGAATGAGGCTACCTCCCCAAATAATGAAGAAGTAAAATAGGTATGTAATAAGGAAGACTTGTCTAAGCTCTTTAATTCCATAGATAATGGTCTAGTAGATGAAGAAGAGTCTTGTGAAGATGAAGTTCAAATGTTCCATTAGAGAGCCTCTCCCTACAACTTGAGGAATAGACAAGCAGGGGGACCTTTCACTACTTCCACCCTGCCTAGTAACTTTAGGACCTCACCGGATCCCAATACTAGTAACAACCTAGGGTATCACTATGTTCCTACACAATACTTGAACAAAAGAAAACAACCAAACCAAACTCAAAACTATTCAATTAGTTCTTCCATAGGTAGATCCTTCGAGGCTGAAATTTAGCAAATGGGTGAGTACGTTGCTGAAGAATTCAAGAAGGTTAAAATTAGCTTGTCCACTTTTGAGTTGCTTAAGGTTACTATAATTATGCATGCCTTCTTTAGGGTGATTAATGGGACCCCATCCTCCAAGGAAACACAAGAAACACCATCCAAGAGAGTCTCTTTTGAAGACCCCCCACATAAGCTTATGATTCAACAAATCATAGGTAAAAAGAAAGAGGTCTCTTCCAATCAGAAAACTAAAAAGCAACTTGGTAAAGAGCAAGGTCAATGGAAAGCCAAGGAAAACAAAAATGAGAAGGATAAGAACCAAGTAGTCCAGGCTGAAATTCCTGTGGGGTTATTCTAGGGAAAGCTAGAAACACCTCCCTTCCTCATGACAATTAGAATATTTGGGAAGAATTTGCACAATTGTTTGATTGACTCAGGAGCATTAGCTAATGCCATGCATTTGGCTATATGTAAGGCTCTTGGGATTGTCCCCACACCTTCTATAAGAAAATTAACTCAGCTAGACAAAAATGAGGTGAACATCATTGGAGAAATCAACTATATTCCCATGCAGATTGTTGCAGATCCAAGGGTACAACAAGTTGTAGATATTCTTGACACGTATGGATAATCTTGGGATGAGATTTCACCTGAGCATTAAATGGGTATGTCATGACTAATTTATCTCACATGTGGTTGCCATGGAAAGGGATTCCAAACCAAATCCACATAGATTGGGAGCCACATATGAAGTTCATGATTATGAAATATAACAACACTAATGAGGTGTTGCTTTCTAAAATAGATTTGGGGAATTATTGGAGCCTCAAGAAGATGAGGTGACTAAAGAGGTCTTCTTGGTACTATGCATCCATCTAACCAACTTAGCCTATGCACCCTAGAGCACATAAATGCTAGTAGAATCATATGATGATGAATGCTATGATGATGAGAATTTGGGACTGCTGAAAAAATTCCAAGACTTCATGGAGAAGTGCATACAAGATCATCTTAGCCTAGGGGAAAGGATGGATTTCCAGGAACTCCTGCTGCCTAGTTGGTGCATAGTGCATAATGTTGCCCACTCATAATTCAAGTGTTGATTGTGTCAGAAAATAGTAGAACATGTTGAAGGATGAGCCATTTCTCAAAAGGAGATACCAACAAGGCCGCCTAACTTTAATCACACTGAGCCAATACCTACTCCGACAATTATAGATGTGAGAATGTAGCCAAGAAAGAATGAATGCATGGTCGGCCCTGAAGTCAAGGAACCTTTCAAGTTTTGAATGCTACATTTTGATAGGTCCAAATCCAAGCAAGGAGTAGGAGTTGGATTTCATCTCATCAGCCCTACGAGTAAGACCTACTTCACTGCTCATAGACTTCAATTCTATTGCACAAATACTATAGCGGAGTATGAAGCATTAGTCCATGGGATCTTAATGGATTTAAGGAAGAGAGTTAAAATGTTGCAAGTCTTTGGTGTCTCATAATTGGTAGTAAAACAAGTCAAAAAAGTATATTCATGTCATGACCAAAGACTAGAAAACTATAGGCATAGAGTTTGGGATCTTCTAGAAAGCCTAGATGCCTTTAATATCTAGCTAATCCCTCATTCTCAAAATCATACTAGTGATGCCCTAGCTTAGGTTGCCAGCACCCTTCAGCCATTGTCACTGTTGGGCCTCAAAAGATTCACTATTGAGTTGACTTCCACTCCATCTGTGCTTGATAATGTTACCCATTTTCATTTGTTTAAAAATGACAAGCATATCTTAGAATTTATTACTAGTTTTGACATATCCACAACTCAAATAATTGATGAAGCTAACCCTAAGGAAGATGATCTAGATATAAAAGGGGTTATCAACCTCAAAACGAACACAATCCCTAGAGGTATGGTGCAGCTTGAACAGATATTTGATCTAGATTAGATTAGAGACCAAGATCAATAGGTAAAGAAGGATTCAATTAGGAACCAATGCGACACTCACAAACTCAGAACAACTGAGGAGGTTAAAAATGTATTCATTGGTAAGATCTTCATGTTAGAAGAAATAAAAGGAATCATTGATGCCTTGCAAAAATATCATGATGTAGTTGCATGGAGCTATGAGGATCTAAAAACATATGATACCTCCATTATCACGTACACTATCCCCCTCAAGCTGGATGTGCAACCATTCTGACAACAATAATGACCCATTAATGCCTTGTTGGAGCCTATAATTTACAAAGAAGTGGAGAAGTTGCTGTCAGGTAGAATCATCTTTCCAGTCTGGCATTCTACATGGGTGGATAATTTGGTCCTAGTTAGAAAGAAGAATGGAGAAATCAGGTTGTGTGTAGACTTCCACAATTTGAATAGATTTTCAGAAAAGGACAAATATCATGTGCCTTCATTAGATGAGGTACTGCAGATTGTTAATGGTTCACAGATGATGTCCTCTCTAGATGGGTACTCCAAGTATAATCAAGTGATGGTGAAATATGAGGACAAACATAAGATAGCATTCACCACCAAGTGGGGGACCTTCACATACAAAAGGATTCCATTCAGACTCATCAATGTCGTTGCTAATTTATAGCATGCGATGGATATAGACTTCAAGGATGTAATCAGAAAATACATCATCATCTACATGGATGATATTATAGTGTTCTCAAAAAGGAAAGCTAATCATGTTTCTGATCTATGCAAAGTTTTTCAAAGATGCAAAGAATTCGAGGTTTCACTTAATCCAAAGAAATGTATTTTTGGGGTTATAGAAGGTAGGCTACTCGAGCATGTTATTTCAAAATGAGGAATATCCATAGACCTTGAGTGTATTCAGTCCCTTTTGAAGATTCAACTGCCAGACAGCAAGAAAGAGCAAAAATCTTTCTTCAAAAAGATAAATTTTGTCAAGAAATTTATTATAGGATTTGCCAAAATCATTTCTCTTAATGCAATTTTGAAACAAGATGCCAAAATTGAATGGACTCCGGAAGAAAAGTAGGCCTTTGATGAAATCAATAAAGCCATTATTGAAGCACCTGTGCTAGTTATCCTAGATTATCTGAAGCCCTTTTATATGCACTCATTTTCTTTAGATCATTCGTGTGCTAGCATTTGGACTTAGAAAGATGAAGAAGGAAATGAGCACCCAATTTCCTTCATGAGTGCCCCTTAAAGGATGTCGAACTGAGATACCATAGTGTGGAAAAACAAGCATATGCTCTTGTTATGGGAGTTAAGAAATTTAGGCACTACATCTTACAGAATAAGGTGTTTTCCATTGTACCAGACCCAATAGTGAAAACATTGCTAATGCAAAATGAGTTGGTAGAATTAAGAGAAAAGTGGGTCACCCTACTGCAAGATTATGACATGGAGATTCAACCAATGAAATTGGTAAGAGGACAAGCCCTCACCTGAATGATAGATAAAGTAGTAGCTGAGGCAGGACCCGAGCTTACAGCTCAACAATATCAACTTGAAGATGTTTCTCCAGGGGAGTGGTATGATGACATTATCTATTACTTGTTGAATAATAAGTTACCATCTCAGTTATAGGGAGTTCAAAATCACACCCTTAGACTAAAAAGTAATAGCTATATACTACAAGGATCCATACTTTACAAAAGAAATCATGAATAAGTTTACCTCTGATGCCTTGGAAAAGAAGAACCAACAAGAATGTTGAAAAAATTCCATGATAAATTTGGCACTAGTCATAGATCGAGTCCCTCTACTGCTCATCAAATTTGTGAGTAGGATATTACTAGCCAACCATTTTTAAGGATGCTCATAGCCATGTTTGTGCATGCCACGTTTTCTAGATCGCCGCAACCAGAGAAAGGAATGTTGTTGTTCTGTTGCAACCAATCCTGGAGGTAAGACCATTCACGCAATGGGGTCTCAACTTCATTGGTCCAGTAATCCCACCATCATCTGCAGGTCATAGGTACATTCTAACCACCTTTGATTATTGTACTAGATGGACATAAGCTATTGCATGTAGACAATGTGCCACAAAGGTAGTCATTAATTTCCTTGAGATTTTTATTTTGAATCATTTTGGTTATCCATATTCCATAGTCTATGATAATGGCCTTTCCTTCGCCTCACTCAAATTTTCCAATTAGGCCTTTGATTATGATATTTCCCTTAAATTTTCATCCAATTATTATCCTTAGGGAAACAGCCTAGCTGAATCCATGAACAAAAACTTGATCACTATCATCAAGAAGTTACTTGATAGGAAGCCCAAGGACTAGCACACCTAGCTCCGTTTTTCCCTTTAGGAAGATCGCACATGCCATAAGGCTACCTTGGGTGATTCCCCGTTCCACCTAATCTATGGCCTAGAGCCTATATTCTCGGTTCACCTCAAGATTCCCACCCTCCAATTCATCCACACTTTCTATGAAGAGGGGGATCAAAGGCAAGCTCATTTAGCTAAGTTGTTCCACCTAGAAGTACGTGACCATGCCATTGAAAATTTCACCAAACATCATGGTGTGGTTAAAAGATGGTTCAATCAACAAGCCAAAGTAAAGGCCTTTAGGATTGCTGATATGGTCATATGTTGGGACAAGGCCCATGAGAAGAAATGGGGACATGACAAGTTTTACAAGCTCTGGCTTGGCCCCTTTCAACTTGTTGAAATCCTTGGTGATAATTATTTCCACCTCAAGACCTTAATCGATGAAGATGTCATGTTACCCATGTTACCCATTAATAGGCAACACCTCAAGTATTATTTCTAAGCTTGAGTTCTACCGAGCTATTCCTGTAAATACTTGTACATAGGCTAGTTTAGGTTGCTTTTGGTTAGCTTTGCTTCACTGCTTTGTGTTGCTTTTGTTTTTCTCATTTCTCGGCCATTGTGCTCCACCGAGAGGATGTTCCATGTTTATATTATGGTGGCCATGCTTAACTTGATGAATGGTTCACCTTGCTTCCCACTCTTAGTCTTCTTTGGATAACTATTCACTCTTAACCATTGGTCTCTGATAACTTTTGTAGGGAATTTTCCTTATTTGAACTCAAGCTTGACCTAGAACCTGACCCTTAGTTGAATCTTATCACATGTTGTCCCAAATCTTGCACAAGATAAACATTAATTACTTCTGAAGAGCTATGTAATGGTTGTTGTGATGACCTAATAAGCAAAAATCATAAGTCTTCTTTAGTGACCATTGTGGCTCCAAGCCCACTATAAGCTTCGATGCTTACAACAGTTGAGAAAAGAAATAATATCAAGATGATATCAAAAGGCAAGAAAGAAAGAAATTTTAAAATCAAGCAACTGTGTGGGTGTGTGGACAACTCTACCAGGGCTATGGATGCCTGACTAACAATAGAGAAATGTTCTTAGGGTCACAACAACAACTCCATTGGGGCTATGGACACCTGACTAGCAGCGAAGCAATGTCTAGGTTAATTTTGGAGTTAGACAATTCATATCTTGTTTGGTTTGATTAACTACCATTTTTTATAGTCTCCAAAGAAAAGGAATGAATTCAGTAACTTACACACACTTCTGAGATGCTTTCTTGATTTGAATTAGCAAAGGCTCTTGTTCTCCTTTGAGTCCCCTTGTTCACGTTTGGAAACTGACCATTGGTCTACAAGACCGAAGATTCTAGGTTTTGAATGAGCATTTATCCTTAGAACACTTGGGAGAGTTCTCCAACAGAGTCGCCATTTGTTGTGCCTATAGCACACACACCCTATTTGGAACAAGGACCCTCTCTCTCTTTTCACTTTGCTAGGTCACTTTTGTCACTGCCTCATTTTGCATGCCACCTATTTTTGAGTCTTAAGTGGTCAATGAGTCTTAGAAGGATCATCTTGAGTTGACTAAGTTTTGCTACCCTCAAATTTTCAAATCCTAATGCCTTTAGGGGATTTCCCTAGCTTTTTTCCTTCATTCTTTAAAGTTGTCATCCTCTGGGCACTGCGGGTCCACCCATGCAGGCCGCTCTATGCAAAGTTTCTATTTTCTTTTTCCATTTTAAATGGTTAGCTTTGTGCATCCTCCTTCCCAATAGGACCTGCACCATCCTATGCCATTTTTGATTGCTAACCTACCTAATAGCCAAGTCTAGAGAGTCGTCTGCTATGCAGACTCTGCCTTTCCTGAAACCCTTCTCAAAATGTGTTCTCACTAACTGTGGCTGCCATCCTACCTTCATTAATAACACGCATTAAGTGATGAAAATTCTATAAATAACCCATTTCAAGTTATCATTTTCATTAGCTAGAAGTCCAGAAACTAGTCAGAGCCTCCCACCAATGCCATTGTTGCATCTGCTAAGCTTTGCTCATCCATCTTCATTAGGTTTTATAGGTCAGTCTTCCACTGCAAGCCATACTTTGAGTTTTCTCTAATTTATGTAGAAAGTTGTTAAATCTTGGAAAGAAAGCTTAAAAATCAGCTAGAGAAAACATCAACATTCAAAACCCATGTCTTCGAATTTTGAGAAAACTTTTGAAATCCTTCATGGGGGGCTTGTGGGACTTGAACCTCCCACAGTCGTTCTTGAACTAGAGTATTCATGCCCTATGGGCCCAAAACATTCCCATGGTTATTGTTTTCCTCAAACTGCCAAAATTTAAAACTGGCCAATGCATTCATCGGGCCTGCCCTCACACGAGGACCAACCTAGTATATCAGTCATCTTGAACTTAGCTGAAGTTCATAAGCCCAAAATAGAGGGATCCTTTCCCTCTTAGGTCTGATAGTATAGGCTTCCACTTTCAGGATGTTGTTGGTGTGTCTCCATTCCAAATGGATTTCTAGTGCCTTCCTTCTGTTGGGTGGGTCTCGCCCTGGTGACTGCTGATCGAGCTCAGCTGCTCCAAAATGCCTAAGTCTTGACTTGTTGCAGAGTTCTCCTTGCACACTTCCATCCAAAAATTTCTGCCCTAGCTTCGCCATTCTAAATGGCCTTCGCAACCCATCCGTCCACCCAACAAACCTCGCCTCCATGCCTTTTTTTTGAGCTCGAAACAATGAAATCCTATTTAACATGGACCATCCATTGCGGGTTTCCATTGAACTTTCACCATTGTTCAAATGAATACTCAAAATGGTGAAACCTAAACATCCTTCCAATCGGTGGGTCCTGAATCCATCATTTCCATCTGATTTCCCTTGTGCCAAAATGGACTAAGTGTGTTACGCCCTTAATATTATTGTACATCGGGTTAATAATAGTCGGCTTGTGGCTATCTTAACTCTCTATTAAGTCATATTATCATTAGTATATTGTTATTTAGTTGTTTAGGTCGGCCCAAGTCTTATATAGGTGTGTCTAAGTCGGCCTAGGTGTTATCCTTGGCATAAATAGGTATATATAGGAGGTTGTGAGTCTTATTTCATCATCAAGTGTGAAGTGTGTTCTCATTAGAGATATTTGGAGGTTTCCCCCTCAAAGTGGCTTGTTATTCTTAGTTATTATCAAGTATTTGCAGCATATTCCATATCATATTCTTCTATTGTTCAAGTTATTTGAGAGAAGGCAAGGTTTTTCTCAATTTTGGAGGCGATTTTGGGAAGAGCATATCTTTCGTATTTTGGTGAATTTTTTTCTGATTTTTAACGGGTTTTTGAAGAACATATTGAATAAGCTACAGTCCATATTTTAGAAGAATTGTTGTAAAATTAAGCGAATTATTGCAGAATTAGAGTTTCTACACTATTTTTTTGGAATCTACATATCTCGCACATCTTATTGAATTGGAGTCTAATTTTTATTGGGTTTTTGAAGACATACTAAAGGAGATTACAGTAAAAATTTGAGAGAATTTAAGTTTCATTTTTGTGATTTATTTCAACATTAGTGGTTTCCATCATGACAGGGCCTGCAACAAGGGGTAAAAAGAATGTTGTCACTCTGGGGAAGACTCCTGATAAGGATGGTGAAACAATCGAGGATATTACTCATAATGAAGAAATAAATAAGGTCAAGGAATAAATTTCCTCAATTAAGATGGATATGTGTGACCTAAGAGGAGATATGTCGGACATGTGAAACATGTTAAGCACCTACATAGCTGAATCAAGAAAGGAGTTCTCAAGCAGCCAAGGTGAGAATTCTAGGTCAGCTACTACTAACACAAGCTTTAGTACTCCTATGGGATCTAGGAATTTATTTCCAAAGGTGTATATGTGCAAGTTTTATGGTAAGGATTCTCTAACATGGATAAACCAAATGGAGTATTTTTTTGAAGTACACAAAATCCCAAATGGACAAAAGGTCATGATGGCTTCCTTATATTTAGAACCAGATCAATTCATTTGGTATCGTTGGCTTTGCACTCATCAAGGTAAAAAGGGGCTCACCATCTCATGGTCAATTTTTATAGAGGAACTCCAAGCACAATATAGCAGTAGCATCATAGACAACTTCTTCAGCCAGCTAGCTAAACTTCAACAAACAAGATCAGTTAAGGATTATATTCAGCAATTCCAAAATCTATCCTTAAGGGTGGATTCAATTACGGAGGAAAACTTGAATGACTTATTCTTGGGTTGTCTCATGGATCACATTCAACATGAGGTATGCATGTTTATCCCTAGTTCCATAAATGAGTCTTTTATCTTAGCACGCAGGGTAGAGGAGAAATATTTGATTCCTAAGAAGCAAGGGGCTAATGTGACAAGAGAGAAGGGATATTCAACACAACCTACTAAGTTGACTCCACAACAAATTGAGGAGAAAAGAGAAAAATGCTTGTGTTTCAATTTTGATAGTAAATACAGTCGAGGACATAAATGTAGTGAAAAGAAATTGTTTTATATTGAAGGTCCCAATGAGGAAGAAGAGGAGGAACCCATACTAGAAGATGAAAGGAAGTCAAATGAGGAATCACATGATTCCCAACCAATCATTTCTTGTCATGCACTCTTAGGTTTTAGTGCTCCATAAACTCTCAAGGTGGTGGGGTTCCTAAAGAAGCATAAGGTAACAATGTTGATCGACTCAGGTAGTACTCACAATTTCATCAACAAAAAGTTAGCTACTCGTCTAAATTGTTTCATATATCCAGCTCTAGAGTTTCAAGTTTTGATTCCAGATGGTGGTACAGTTAGTTGTTCAGGGAATTTTCATAGCATTAAATTATCCATGGGATATTATCAACTTGATACCCCAATATATGCGATATCCATGGGTGCAGCAGATATTGTTTTGGGAGTACAATGGCTTACTACATTAGGAACAATTGAGATGAACTTCCAAGAACTATTCATGAGATTTCAATCAGAAGGAAGGCTAGTAGAGCTAAGGGGGTTAAAGGAAAAATCTCCACAAATGGTAAGCTCTCATCAAATGCAAAAGTTGCTTAAGAAAGGAGTGGATGGATTTGTGGCCCAACTATGTTCATTAGAAGTCTCACAATCTATTACTCCTACTCATCCAGATTTGCAAGCTATAATTGATCATCACTCAGTTGTTCTTGGAGATATGCCTAAAAGACTTCCTCCTAAGAGGGATCATGATCATGCCATATAGTTAGTCCCAGGGAGCCAACCACCGAACATCAGGCCTTACAGGTATCCACACATATAAAAGAGTGAGATAGAAAAAATTGTTGAAGAGATGCTAGAGGCAGGAATCATTAGGTATAGCCAAAGTTCTTACTCCTCGCCAGTGGTGATGGTACATAAGAAGGATGATACTTGGCGCATGTGTCTAGATTATAGAGTGCTCAACATGTACACCATTAAAGATAAGTTTCCAATTCTAGTCATTGATGATTTGCTAGATGAATTAAATGGAGCTATGTTTTTTACCAAGTTAGATCTTAGATCTGGTTATCACCAAATTCGGATTAAGGAGGAAGATATTTGTAAGATAGCATTTCAGACTCATGAGGGTCATTATGAATTTTTGGTGATGCCATTTGGTCTTACCAATGCACCATCTACATTCCAAAGTTTGATGAATTCCATTTTTAAGAAGTTCTTGAGAAAGTTTGTGTTAGTATTTTTGATGATATATTGATTTATAGCAAGACTTGGGAAGAACATTTGCAACATGTGGACCAAGCATTACAAATACTTGAAGATCATAAACTCTATGCTAAGCCATCCAAGTGTGCTTTTGGTCTTATAGAGGTGGAGTATTTGGGACACATAGTTTCACATGAAGGAGTAAAGGTAGACCCTAACAAAATTAAGGCTATCATGGAATGGCCTATTCCAAAAACCATTAAGAAACTGAGAGGATTCTTGGATTAACAAGGTACTATAGAAGATTTGTGAAGAATTATGGTAGTATAGCAGCACCTCTCACCACTCTATTGAAGAAGGATTCTTTTCATTGGAACGAGCCCACTAAATACAACATTTGAGAGATTGGGCTGAGGAGGCTATGTGTACAACTCCAGATTTCCACTCGACTTCACCAAGGAATTCATTGTGGAATATGATGATTCTGGAAATGGGATAGGAGCAGTAAGCTTATGCAAGAAGGCTCCACCAATTTCTTTTGAGAGTCATCAATTAAAAGGTAAGAATCTACTAAAACTTATTTATGAGAAGGAAATGCTAGCAATACTCCATGCAGTGAAACAATGAGGCCTTATCTATTGGGTAGACATTTCAAGTTAAGACATATCATGATAGCCTAAAATATTTTTTGGAACAAAGACTATCTTCCAAGAGCAAAAAATGGGTCACTAAGATGTTAGGATATGACTTTGAGATTGTATATAAGAAAGGAAAGAAAAATATTGTCGTAGATGCACCACAGAAGGATGAGAAAGGATGAAGCCTTATGCCCTTTCAATATTACAAGCAAATTGGGTGGAGGAAGCCAAAGCAGAGTGGCAAAATGATGTTGCGACAAGTAATTCATCGAAAGCAATTAAAAAGGGATCCTAGTAGTTCGATAAGTTTTGTTGGAAGGGAGATACTCTTTGGTATAAAGAGCTTTGTATCTCTGCAAGAATTCCAACCTTAAAATCAAGATTCTCACAGAGTTGCATGAGTCTCCAGTGGGTGGTCATTCAGGATTTTTGAAGACATATCATCGATTCAAGCAAGATTTCTTTTGGGAAGGGCTAAAGGGTGATGTTCAAAAATTTGTGGCTGAATGTTTGGTGTGTCAAAGGCATAAAGGGGAGACAATTAAGACACCAGGTCTCTTGCAACCCTTATCTATTCCTAGCCAGCGTTGGGAAGAGATATCCATGGACTTCATCACAGGGTTTCCCAAATCTAAAGCTCATAATGTCATCATGGTGGTGGTTGATCAGCTCACTAAATATGCACATTTCATTGCATTAGCACATCCTTTTATAGCAAGTGCAGTGGCTAAAGCTTTTTTGGAGAATATCCAAAAGCTACATGGTACGCCTAAAGTTATTGTTAGTGATCATGATCCTATCTTCACTAGTCACTTTTGGAAGGATTTATTCTCATGTTTGGGTACTCAATTGGCTCTTAGCTCTTCATACCACCCTCAATCAGATGGGCAAATAGAGGTTGTTAATAAATTTTTGGAAGGATATCTATGTTGTTTCACTTCAGAGAAACAGTCCCAGTGGGTAGATTGGCTACCACTTACGGAATGGTGGTATAACACTTCTTTTCATAGTGTGTGTATGAAAAATCAGATGCGTAAATGAATTGAAACAAATATTCAAACACACCAATAGGACATTATAACAAAACAGAATATAAAAGGAAAAGAGACGCAAACTCAGTATCCTGCTTCCATTGTCATCCTATCGTCCTCTATCTTTAGTGTTTTTGTTGATTCCAGCTTTGTGTTCTCAGATTATAGGCTAGGCTCAACAAACTGTCTTCCTAAAGAACAATATTTTGATATGATGTATGATGCAAGATTAAGCTATGATAATGATTTGAAATAATAGACTTGAAATAAACATGATGCTTATGAGATTAAAATGCTAAATGAACTAAATGCATGAACTCTAATTAATTGCCTATTACCAATGCTTGGATTCACACAGGTATTTATAGATTTTTTCGATTGATTTTGATTGGCTATCTCGGTTAACGGTTGTGATAATTCCTAGCAGATCGAACGGTTGAAGAAAGATGAAACTGAAGGAGAAAATAGAAGAAACTTAAAACCATATTTTTCTATTTTATTATGAAAGAGGAAAAAGAAGAGAAGATAAGAAATCATCTTTCTTTAAAAGAATAAAAGAAAGATTTAAAGCTGATAAATAATTAATTAAAAAAATCAATTATTTATTTGTGGAGGACATTCAGCTTTTCTTAATTAAATAAAATATTTAATTAAGCTTTTAAAAGCAGAAGAAAGCTTGTGATAAGAAGAGAGGTTTAATCATGTTTTATTGAAAAAAGTAGAATATCTCATAATTAAATAAAATATTTAATTATGATATGAGAAGATTGCACAATTAGGTAAAATACCTAATTTTGATTTAGAAAGAAAGATAAGATATTTTTAATTAAATAAGATTTATTTAATTAAATCACTTTTATGAAATTAATTAAATGAAACATTTAATTAATTAGAAAAGAATTAAAATAGAAGAAAGAGATATATTTAAATTTAATTAAATCAAAAGATTTAATTTAAATTCAAACAAGTGATAATTAATTTAAATAAATAGAATGTATTTATTTAAATAATTAAGGGACATATGAAAATAATTAAATAAAATAAATTTATTTAATTATGGAAGAGAAATAAGATGAATGAACAATATAATTAAATTAATTAAATTTAATCATATGTAGAGGACTTTAGAAAAATTAATTAAATAATAAATATTTAATTAATTGCCAGGATTATAGACATGACCATTTTTATGCGTATACATTTTGCCCCTCTTTGAAGTGATGTGTGAAACGCATTGCTTCAAAGAAAAATAAAAATTTTGCCCCTGATATGTTTCTAATTTTTTGATATTGATGATGCCCCCTCGAGAGGATAGGTGGGTTGGAAAAACATAGGTATTCTCTCGAAATGAAATGAAATGATAACGAAGGATAAGTTGAATGATGCAAGAGAGAATGTGGATGAAGGAGATGAATGATACGTTATGCTGCAATGAAAATGAGCAACCATGATGTTTGATATAGCACTAGACGTTATGCACCAAGGTATAAGGACCAAGGTGACGATGTGTCTCGTGCCCCATCATAATACAACCTTGTCTAGATGTATGAGGAAGTAAACTTAGAGCATTAAAGTCCTAATGCACAAAAGGTATTATGTGACCTTAGATGCAAAGGATAGTGCAAAAAGATATTCCAACACACACAAGATATGAATATTAGCTAGAATGATACAGATTTGATACAAATACAAGATAAAATGATAACACACACAAGCAAGCAAGCAAGCATGCAGAAATGATACAAAAACAAACAAGAATTGCCCCCGTCAAGCCGTAAACCATTGATTGATTTATTGATTGATGATGTTGATAGTGTTGTCATTGTTGGGAAGCGATATATCCCTAGAGCAACACAAGGATGATGATAATTGATTGGTTGATTGGTTGATTTGGTTTACGACAAGATTGGGATCAAGACCAAAGGATGTGATTGGATAATTTGAAAAGATTAATCGACTTGATTGGTATGGATTAAGGATTGACTTGCATTTAGATTATTGCTCGGAATGATTGAAGATGATTTCATTGATTTGAAGAAATTGTTTGTAATGATATGATGATTGATTGGATGATAGGATGTGATGAATTGAATAGAAGAATTGATGTCATTGGAATGATTTAGGTTGAAGTGATTTGATTAGATAATCGACTGATTGAATTGAAGAATTGATTTGATTGGAATGATTGTGATTGAGTGGATTGGTTGCAATGGTTTTGATGAAGATGATTGATTTGGTGGAATGGTTGAATGATTTGATAGAAGAATTGATGTGTTTGGAATGATTTTATTGCTTGGATTTTTGTTGGATATTTGATTTTTTTTGCATTTTTCGACTTTTTCTCGCTTTTTTTTGTATTTCTTCATAACTTTTCCTGATTTTTTGTATTTCTTCGTGACTTTTCTGATTTTTATTTTTATTTTGAAATGTTTTAATTTTTTGGAGTTTTGAGATGTTTTGATTTTTTTTTAGGGGTTTTGAGATGTTTTGATTTTTTTGGAGTTTTGAGATGTTTTGATTTTTTGGATTTTTGAGATGTTTTGATTTTTTTGATTTTTGAGAATATTTGGAGGTGTCAAAGGATGAAAATTTGAGTAGTCTTTGTGCTAGATACCAATGACAAGGGGAAAACCAAGGATAGGTGCAAGGAGATAAAGGGGATTGATGGATGAAAGGGTGGGTGATGGGATAAAGGATAAAGGGCTCATGATATATGGATGGATGGAAATGATAAGTCATAGTGAATGAAATGGATGTATGCATCATAAGAAAGAAAGGATGTGATTTTCAAAGACTATGTTGCATAGGAATAACATGCCCCATTCTAGGTACAAGACTTAGGATTTTCATGACAAAGCTTATGGAAATAGGATAATGATAGGCTTGTTTGGAAGGGTGAGGTATATCAAAAGATATCCAAAGCATGTTTCAACATTTTTCCCCTATTTCCTCATCAAGATCAAAAGGAGAAGGGTGGATGAATGGACTCAATATGATAGGTATGTATGATGGCTAAAGATGGTAGGCAAGATGGAAATGATATGACATGAAAATGATAGGTTGGATAGATAAGACATTGTGCCCCTAAGTGTAAGTGACATAGAAGATCAACCTACACATGATGCCTATTTGCTAGGTTTTCATCATGGTACTTATCCAAGGCGCCTGTTTACCAGGTTTTCACCATTGGATGAAGGGATTTCTCTTTACTTTTTTTTTTTGATTTTTTGGATAGGAGAAGGAAAATATGGATAGGAGGGACTCAAGTGTCTAGTTCTATGAAAGGTGATAGTCCCACTAGATATGGATGTCATTGCATGGACCATGTCAAGTGCTCGTAGATGTTGGTAAGGGATGACATGAAAGGGATGGATTAGGTAGATGGCGGATTATGAAAGGCTTATGTAAGAATGGATGGGGAATGGTGGATGATGATGTAGATTATGTATGGAGGATGATAGGTTTATGCAAAAGCATGGACCATAGGAAGGTGGTTGGGAAGATATGTAGGATAGTAGTTGAAGGATGGGGAGATGGAGGTATGTGGGATTGTTGTGAAATGGAAGGGAACCATGACCAATGGTTGCACACACTGTGATAAATGTTGAAGCTTTTGATGTGGATGGGGTGTAGCAAGCAATGAAGATGTTTGCTTAGGAGGTGGAGAATGTAGTGATTTAGGTACCCACATAGACTTAGTATTTTTATGATTTTTATTTTTCTTGTGGGTTTTAGGAACTTGAGACTTTTGAATGGAATGAGAATGTGGGATGGAAGTGGATGGTTGGGATTTTTGTGATGTGGATGCCTCATTTGACTTGATTTCCTTTTTCTTAGGTACCCAAACCATTTTATTTTTGGTCTTTACTTTTGGAGGTATGGGCTTATGTACCTTTTTGGATGTATTTTGATTTGAATTTTTGTATTGATGTCCTAAGGCATGAGAACCCTTAGGATTTTTGACTTTATAGGTAGAGGCATTGGAATTATTGCTTTTGAATCCCATGGGTATGGTGGAATGGGTGGAAGCTTCATGTTTATACAATGTGTGCATTTGTTGGTCATGATTAGGAATGTTAGGGTATTTATGGATGGAGGGATAAGGGGATTGGATGGTAGGGATATTAGGTGTTGGGAGAAGTGGAGGTAGATTAGATGGAGGGATATTAGGAGTTGGAAGCAATGGTGGAAGATTTGATGGTGGAAGGTGTATGGTCACATGTTTTTGACATTTGTAGGATGATGGAGGGGGAATGGCAACATATGTTTTAGGGATATGATAGGCTTTATCATGGAAATTGGACTTAGAATGCATGGAGGAAGTACCAACATCTTGAGATTGGTGTCCTTGAGGTGTATGTCCAAGGCCATAAGAGCATGGAGGGACTTTGAAATGGATGGGCTCCAAAATATCTCGTTCATGAAGGCCTAAACCTTTACCTTGGTGGTTCATATTTTGGAGTGTGCAATGGACAATGAGACTAGGTGTAGGTGGAACACTAGACACGAGTTCCTTATTGGATGGAGAAAATAATGCTTGGGAAGATAATGGTTGTTGTTGTTCTAAGGAGGAACATTCATGAATGAGGGTGGAAAGACCAATAGGATAGGATGGAGGACTTTCAATGGGGTCAATTGTGGGTGATGAAGGATCATTAGGATCTTGATTAGAATTGTGTTCACTTAGATCCAGGGTATTTGTTTGATCTTCTATGTTGGCTTGGGAGGCATGTGTCTCATCAAGGGAAATGGATGTTGATAGATCATGGATAGGACTAGGTGGAGGTGAATTTGGAATATCTTTCGCATGGATGGGTATAGGATCAAGTTGCTCATGGATAGGCTCTTCATCATTATGGATATCATCTTGATCATAAAAATGATATAGATTATGGATAGGTTGGATGAAAGTGATTTGATCTTGATTAGGACTAGGGCTTGATGTTTCAACATGCTTAGGAGTAGACTCTTGACATGGCTCTTGGGTTGCTTGAATGGAAGTGGATGGGGATTTCTCATGGAGAGACTTGGCATGTTCTTGATGGTCAACAACATAGGAGCATGAAAGAGGGTGACTTGAACTTATGACATGAGACTCTTGAATTGACTCAAGGGGTTGTGGATGACATGGTTGACTTGAAGGACTTGGCATGACATTTGAGGACTCTTTTGTTTGTTCAAGTATATGTGTTGGAGGACATGGTGATGTTTGATTCCTTGCTTGTAGCCCTTGGGTCACATCCTTTGGAGGTGTAGGGGTGGAAGGTGTTGGCTTAGGTTTTTTATTTTTATTGTATATATACTTTGAGAGTACATAACCTATATCAGTATTCCCCTTGTGAATGGTTGCATGAGAACTTAAAGGCTCTTGATTTTGTTTCCCAGGTGGACTTAAATTTTGATGTGTTTTTTGTGATGTGGATTGATAGGTTGATGTGGTATTGACACACGAAGAAGTGGATGCATTAGATTGGTATGAGGTGGAAGGGGATGACACCTTAGGTTGAGGTGGAATTGGTTGATAATGAATGGATAGGGGATGATGTTGTGGTTGTTGGATTTGACATGTGGCTATGAGGTATTGGGCTTGAGCTACGAGGTGCTGGATTTGAGGTGACTTGTTTTCTTGAAGTTTTTGTATTATGTTATGGAATTGATGAATGACCTTTTTGGGAAAAGGTTTTTGAATTGTTTTAAGAGTGTGAAGCATGTGAACAACCTCTTGTGCCATATCTTCCCATGTTTCCATGGTGTAAAATGATGTTGATTGGATTAAAGAGATGATGATGATTAGGATATGATATGGAATGACAAGATTGTATGATTTGGATGATGTGGCAAGAGTTTATTGGAAATTTGACTTGGGCACTATCAAACACAATATTTCACATGTAAATGCATGAACACACACACCAAACACAATGATAAATTTGTCTTTGAAGATTAGATGTTACGATTAAGCAAACACTTGAATACACAACAACAAGCCTTATGACAAGTCAAGTGGGGTATGGCCAATTATGTCTCAAGTGAGTTTTCACAAGGTTGACTAGGTATAATTTGGAAGCAAAATCTTGCCAATAAGCCAGGAGAAAGAGGTAACCCACCCTTCACCTTCACTTCCCAAAGGTATAAAGTTCTTTGGGGCTTAGCTCAGAGTGACAAGATTTCAACTTCCAAACAAGCATGTCTTTCGATTCACACTTTGATTGAGGTCATCCCTTGGAGGGGTGTGTGCTCCAAGTAGGCCTCCTAAAAAGGGTTTGAAAAAAGCGAACCAAGTGAGGTGTTTTGGAAGACACACACACTTGATTCACGCTCACAGTGATTAATTTCCCTTAAGAAAATTGAAATGTTTAGAAGAAAACAATGAAGCACTCGTTCTTTTTAGATCCCAAATCAAGATGTGGTGGAAGACAATGATAATTTTAGACCCAATTTTTGATATGTGATTGAAGACAAGATTTTTTTTTAAACCAAATTGCAATGATGTGATCAAACAAGATTTTATTTTATGTCCCAAATTGAAAGATGTGACAAACAAGATTAAGAGATGAAGGATGAAATGAGTGCACCTGGTTATTTTTCACTTTCCAAATTGTTGTTGTGGCTGATTCCAACGCTTTTCCAGCTCCGTATGATTCACCAAAAAGTCACCAAGACAAGAAGAAACACATGCATGCAAGCAAAAGTGTGATTAAATCTCAAAAAATGCAAAAATTTTCAAATATGTGAGAATTTGAAAGCTATAAATTTGTTAAATCTGATAAAAACTTACACCATTAGATAGCTTATGAAATTCTACCCCATTTCAAAAAACAAATCTCTGAAAAAGACCAAAAAATGAGCAAGATATGGCCATTTTAAGATTTCCTATGAAAATGCTGAAAAAGACCCTGTATGCGCTAAAACAGACACCATATGCGCTACAGAAACACCCAGATGCATGACAGAAACACTCAGATGCGCTGCAGAAACTCCCAGATGTGCAACTCTGTCACTCAAATGTGCTACAACATAACCCAAATGTGCAACTTTGTTACTCAGAAGCGCGAAAACAGAACATAGATGCGCAATAACAGTATCCAAATGCGCAATAACAGAAATATAAATGCGCAACAACAGAAACTAGATCCGCCACTCTGTTACCCAGATGCGTGAAAACATAATCTAAATGCGCTAATCTACATGCAAAAAAAAAAAATTAATTTTTTCGAAACATATTTGAATGTACTAAAAATCCTATATGCGGTATCTAATCCCCTAAATGCGTTGTAGAAATTGATGGATGCGCCACTCTGTTTCCTAGATGCGCCGCAGAAATTCCCTGATGTGCTGAAATAGTCTTTAAATGCACCGAAGTACCTGCAAAAAGAAAAAAATTCGGATCTTCCAGATGCGTTTTCGGATGTCAGAGAACCTGCAAGCAAACCTGCAAGAAAGAAGTCTAAAATAGGGGCATAGGCCCCATGGTGGGCGCCATTTAATGTGTGTATGAAAAATCAGATGCGTAAATGAATTGAAACAAATATTCAAACACACCAATAGGACATTATAACAAAACATAATATAAAAGGAAAAGAGACGCAAACTTAGTATCTTGCTTCCATTGTCATCCTATCGTCCTCTATCTTTAGTGTTTTTGTCGATTCCAACTTTGTGTTCTCAGATTATAGGCTAGGCTCAACAAACTGTCTTCCTAAAGAACGAGATTTTGATATGATGTATGATGCAAGATTAAGCTATGATAATGATTTGAAATAATAGACTTGAAATAAACATGATGCTTATGAGATTAAAATGCTAAATGAACTAAATGCACGAACTCTAATTAATTGCCTATTACCAATGCTTGGATTCACACAGGTATTTATAGAGTTTTTCGATTGATTTTGATTTGCTGTCTCGATTAACGGTTGTGATAATTCCTGGCAGATCGGACGGTTGAAGAAAGATGAAACTGAAGGAGAAAATAGAAGAAACCTAAAACCAAATTTTTCTATTTTATTATGAAAGAGGAAAAAGAAGAGAAGATTAGAAATCATCTTTCTTTATAAGAATAAAAGAAAGATTTAAAGCTGATAAATAATTAATTAAAAAAATCAATTATTTATTTGTGGAGGACATTCAGCTTTTCTTAATTAAATAAAATATTTAATTAAGCTTTTAAAAGCAGAAGAAAGCTTGTGATAAGAAGAGAGTTTTAATCATGTTTTATTGAAAAAAGTAGAATATCTCATAATTAAATAAAATATTTAATTATGATATGAGAAGATTGCACAATTAGGTAAAATACCTAATTTTGATTTAGAAAGAAAGCATAAGATATTTTTAATTAAATAAGATTTATTTAATTAAATCACTTTTATGAAATTAATTAAATGAAACATTTAATTAATTAGAAGAAGAATTAAAAATAGAAGAAAGAGAGATATTTAAATTTAATTAAATCAAAAGATTTAATTTAAATTCAAACAGTGATAATTAATTTAAATAAATAGAATGTATTTATTTAAATAATTAAGTGGACATATGAAAATAATTAAATAAAATAAATTTATTTAATTATGGAAGAGAAATAAGATGAACGAACAATATAATTAAATTAATTAAATTTAATCATATGTAGAGGACTTTAGAAAAATTAATTAAATAATAAATATCTAATTAATAGCCAGGATTATAGACATGACCATTTTTATGCGTATACACATAGCTCATCAAAAATGTCTCCATTTTTGGCACTTTATGGATATCATCCTCCTTCCATCACATCATCAATTAAGGTGTCCCCAAGAGTTTAGGCAGTAGAAGACCACTTGCTTCATCAACAACAAGTACTATCAGGACTCAAGGAGAATTTAGCCATGGCACAAAATTGAATGAAACAACAGGCAGACCAACATCGTAGTGAAAGAAGTTTTGAAGTTGGGGATTGGGTCTTCTTGGGATTGCAGCCTTATAAGCAAATCTCACTAAAGCAGCAAAGAAAGAATAATAAGTTGTCGCCAAAGTATTATGGTCCATACCAAATCATGCAGAAGATCGGTAGTGTTGACTACAAGCTTGAGTTGCCACCTACAACAAAGATACATCCAATTTTTCATGTTTCCTATTTGAAGAAGGTAATTGGGCATAATATTCCCACTCAAACAACACTTTCCGAGCTGGATGAAGAAGGGAGAATCATTTTGGAACTAGAGTGCATTTGTCAAACATGTATAAAGAAGCTGAGGAATAGAACTATCACTGAGTATCTCATCCAGTGGAATAATTTACCAGTTGAAGATGCCACATGGGAAGACGAGGAGTTCATTCAAAAGTTTCCAAACTTGATTAGCATTGAGGACAATGCTTCTTTGAAGAAGGGGGGCATGCTATGCTCTTAATATTATTGTACATCGGGTTATGAATAGTCAGCTTGTGGCTATCTTAACTCTCTATTAAGTCATATTATCATTAGTATATTGTTATTTAGTTGTTTAGGTTGGCCTAAGTCTTATATAGGTGTGTCTAAGACGGCCTAGGTGTTATCCTTGGCATAAATAGGTATATATAGGAGATTGTGAGTCTCATTTCATCATCAAGTGTGAAGTGTGTTCTCATTAGAGATATTTGGAGGTTGCCCCCTCGAAGTGGCTTGTTATTCTTAGTTATTATCAAGTATTTGCAGCATATTCCATATCATATTCTTCTATTGTGCAAGTTATTTCATAACAAAGTGTTGGACTTCAAGCAAATCCCCTATTGCAGAATTCTATGTGCGGCCTATCGTGGTCTGTTCACCATTCCAAATGGCCTTAGGTGACCGTCTCCCCATCCCATGGGCCCGTAGTTTCCATCTCTGTCTGAGGCCAAATGTAAAATGACCATGTATCAAACCCTAGGTGGGCTTCCTCCTATGGGTGGTCATTTGTGGACTTTCATCCTACTCCTACTATTCCAAATGGACATTGACCCCCATCGGTCCACTACACGGGATCCGGCCCCACCGTCTCCCTTTAACTATCTGGTAATAAATGAGAGATTCCAAAGCCCCTCACGGATCCAATGATGTGGACCTACTTAGGTGGACTTCCACCTTGCCTCTATTGTTTCAAACGGCTAACATACAACACCTTTCCACACCATCTAGCCTACATTCATCTAAATGGCTTGAGCTTTAATGTTAGAGCAATGCCATCCACTAAAGTTGTGGGTCCTGTATGGCAGAATGCTACTTGTGGGTTGCCACCTTGCCAAGGTTGTTTTAGACAATGGAGCCTCCAATGGCAAAACCTACTTCTCCCACGATCCTACAACCCACATGCATAAAAGATGAGCTTAACACACCCAAAGCTTCAAAGTGATTTTGACCCACGTGTTGAAATTGCCTGACCTCCTCAATGGACCCCACCTTGTGACCAAATCTTGGCATGGGTGGAACAATGTAGGTCACTATACCTTGATTTTTGTCCCTTTTGTAGCTTCCTTCAAAATGGATACCATCCTAGGGAAGTATGCACCTCTGGGCCTGCATGGCCATAACTTCCCCAAATGAATGGCTAACGATGATCCTAAAGAAATGATAGGACCTTTGAATGATGAATTATCTTATTTGACATCATTTTTGCTAGATTTTGACTAACCTTCCTCATGTTTTAATGCTTAAATGTGCTTACTACTCCTTTGTCTACATGATATGTGGAACCAACTGCAGGACCTTCAGAGGCAGCCATAGAAAAGGAAAAGGGAAAGAAATTTGATAAGACACTGAGGGGTAAAGAAAAGGATCACATGAAATACAAATTCCAAGGGGATCCCTTCAAGTCAAAGATCACCATGGACTGGAAAGAGATCTCAGATACCAACTTGGGCAATATAGACATCGATGAGTTCAAGCAGAGGGTTATTGTCAACCCCACCATAGAAAATTCCAAAAGAAGTGGATTGGTGAAGGCTGCCAGTCTCCCGCCTCCTATCATTTCTCCTGAGCTCATGATGGCATGCAAATAGGCATATCAAGAAGATACTAGAATAATTGTAGATAGGGATGGCAATGTACTAGCTGATTTGTCTGGAAAGTCCATAGGAAACACCTTTCACATCCCTACCTTCGATGAAATGGAAGAGACAAAGAAGGGATACACCAAAACCACATGGGACATAGACCCCCTCAAATGCAAGAAGCTTATTAATCAATACTAGCTAAAGGAGAAGAGGGGTATTGCAAAAAGGGTACCTCAAGAACTCTTTAGAAGTGACTTCTATGAGGATTACCATGACTTGGTAACCTTACTGAGAAAAGTTATGGGCCTTCCAACTACATATTTCTTTTAGGAATGAATGCTTTACTTTGTAGAGGAAATAATCTAGAGAGAAACCAAATTCTACTGGGCAGGAATGATCAGCCAATGCTTACATAGCAATTTGTGGCAGTGAAGAAGACTTCAAAATTTTATATGACATCATACCTAGTCTATTTTCTTGCCAATCATGCCCAATACAGGGGACTACTTGTAGTCACGATCCAATATCTAGGGAGGGAATTGAAGTTATATGACAGGTATCCCCAACTTCAATTCTGTAACTTCAAGAAGGACTACTACCAGGTCAATGATGCCTTCATAGGGAACATAATCAGATTACTCAGAGGTAATTTTGAAAGAAGAGTCACCCATAGTGCAAATGCTTACATCCACCAGTTTGGCTTCCTATTTATTCAATTTCCCAAGTTTACCTATATTCAAGCCGAGAGTTTCTCAGAGAAACCTTATAAGTTGCCCCAATGCCTAAATGACCAGTTAATATTGTTGGAACTCTCTCGACAACTGCAGCATGTGCATACCCTTCTGAGTGATAAGCATAGAGCGAGGATCCCTTATCCCCTCACATTTGGTCAAGGAATGTACGCACTCCCTACATCCTAGTGTGCGAAGCATTCTAATAAGGAGTTAGTTGAATATAACCTAGAGCTCTACACTGCCCAACCACGAATGGACCCATATGGTAAGTTAAAGAAGGTAGTCAGGATCTAGTATGCCCATTTCGATAATGTGGAGGACTTTTGGGCCAATTGCAGAGATGACAAGGAGGTGCATATGAGTCATTAAATGCACATGACGACATACTTCATCAAAATAGTGAACTTGTTTCTAGTGCCAAATCAGATTGTTGAAGATGAAAATACAGTAGTAGATCCAAAGTATGATGTTGTTGCCAATCTGTCACTGCCATTAATTGACAGGGAAGAGGAAGAGGTCAATGACCTTGATATTATGATGAAACCCATTGAAGCAATACAAAACACTGGATTCATGGAAAAATTGCCTAGTTGAAGTTGCAAGGAGTTACCCTAACATATGGTGAGCTCAAGGATACACTCGAGAAAGAGACTAACAGTGTCTTTGCCACTGCTACCCCAATCAGAGAGACTTCAGTATATCCTTCTGCTACATGATCCAAGAAAAGAAAAGAGATGGCTGAGCACCAACCCAAAAAAAAGATGTACTCAAGGAAAGCATCAGAAGGAGAGCCTTCCAAGAAACCAAAGAAATCGAGTAGTTTCACATAAATGCCCACTATCCAAGAAGACCTGCTTCATAAGGAAGAGGTAGCAAAGGTTGAGCAGCCAAAGTCCTCACCTACTACCTCCACTCTCGCAATCATTTCTAATATTGTTGCTACTACTGTTGCTCCTCCACCTACTTCTCAGGCTATTTTCACCTCTTCTCCACCCACAGTGGACATCTTAGTTCACCTTGCCTCTACCTCCCCTGTAACATAGGTCATGGTCATAGATTCCTCATCTACAACCACTTCTCCACTCTCTTCCTCCTCTATGTCTCCATTTTCATCCCTCCAACTGGCTGTTGTAACAATGCCAATGCCTACTCTCTCATTCCTAGAAGCTTTTTCCTGACATATTGAAAATATACCAATGGAGCTGTCTAGAGTGCTGATGAACTAAACAGTACAAGTTTCCTTGGTGTAGGTTGTTGCTAACCTTCCTGTCCCTCCTCATCCAATTGAACCACCTGTAGACATCAAAAAATTGTTCTCTTATGATACCTTGTCACAACATTGCATCATTTAGACATCTTGTATTGTGTTTTTCCCTAGGGACCCATGACATCATCTAATTAGTTAAATAAATCTTATTTATTTGACTAATTTCATTTATTCCCTTCCTATGCATAATCCATCCATTCCTCTAATGTTAATTAAATAATTTATATTATTTAATTAATTAAATCATTTCTATTAATTCTTCTAATGTTAATTATAAATCCAACATTAATTAAATAAATCAAATATTTATTTAATTAATAAAATCTTAAGAGGATCCTCTCACTTTATTTCCAAAATCTAAACTCATGTGTATCTAATTAATTTATTTAATTAGATAATTCATCAATTATCCTGCTCATCTTTTTTAGGATTTATTTCCTTTAAAAGAGAATCAAAATCTTTCTATCTTTTCACATCTTATCTTGTCTTGTTTTAATTTCTTTAAAACAATAAATCAAAATCTTTCTATCTTTTGAAAATCTTATCTCATCTCATTGTATTTCCTCTTTTGTCAAAAATCAAATCCTTATCAATCTTATCAAATCTTATCTCTGTTCAAACCAAAAATCTATAAATCAAACCTTTCACAGGCCATTGCCATTTAGATTGAATCTTCTTCAGACATCCTCATTTTTCCAAAATCATTCCTCCATCTTTCATCTGTTTCTATCATTCTCCATTTTTCATCATATCAAGTCGTTATGCTGTAGGAATGAGCACTCAACACTCCTCTATTATCAACCTTCAAAATCTTGCATCCTTGTGCAGGTGGAGAAGAGCAATGGAGATAATTCGAGTTGGCGTGGAGATCGGTTTGCATTTGTGCTTCATGTTGTGATTTCCTTGTTATTTCGTACACCCCATCCACATCAAAATCTTGAATGTTTATCATAATGTGTGCAACCATTGGTCATGGTTCCCTTCCATTTCCCAACAATTCCACATACCTCCATCTCCCCATCCTTCAACTATTATCCTACATATCTCCCACACCATCTTCCTATGGTCCATGCTTTTGGCTAAACCTTTCATCCATCCTTTTGCACAAGTCCTATTCAATCCACATCATCATCCACTATTCCCCATCCATTCTTACATAAGACTTTCATAATCCTCCATCTACCTACTCCATCTCACACTCATGCAATTCCTTACCAACATCTATGAGCATAATGACATTTGACATGGTCCATGTAATGACATCTATATCTAGTGGGACTACCACCTTTCATGGAACTAGAAATTTGATCCCTCCTATCCGTATTCCCCTTCTCCTATCCAAAAAGTCAAAAGGTCAAAAAAAAAGAAAAAAAAAAGAGAAATCCCTTCGTCTAATGGTGAAAACCTAGTAAATAGGCACCCTGGATAAGTACCATGATGAAAACCTAGCAAATAGGTGTCATGTGTAGGTTGATCTTCTATGTCACTTACACTTGGGGGCACAATGTCTTATCTATTCAACCTATCATTTTCATATCATATCATTTCCATCCTACCTGCCATCTTTAGCCATCATATTGAGTCTATTCATACATACCTATCATATCGAGTCCATTCATCCACCCTTCTTCTTTTGATCTTGATGAAGATATAGGGGAAAAATGTTCAAACATGTTTTGGGTATCTCTTGATATACCTCATCCTTCTAAATAAGCCTATCATTATCTTATTGTCATAAGCTTTGTCATGAAAAATCCTAAGTATTGTACCTAGAATGGGGCATGCTATTCCTATGTGACATAGTCTTTGGAAATCACATCCTTTCTCTCCTATGATGCATACATCCCTTCCATTCACTGTGACCTATCCATCCATCCATTGATTATGTGTCTTTATCCCATCACCCACCCTTTCATCCATCAATCCCATTTATCTCCTTCCACCTATACTTGGTTTTCCCCTTGTCATTGGTATCTAACACAAAGGCTACTCAAATTTTCATCCTTTGACACCTCCAAACATTTCAAAAGTCCAAAAGAAAATCAAAACATTTCAAAAATCCAAAAAAAAAAAAACATTTCAAAAATCCAAAAACATCAAAACATTTCACAAGTCCAAAAAAATGGAAAAAGGTCCTAAAAATCAAACCACATCACTTCTACTAATCAATCTAATCATTATCATCAAATCAATTCATTTCTTCATCAATTCAATCCCTCACCTCAATCCAATCATTCAACCAAATCAATCATCTTCATCAAAACCATTTCATCCATACATCAAATTATCTTCAATCATTCCAAGCAATAATCCAAATGCAAGTCAATCCTTAATCCATACTAATCAAGTCAATCAATCTTATCAAATCATCCAATCATATCCTTTGGTCTTGATCCTAATCTTGTCGTAAACCAAATCAACCAATCAATCAATCAATTATCATCATCCTTACGTTGCTCTAGGGATATATCACTTCCCAACAATAACAACACTATCATCATCATCAATCAATCAATCAATCAATGGTTTGTAGCTTGACAGGGGCAATTCCTTGTTTTTTTTTATATCATTTGTGCATGCTTGCTTGCTTGCTTATGTGTGTTATCATTTTATCTTGCATTTGTATTAAATCCATATCATTCCAGCTAATATTCATATCTTGTGTATGTTGGAGTAGCTTTTTGCACTATCCTTTGCATCTAAGGTCACATCATACCTTTTGTGCATTAGGAATTTAATGCTCTAAGTCTACTTTCTCATATGTCTAGACAAGGTTGTATTATGTTGGGGCACAAGACACATCGTCACCTTGGTCCTTATATCTTGGTGCATAACGTCTAGTGCTATATCAAATATCATGGTTGCTCACCTTCATTGCAGTATAACATATCATTCCTCTCCTTCATCCACTTTCTATCTTGCATCATTCGTCTTATCCCTCCCTTTATCATTTCATTTAGATAGCCTACCTGTGTTTGTTCAACCCGCATATCCTCTCAAGGGGGCATCATTATTCCATCATCATCCTATCTTTATATCATTATCCATTTTTCCTCTATCCATACCTTAACTTCTTTGAAATGATGTTACTCGACACAAATCTCATCATCTCAAACATCATCTCAAAGAGGGGAAAAATGTAGACATCAAAAAATTGTTCTCTTATGATACCTTGTCACAACATCGCATCATTTAGACATCTTATATCATGTTTTTCCCTAGGGACCCATGTCATCATCTAATTAGTTAAATAAATCTTATTTATTTGACTAACTTCATTTATTCCCTTCATATGCATAATCCATCCATTCCTCTAATGTTAATTAAATAATTTATATTACTTAATTAATTAAATCATTTCTATTAATTCTTCTAATGTTAATTAAATAATTTATATTATTTAATTGATGAAATCATAAATCCAACATTAATTAAATAAATCAAATATTTATTTAATTAATAAAATCTTAAAAGGATCCTCTCGCTTTCTTTCCAAAATCTAAACTCATGTGTATCTAATTAATTTATTTAATTAGATAATTCATCAATTATCCTTCTCATCTTTTTTAGGATTTATTTCCTTTAAAAGAGAATCAAAATCTTTCTATCTTTTCACATCTTATCTTATCTTGTTTTAATTTCTTTAAAACAATGAATCAAAATCTTTCTATCTTTTTTAAAATCTTATCTCATCTCATTGTATTTCCTCTTTTGTCAAAAATAAAATCCTTATCAATCTTATCAAATCTTATCTCTATTCAAATCAAAAATCTATAAATCAAACATTTCATAGGCCATTTAGATCGAATCTTCTTCAGACATCCTCATTCTGCCAAAATCATTCCTCCATCTTTCGTCTGTTTCTATCATTCTCCATTCGTCATCATATCGAGTTGTTATGCTGTAGGAATGAGCACTCAACACTCCTCTATTATCAACCTTCAAAATATTGCATCCTTGTGCATGTGGAGAATAGCAATTGAGACAATTCGAGTTGGCACGGAGATCGGTTTGCATTTGTGCTTCATGTTGTGATTTCCTTGTTATTTCGTACACCCCATCCACATCAAAATCTTCAAAATTTATCACAGTGTGTGCAACCATTCACAAGCCATTTTGATCAAATATTCATCTATCATCCAGACTCTGTCAAAAATTAGTCTTCCATCTCTATCTACCATTCTTTTCATCTATCATTCTTCATCGTCAAGTCATTATGTTGTGGGAATGATCATCCAACACTCCTCTATTATCAACCTTCAAAATCTTACATCCTTGTGCAGGTGGAGAAGAGCCATGGAGATCAACCAACTCTAGTATGAAAATTGGTTTGCACGTTCTTTATTTATTTTTATTTTCATTCTAGTTTGTACTTCATGGTGCTTGATAGGATTTAATTAGTTTATTATTATTCTCAACATTAAACCTTTATTGATTTATTTACCTATCTACACCACCCACAATAGAGGAGACAATGAAAATCTTTGAGGAGTTGGAGAGGCAAGAGAGGGAAGCAACCAAAGAGATGGAAGAAGAAGTGGATGACTACCATGAGCATCCTGAATATCAGCATTTGGTGATTGATAAAGTAGTGCATGAGGAGGAAGAGGATGGCATACAATCCTCTGAAGAAGACATTGAGGAACTAGGCACAAAGTATATTGTGGAAACTTTTGACTTGGATCTTGAGGAAGAGTTTTCCCAACAACTCAAGGACATTGGAGAAGAAGTTGAAGGGAAGCCCTCTAGTGAAGAGAAGGATAAAAATGAGAAAATAAAGGACACTAAACCTCCAACTGGGGAGCAAGATAAGATCCCCAAGAAAGATGAAGAAGTGCTTCCCTCAAGAGAGAAAGAAGAAATTGAAAGAAAAGAGAAAGAAGAAGAAAAGGCTAAAGAAAAGGCTGAAACAAGGAAAAGCCCAGAAGTAGAGCATCGTGAAGAACATGAGCATGAACAAGAGGAAGGAAAGATAACCTTTGAGGGGGAGGACAGTCCCAAGGAGCATAGAACCACTGAATCCTTGAGAAAAGAAATAGTATTCATTTGGGATTCTAATAAAGAAGAGGAAGAAAAGACAGAGCAAGAGACTTTGGGTGAAAAAGTAATGGAAATTCAATGCACCCACGAGGAAGAAGGTGATTGTGAATCACCAAAAGGGGAATTCCAAGTGCCTGAATGGCTTGAGAAGTACTAGAAAATAAAATCCTAACTTCAATGGATTCGAAGGTGAGGCTAGAAGCCATTGTAGCCTGAGCATAGATAAGTACAAAGAAAGAAAAGAAGCCAAGGGTCAGATCCCACCTGACAATGGATGCTTTGGGATCTAGGACTATGAAGGTAGCTACTTCAGTGATGGGAGAAGGAGTCAGCTATAGTATTTCTACTATTGATTTGGGGACAACAACAAGATAATGGAAAATCGACCATCTCTAGGGATCTGTTGCCACTATTATGCATCAAATGCATAAGGACAAGACCTCTAAGGAGGAATTAAAAGCATAGGTGGTGAATCTAACAACTTACATTCAACAATGGTCATCAGTTGAGGAGCTCCCCACCACGTCATCAACACCACCCCAACTATTGTCCAAAGAGCACATCAACAAGCTAGAAAGAAGGAAAAATTGGACATAGGCCACTGAGGAATGGTTCTGGCAGGTGATCTACAATGGTGATATGGATGTTGAGCATGCCATCCAAATGGCTAACAAATTTAGGCTTATACAACAACAATTAGAGGATATGGAAAAAGTATGTCTCCGCTACATTGAATTTTATAGAATCACCAACGGAAAGGTTGAAGCTATCCTCAAAATCCTAGAAAGGACCTGGAAAAAGGAATTTTGCATCATTAATGATGATCACTGGTTAGTTGAGATGTGGAAATTTTCCCTTGATCATCAAAATGAGCTATTGGAGAGGGTGTTACATGAAGTTGGGCTTGACCTTGAATGGACAAAAGAACATCAAATAGATAGTGAGGATTATATCAAGTTAATGACAAATCAAGTTATGTTTACCGAAGAACTAAATGTAAAAAAGATCAAAGAATACTTCCATAAAAAGATGGAATAGGGTGCAATTGATGATTTATCCCTTATCTTCATGGATTTTTCCTCCAAGGCATTTTTTCAATCATAAAAAATGGTAGCAGTCACTCCAAAATGTACCAAGTACGGGGAGGAGGTGGTTAATCATTCTAAGAAGCTTCATTTTTAGATCCTCCAATCTGAGATTGTTCAAAAATATAGGCCTCATATTTTAATGGAAAAATTCAGAGTATGCCACCATCAAGAAAAGCGAAGGAAACCCTATCATAGATGATGAGTTCCTCACAATGTAGCTACAACAAAAGAAAATCAGCTAGAAGACAAAAGAGCTACAGTGCTACCCACAAGAGGACAAAATAGGCTAAGAGACAAAATGTAATCTTATATTGTAAAATATTTGGGGGTAGTTGAGACCCTAATTTGTAGTGAATCTTAGCCACACAACAACATTGAATCTTGGCCATTCATTTTTATTTCTGGACACTATAAATAGGGGGTCTCCTCTCATTGTCAAGAGAGAGTTGAGTTGTAAAGACATGATGCTAGAATGTTAATAGAAATTTATTGATTTGGTGGATTCTTGAGTTCCAACTTCATGTTGCATGATTCTTCTTCTCCTAGTTAGTGAATTTGAGTAGATTAACTTTGCTACTCTATGTGGTAGCATATTTTAGTAGATTAGTTAATGGTGTTCATTGACGATGAATGATTCTACAGTGTCGATGCCCTTCCTTGTTCATGATTTATGTGAATAAAAGGTTGAAAATCTATAGACCTTAGAAGATTGCACTTGTTTCGTGAGACTATGGACTAATTTGGTTAAGTGGAACTAAGTTTTGGGAAGTTTTTCCACTGTAGGGTCCTCCATTATCACTGTTCATTAGTAGTTTCAGTTCCGGGAACTTCTCCCTTCCCTGCCCTTTTGACTTTTTTTTTAAACAGGTGCTTTAGATAAAGTTGATTGCACATTGTAAAGCACTATCTAAAGATCAAAGTGGAGTTTGAGACTATTGACTTGAACTTACAATAATAGGGCAACATTTCAGAAGTTTTATGAACTCCACCCCAGGATCCAAATCCCTTGCAGTTTAACCCACGCAAGGCTGCCCTTTGATTACCAACAATATTAAATTAAACCAACTAACTTATTCCAAGAATTTCATGACCTAGCACTCGAGAGACCTTGGGGTAATTTTCAACAACTTGTTGTTGGAGATTTCCTATATAGTCAAGAGAGGTAGTAAATTTGTGTACTACCTATGTTGAGTAGGTGCAAAAACACCCATCAACAATTTCTTATATGCTTCTTTTCCTTTCACATGCTTCTTCTCCCATTCCCTCTTTCCTTTTTCACATGCTTCTTCTCCCCCTTTGACATCAATAGAAAGGGAAAATGAATATTTTACATTGATTTCTCCTTTAACATGAAAAATAGAATATTCATAATGACAACACCCGATACTCCCTACTCCCCCTAAGACTTAGCCACAAAAACATTAGCCTAGAAGAAATATAGATCCATAGATCCACCAGACTGATGCATTTCCATATGCATCTAGTTTAAGAAAGAAGGAGAAATAACCCCTAACTTCTCCTATAGATACTCAAAATTATCTTTAGAAAGAGCCTTCATGGAAATATCAACAATCTAATCCTTCCTCGAAACATACTTAATCTTTACTTCATTCTCCATGACCTTCTCTCTTAAGAAATGATATTTGATATATATATGCTTTGTCCTCAAGTACATCACTAGATTCTTTGAAATGTTAATTTCACTTGTATTATCATAGAAAATAGAAATGGGATCATCATATGCCATTGTAATATTTCTCAATGTCTATTTCTTCCATAGAAATTGTGTATAGAAATATGCAACAACAACATAGTTAGCTTCAACAGTAGATAAGGAGATTGAATCTTGATTTTTACTTGACCATGCCACCAATCTGCATCCAAGAAAGAATGCACCACCATTTGTTCTTTTTTTGTCATCTACACATCCATCCCAATCTACATCTGTATAGGAACTAAGTGTAAAATTAGTATCTTTAGGATACCACAATTCATAATATAGAGTGCCATTCAAATATCTAAAAATTATTTTAACAACATGAGATTCCTTAGGGTCTTTTTGAAATCTATCCACAAGACATACAACATGCATGATATCTAGTCTAGTAGCAGTCAAATAACAATAGTTTTCCAATCATAGATCTAAACTTTCTCTGATTAGCCTTAGGTGAATCATCACTATTACCTAACTTGGAGCTGTCACCATAGGAGTACTTACCATTTTGGAACCATCCATCCCACACTTCTTCAACATCCCTCTCACATAGTTAGACTATGAAATTAAAATTCCCTTCTCTATTTGATTAATCTATAGCCCAAGAAAGAAATTCATCTCCCCAAACATAGAAATTTCAAATTATTCCCGCATCTCTTCCATAAACCTCTTGCACATATTTTTATTTCCTCCAAAGATAATGCCATCAACATACACTACTACAATCAATATTCTATAACTTTCAATCTTAATGTATAGATTACTATCTACAGTACCTTTGTTAAAACCTTGCTTAATCAAATACCTGTCTAACCTTGTATACCAAGCTTTAGGAGCTTGCTTTAACCCATATAAATATTTCTTCAATATGCACACCATATCTAGTTGATTTGTTAACTGAAATCCTTCTATCTATTCCATATAAACTTCTTCTAGTTCACCATTCAAAAATGTTGACTTGGCATCCATCTGATAGACCTTAAAGTCTTTATGAGCAGCAAATGCCAAGAACATCCTTATAGCTTCCATTCTTGCTACCAAAGAAAAAGTTTCCTGAAAAAATATTCGTTCTACTTGTGAGTAACCTTTACACACAAGCCTCTCTTTGTTTCTAACAACTTCTCCATGCTCATTCAATTTATTTCTAAATACCCACTTCAATCCAATGATGTTTTTATCTGTTGGTCTTAGGACCAGTTCCCAAGTTTGATTCTCTCAATATACATAAGTTCTTCTTTCATTGCTTCCTTCCAATGTTCATCTTTACAAGCTTCACTTACAATCTTCGGCTCAATCTTAGAAAGTAAACATAGATTCACTTCAACAACAACTCTACTTCTAGTCAAAACACCTTTTGTCTCATCTCCAATAATCTAATTTTCTGAATGATTCTTCTTTACATATTTTGGTGTCTTAGGTGACATCACCAACACATCTTCTTTTATTTCATTCTATTTATCCTACTTCCCTTGCTCATATTTTTTCTATTCTTCCACAATCTCTTCTATTCTTACATAGTCAGGCTCATTAGATACACATCCATCAATGTCAATAGAATTCTTTATTGTCCCATCAACCTTGACATTAGAGCTCTCTACAATATTTCTCAATCTTTTATTTAAAAATTTGTATGCCTTTCTATTAGTAGAATATCCATGAAAAATTCCTTCATCACTTCTTGCATCAAACTTACCCAAAGTCTCTCCATCTCTTCTGATATAACGCTTGCTTTTGAATACCTTGAAATATTTAACAGTAGGAATTCTTCCATGTCATAGCTTATAGGGAGTCTTTGTACTATTTGCACTTGATTGAACTCAATTGAATGCATAAACAACAATATGAATAGCTTCTTTCTAGTAAACTTTTGATAAACCAACCCTAGTAATCATTGATCTAGCAACTTCTTGAATGGTTCTATTTTTCCTTTCAACAACTCTATTCAGTAGCTCAGAGTTCTCGGGGCACATATTTGTCTTTTTATTCCATGCACTTCACAAAAAAAATTAAACTCATGGGAGGTGAATTCTCCACCTTTGTCACACCTTAAGCATTTTATCTTCAAAATCACTTCATTTTCAACCATAGCTTTGAATGCATTAAATATATCTAATGCATATAATTTCTCCCTAAGAAATGTAACCCATGTATTTCTTGAATAATAATTAATTAAAAGCATAAAGTACCTTTCACCAAGTAGAATTCTTACTCTTTTAGGACCACAAAGATCTGTATGAACTAAATCGAGTAGTCTGATAGTGGAATGTTCCTTCGATCTATAAAGATTTCTTGGTTGCTTCCCAAACTGACAATTTTTGCAAATAGCATTAATAGGCTTTGTAATTCTTGGTAAATCTCTCATGGATTGAACAACACTAATCCTTTCCAAGATATAAAAATTCATATGACACATTCTCCTATGCCATAACCAACTATCATTAATTTGAGTCATAAAGCATCATCCATCAACACCCTCAAGTTGATAGATATTCCCCTCATATTTCTTTCCTATATAAATCAATGTTTTGGATCCTTTCTAGATCTCACATCTCTGATCCTTAAACACAAGATCATATCCTTTCTACACATCTAACCAACACTCAACAAATTATCCCTAAACCGTTAACATAGTAGACTTCATCAGTATGATGCTTTCCATCAAAACTTACTAAACCTATCCCACATATTTTAGCACCAGTATCATCTCCAAACATAACCAAGCCTCCATCAATTTTTTCAAGCTTAAAAAACTTACTTTTATCACCAGTCATGTGATGTGAAAAACCACTATCAGCTACCCAAAAAATACTCTTATTTAGCATGTAGGGTAGATATAATCGTACCTTCATTTTTCTCCTTCTTCGAAGGGCTTTCTTTTACCTGTTTTAAAGAATTAGTAGTAGGTTCATCGTTAATCACCAAGAACAAGCATTCATTATCATAAAGATCTTCATATTTTGAATCCTCAACAGATATACTAGCATTATCATTCATATAGTATGCTCTATTAATCTTCTTTCCTTTCTTTTCTTTCTCATATCTTTGTTTATTTCTTTTAGCTCTTTTCGAACATTTTGCAACACAATTACCTATTTCTCCACAAATAAAGAACTTAAAGGGAAAATTACCTTCATACTTACCAAATCCTTTCCTCATTATTCTTACAAAGTTAGCTTCTATTTCATCAAAGTTTTCTTCATTTGAATCATCAATTTTTGTAGCTTTAAAAGTAGTCTTTGATTTGTGTCCATTCCTTAGACTCAACTTCCTCATCACATAAGATGTCAAAAATCCTAATAGCAGATCCTTAGTATAGGTATTATAATCTATAGTCTACTCAATAGCACTCACCTTCTCATTGTAGGTATCAAGAAGAGTTTTGAGAATCTTCTTTAAAATCCTAGTTTCAGCTATAGTAGCACCAACTCTTCACATTCCAACCACTATCTCATCCAATCTCTATACATAAGCTTTAATATTTTCATCTTCACTCATATATAGAAGATCAAAATGTATCTCCAAGCTCTATAATTTCACCTCTTTGACTCTTTCATCACCACCATGTCCTCTTTCCAAAGCATCTTAGACTTCCTTAGCCATCTTCAAATTTTGAACCTTAATCAATCGAAATGTACCAAAATATTATTCAAGATGAACTTCACCTTATTGTTCACTTCATGTGCTTTGATATCTTAAGGTGTACTTGGACCATTGGAAGAAGGAGTGTAAGGATTTTTTTAAGCTTTCTCCACATCATATCCACAATATTCTATATTTTTTTCCATCAATAATTTCCAGATACCATAATTAGTTCCATCAAACCTTGTATAATCAAAAACCATTTTTCCACCCATCTCAAACCTTCCTTAAGTGGATAATCTCTTCATAAAGGAACCTTGCTCTGTTACCAATTGTTGAAAAGGATTCCACCACAATCACTCGATCAACTTGCATGAATGATAGAGTTCACTTTCTACTCACTGCAACTAGAAAGTCAGCATTAAGCTTCACACTAATCTCCCACACTTGCAACACACACACTTACTGAATATAATCAATGTCACACCAAACCATACTTTCTCTTTTCTCTTATTGCTCTTCTTATTTTCTCTTGTATATTTTCTATCACTTAACTCATCTTGCATTTATACCATCTTCAACTTTGAAACATAGCCAAAGTCAACCATCCAAATCCAAATTCAAATTAGGTCAGTTCCAAAACATCCTAGGGTGGAATTAGAATGAGGGTGACCCAAAAATTTTATTCATAGGGACCCAAATAGATCCAACATGCTTCATCATCTGCGAAAGTAGTATTTTACACAAGGTCAGTCAAACCAATGTAAAACACATAGAACCATTAAGCACATACTTTCCAAATGCCAAAATTAACTTCAATACAATCAATCAAACTCAACTTTAGAACCACGTGCCATAATAATTCATCAAAGAGAAATCTGGACTAACAACATTTCTCCCAGACCTCAACCAAAAACATAGAAAACCACAGTTCACAACTAATGAACACAGTTTGCATTGTACAACAAATCAACAACTAAAAATATAGATATAACATCTTCTAACACGTATGAACAATGTATTTGAACCACACGATCATAGAAGTAAATCTAGACCAAAACTTAGAGTAACCACTGAACACCTACAACATATCTTTATTACTATTTTCTCAATATCCTCGACATATACAACCAACAACAACTAGTGGATAACAAGTTGACAAGTTGACATCAATGAAAACACCTTCAATCTTTCCATTCTTGCAACATGTTTCATCTTTAGTAGATGGTCATGGATTTTGGGTACCCAAGGGTGCTCTTTCTTTTGAGTCAATGTTACCTACAAATAAAACTATGTTATGGCACAAAGATTTGGCCACATTGGAGAAAAGGGTCCAAAGACCATGAAAAATAAAAACCTTGTTGAAGGGTTATCTAATTGTAATATTGGCTTTGATTTCTATGAGCATTTAATTTATTCAAAACAAAACCACATATAGTTTTACTCGAGTTCTTATAAATCTTGTGGTGTATTGGATCTTATTCTTTTTGATGTGTTTGGTCTTGTAGATGTTCCTTCAATCGGAAAATCCACTTATTATTTTTCATTTATTGATGATTACTATAGAAGGACATGGGTATATTTTGTAAAGAGTAAATCTAAAGTTTTCAATTGATTTAAATAATTTAAAGAAATGGTTGAGTTGTAGACTGGAAAGAAAATTAAATGTTTTTGGACTAATAATCATGGTGAATTTTTCTCTAATGATTTTGATAGATTTTGTAAATATTGTGGTTGAAGACACTTAAAACTATTTTGATAATATTGCATACTTGATTTCTTATACTAACATCATCTGTATTCTATTCACCTAATTCCTCCATTTAATTAAATAATGTCAATTATTTAGTTAAATTCACTTTTTCTCCTATTAATTAAATAAATCAAATTTATTTATTTAATTCATTATTCTTCATACTAATTTCATTCTCATTTTATTAAATAATGCAAATTATTTAATTAATTATCATAATCACACTTTGATTAAATAATTCATGATTATTTAATTAAAGCCATTTCTCATTCACTTGCACACCTAAATAATTTTAATTAATTGTTTAATTGGCTAATTTATTTCAAATCCTCCAACTTTTCCCACTTGCACAATGAATATTCCCTTGAAATATGCCAATTTAAAATTCAAACATTTCCCTCCAAATATAAATATCTCCAACATTCCTCCAACATATTTCCTAAAAATTAGGAAATTTATTGAGTCTCTCATCGATCCTAAACCATTGATTTGATCTTTGATCCATGCCTCATGGATTGTCAATTATATTCATCCTTTATCCATACTCATTCCTCTCATTCAATGTCTTCCCTTGATTAGTTTTGATCTTCACCATTGATTCTCATTTCAAAAATCTATAAATAGTGACCATTTGTCCATAATAATAATCCACAAGCTTTGAGTAAACTTACACTCTTGAATTGAATCTCCAATTTAATCAATTTGAGTGCACTTTGTGAGTCATTTGAGTTCATTTATTAAATAATTATCATTAATTTCTTTTCATATCATGGGTTTTGTCTAAATTGCAACACTCCACATCCATGAAGGATATGATCCTATAATTGGATTAAGGTTTGAATTTTCTTGGTTAGCTTTCATTTGATCTTTGTTTCAATATTTCATTTTTTGAAAATTAATTCTCTTTGTAAATTTTTTTATTGAGGATTGTATGCTTAGTTAATAATTAGCTTTAATTGGTCAATTGAGTCATTTGTTGTGATTGAGTTCTTACATGTGCCAGGATAGTCTCAGGTAAAACAATGGCTATGACATATCAGGTTATTCATACCTTTTATGTATTATTCTCCTTACCTCAATGAATCATTCTTTCGTGAGATCAAACAAGTGTTCCATATGTCAGGTATGAACAAGGATACTCCTATCTATTTGCAGAGTCAAAGCTCATTGCATTGGATACAATGTTGCCCTAGTTTTTCATACCTTGGCACATCAGGTCTATTTTCTATATCAAAAATAAGGATTGTTATGATGAATTAAGACAAAGTTCTAGAAGCAAAGCAATATCATCTTTCTCATCACCATATCCAATAAAATCTTAGAATAATTATAGATTTATTGGAATTGTGAATTAATATCAACATAAATGAAAGGTTAATTAATGAACCAACGTATTCTTCTATTTTCCATCCATATTCTATCTGATTCTCAGTAACATCTAGGTATCATAACTTAACAAAAATAATTGCATCCATCTTGCATCCATAAACCGTCAGCATATCATAATATACATTCTACATATAGGTGTGCAAGAAGTTGAGTCCACTTTTTGGCCAAAAAGTGGGTGTTTTCCTTGATTTTCAAAATTTGTCACATTTGACCTTAAAATTTGAAGGACTTAGAGATGGAATCCTAAAAAAAGTTACTGACCATAAAATGTAATACTTGAAGTCTATTTTCCAAATATGTAATTTATTTTAATACCTAGATGATACAAATTGATTTTCAATAAGCATTTCTAAAAACCACTTTTTAAAACTCACTTTTTTTTACCATACCATGCATGTGTATGTCATCCATATTTTGACCTAAATAATCGTATTTTTCTAAATCCTTTTGGGAAAAGATTTGTAACTCACTAAAGCACGCTTTCGATATTTTTTTCTGATTTTTATTGAATATCTTTTTGCTAATTTTTTACTAGCCATATTTGTTGTTTTGAAAAATTGTCATGTATGTCATGCATAAGATGACCTAAACTTACCATTTTTTTTATTTTTTTTCAAATTGAAAAGAATTGTTTGAAGTACACTTTCGTACAATTTATTTTAATAAAAGTTATTAAAATACTAAAAATACATGATATTTCAAGTTTATAGACCAGTTTCATTAGAAATTAATTCAATTTAAAAAAAAAAATTGTAAATTTAAAATACATGTTTGGAATCTACACTGTCTCATCTATAATGGGTTTTAATTTCATCAAAAAATTATGCAAAAAAGGTCTTCATACATATGTCCAAAGTCACTATTTTCTTATGACATTGATATGGCATTCAAGTTGTAGGTCAAACTAGGTCCAAAGCTTAGGTTTGGGTCCCCAAGCCTTTTCTTGAACCAAAAAACAAAGCAAAAACCTGACCAAAAATTAAAAAAAAATTAAAATGGGATCCCATTCTAAAATGAGATTCTGTTTCATCAAAAATATTTTTTTATACTTAAATGAAATGGGATCTCGTTCTGTAAAATGGGATCTCATTTTGCAAAACAAGATCCCATTTCTTAAAAGTATAAAAGAATATTTTTTTATGAAATAGATCGTTAAAAAATATGATCCTGTTTTAACAAGGGCCTCTACAAAATGTTTTAAAATGAGATCCCATTTTTTAATGAACCCATTTTTTAACAACCTATTTTAAAATAGGATCCCATTTTTGGCTTGGGACCCCAAACCTAAATGGTATCTCATTTTCTTGAAGCTAATTTTGAGTTTTTCTAAGGAAAAAACTTCCACGTTTCATCATCTTCTTGCATTTAACCATATGTATTATATGTCACATAAAAATGAAAAAATAAGTTCATCCATATCATCTATAACATATGCATCTCATTCATAAATCATATACATTTGTATGTCACATCATAGATAGAATAAAAAAATCACATTTGCATACATAATCATACATCATCCATAATGCATCCATATAGAATCATAGGGAATCCATCACATGGTATCATAAGCATGAAAGAAAACATCATATAATGATTTAATCAAAATTCATCTCATATATATTAGAATCATCAAATGTCATGATACAATTCAAGTATGTGATATACATGAAAATATATACAAGAGGCTATTAAAAATGAGCCCATGAATGAATATACATCAATAATCAGGCTATATCAAAATATTTATATATAGGAGCTATTCTCTGCACTGTTGATCTTCCTATTAGTAGCTACCTAAGGGGCCTCCTTTGTTAGACTATCCTATTGATGGTCCTCATGTTGATACACTCGGTGCTACCCCACTCCTTTATGAAAAATCCAACTATTGTCGGTATTGTGGAACCTCTCAATGGTACAAGGTCTGATAATATGAAGCCTTAGACATAGCCTAGCTGTAAAATGTAACTGAGACCATGGTACCTTGTCCCTATGCAACACTAGCCTCTAGCTATTATCGGTGACCCATCTCATGAGCCAACTGTATGTCCATCTCTTACCTCTGTTGGTGCTCCTAGTCTCTCTCCTATTGATATATATCTCTCTCATCTCTATCTTGATCCTCCTCCTAGCCAGTAGTGTCTCTCTCATGTATTGCATTGTCCCTTTCTTTTGTCCACTTCTAGAGGAGAACCTGAAGGTCTGGCCCCCCTACACCTATTGAAAATGGGTTGAACCACTGGTGGCTGCTATGGAATGAGTGGTGGTTGCTAAGGTGGTTGTTGGGACACATGTCCAACCCACCCAACAAGTCCAACCTATCCCAGAACCTATTTGTCATGTTGAGGAGGCTATTGAGGTATCTATCCAACCTATCTCCTACCTCTACCTCTACCTTTTTCATGTCCTTCCCTATCAACCCCTACAAGATCAATCAACCTAAGAGGAGTGTGTTGTGCAAACCAAGCATCATAACCCAACGTCATCTTGGGATCATTAGTACCTCTTGCATAAGCCCATGGTAAGAGAACTAGATCTGTGAAATCCTAGATAGCATGTGGATCTACCCAATATCCCCAAGTTTGAACCTCTCTAGTAGTGTCTACATATACAACCCTATAATTTGATGCTAGTAATCTTGTTGGTCACTAAATTTTCTAGCAACCCAGTCAGGAAGATATCTCTAAATAATGTTATGCTAGTAGCCCATGATCCACCTTGTCCACCTAGCATAAAATAGTTTCTTCTTGGTCATCATCCCATGGCTACACCTATAGCCATGGTCTCCACCTAATTATTGCTATGTCATCTAGGACTCTCCTCTAGTATACTATACTTGTGAACCCTATGTGGTGGAGTATTTTTATGCTGATATATCTATAAACAATTGGCTCCTCCTTGTCAATATGTCTCAAAGAAATCACAAGTCAAAGCACAATGATGTGCTCCCAAGCCCATATATCTAGTAGTTTAACTTTGGTTGATAGGCTACATCCTCGCATGTTAACCACTTGATATATATCATGGTAAAGTGTAGCTAGAATAATCAGATCCCAGGAATATATATGTATGTCATCAACCATACCCTCTACAACTACACCCCAGCTAATGCTAAATCCTCAACTATGTCTATCAGGAACCAAGACTCTCATGATTAGTCCTACAATAACCAATGTCAAGTTGTTGACATGTCCATGGTGCTTATTCAAGTCAATTTGATAGCTCTACACCTCTGGAGCCTGGGCTTGTACCATTCAGACATGGCATCTAGGCCAAGATTTTCATTATATATAACTTTATCTTCATGAATACATACTCAGAGGATGTGCCAAACATCCTTTAGGGTAACAGTCTCCTCATCAATAGAAAGATGGAAGGATGAAGTCTTAGAATTCCACCTATACACTAGTACAATCATCATCGCTAGGTGGGTCCAAATCTATAGCATGTATGAAAAAAGTATAGCCTGATGGTGCCTAGGAACTCACCCTCCTCATCATCAAGTCTTCTTAGCCATGATAAAATCCTAGGTCTCCTCTCACAAGAAAGTAATGGTCAAAATATCTCCTACATGTGCAACACTAATGACATTAAATTTGCTAAAAACTAGGAAAATCCTATGTTTGGAACTCTAATGGTACAAGTTCACAACTTTAAACAAGTGTATCACAATATCATGATTATGACTTTATCACTATTCATCAAGTTTTTCACCATAAGGCAAGTGCATGGCAATATTATAAGTGTGGTTCAATCTTAACAAGTGTGTCACTCTAAAGCTAAACAGGTGTGTCACTCTGAAACTAAGAAAGTACATGTGTGTATTTGCAAGTGCATTAATGTATAATGTATCCTAGTGCACTTTATCCAAAGCGATGCTCTTTTTCAAATGTGTTGGTAAACCTAGCAAGTGCATTGTTTACCATCACAATTGCGTCACTGAAGTAGCAATGCATTTACTGACCATTGTTGACCCTACATTTAGCTCCATGAAAATATATGCAAGAAAAGTTTGTTGGGGTACATACCAGTGGCCCTACGTTGGCTAGCCACTAAAACTCATGAACTCAATTTGCATGATGTAGAGGAAGCACATGGTCTGCCATTGCATCGGGAGCTCTATATGTTCTCTCTCTAAATTTATTAATTTCTCAAACTCTAGGTGTGTAAATGAGTTTGAAAATTACCCCTAGCCCTTATATATGCATGAAAATTTGGGTTTGTGACCTAATGGAATGGTGGAGACCTAGGGTTTTAGTTTGGAATATGTAATTTTGAGCTAGGAAACCTATTTGATTTGTTTTATCAATGTCATATGGCTTATTTTTTTGTCCTCTTTGCAACTGTACCAATCTTATAGTCATGTTGCGAGCCCGACTGAAAATTAGTCTTTTCACTCAAACTCTTGAGGGGAATTATACCAGTGGTTATTCCTTTTGTTGGGGCATAGTGGGGCATTAGGAAAATTAAGAAAAGGATTAATTTTGATTTGTGCGACATCAGTTATTTGAAACAATGCAACGAGTGCATTGATTCAAAGAGGGGGAAAATGTAGACACTTAAAACTATCCTAATAATATTGCATACTTGATTTCTTGTACTAACATCTTCTCTAGTCTATTTCACTTGATTCCTCCATTTAATTAAATAATGTCAGTTATAACGTTATATTCACTTTTTCTACTATTAATTAAATAAATCAAATTTATTTAGCTAATTCACTAGTCTTCATACTAATTTCATTCTCATTTGATTAAAGAATGCAAATTATTTAACCAATTTTCATAATCACACTTTGATTAAATAATTTATGATTATTTAATTAAAGCCCTTTCTCTCATTCACTTGCATAATTAAATAATTTTAATTAATTGTTTAATTGGCTAATTTATTTCAAATCCTCCAACTTTTCCCAATTGCACAATGAATATTCCTTTGGAATATTCCATTTTAAAATTCAAATATTTCCATCCAAATGGAAATATCTCCAACATTTCTCCAACATATTTCGTAAAAATTAGGAAATTTGGTGAGTCTCCCATGGATCCTAAACCGTTGATTCGATCTTTGATCTATGCATCATGGATTATTAATTGTTGGATTCATCCTTGATCCATGCTCATTCATCTCATTCAATTTCATCCCTTGATTAGCTTTTTTGATCTTCACCATTGATTCTTATTTCAAAAATCTATAAATAGTAAGAATTTCTCGATAATAATCATCCACAAGCTTTGAGTAAACTTACTCCCTTGATTTTAATCTCTAATTTGATCAATTTGAGTGCACTTTGTTGGTTATCTAAGTTTATTTCTTCATTAATTATTATCAATTTCTTTGCATATCATATTTTTTTCTAGATTGCAACACTCCACATCTATGAAGGACATAATCCTGCAATGGAATTATGGTTTTCATTTTCTTGATTAGCTTTCATTTGATCTTTGTTTCAATATTTCATGTTTTAAAAGCTAATTTTCTTTGTAAAAAATTTCATTGAGGATTGTGTGTTTAATTGATCATTAACTTTATTAATTTGATTCAATTTAGCTTTAATTGGTTAATTAAGTTTATACATCTATAGTGGTATTCATAGGAAAAAGAAAACTTTGCATTCTCCACAATAGAATTTAGTTGCATAAGGAATGAACAAGACATTGATGGAGAAGTCTAGGAGTATGTTGACTAGTGTTGTTCTAGAACAAAGGTTTTAGGCTAAATTTATTGCCACTACATATTACTTGATTAATAGGTCTCCAACATCAACTCTTGTTGATAAGACACCTATTGTTGCATGGTGGGGTTAGAAGCCTTCACTAAGACATCTTAGATTTTTTGGTTGCAAGGCATATGCACATGTGCCAAAGGAGAAGCAAACAAAGTTGGAGAACAAGGCTGTAAAATGTAAAAGCTTTGGGATCCTATTACACATAAGGTAATATATAGTATAATTGTTACTTTTAGAGAAAATAAGCCTTCTTCTATTACATTGTAGCTTGAACAAAGTAAACAAGAAGATGTTATTCAATTTCCTTCTACAGATGAGAAAGTTGAATTGAGGCCCATGGATAGACAAGAAGTTGAGGAGAGATCATTTAGCTCTAAATCTTTAGAAGAGGAGGAAGAACCTCCAACTCAACTTGACCATAGGTCTACAAGGCATAAAAAAACACCTGAAAAGTAGACACCTGATGATTGGAGATGCATTTTTTCTTTAAATACTAACATGGATGAACACAAATTGGTAGAAGATGCATTAGGTATGAATGATGTAGAATCTTGAAAGCTTGGTATCAATGAAGAAATGGTAGTTTTTTAAAAGGAATGATACATGGGATCTTGTTCCATTTCTTGAAGGAAGAAAACATGTTGCTTGCAAATAGGTGTTCAAGAAAAAGATCGGTTTAGATGTAGGTATTGAGAAGTATAAAGAAAGGTTGGTTGCAAAAGGTTACTCTCATGTTGAGGATGTTGATTATGGTGAGATATTTCTCCTATTGCAAAAATGACATCCATTAATTTTTTTTCTTTCTATTGCTATTGCTTATGATTTGTAGGTTGAGGAAATAGATTGGAAAACTACTTTCCTTCATGGTAAGTTGGAGGAGGATATTTATATTACATAGCCAAAGCATTACATGGTGAAAATTAAAATTAAATTGGTTTTTAAATTGAAGGAATATTTGTATGGCCTAAAATAAAGTGCTAGGATGTGGTACCAAAATTTTTACATATGTGTTGAGTTTTGGATTTGATAATTCTAAATTAGATCATTGTATTTTTTATAAAATTGAGGTGATCATTTCCTATTTATTGCATTATATGTTGATGATATGTTATTTATTAGTAATGGGAAAGCTATGATTTCAAAATTGAAATCTCAAGTTGTTGACAAATTTTAAATGAAAGAACTTGGTGCATCTAGAAACATTCTTGCAATGGAGATTAGAAGAGATAGAGTGAACATAAAGTTATGGGTTAGTCAAATTATGTCATTTGAATTTTACAGAGGTTTGATATGAAATATTGTAGACGATTGTGTGTTCCTTCTCAAGTGGAACAAAGTTATATATTTTAGATTATCCAACAACCACATTAGAAATGAAAGATGAGAGTAGAGTGGCATACTAGAGTGGAGTTGGAATTTTTATGTATGCTATGGTTTGTACTTGCAGAGGAGGGGGACCAACTGCTCAGGACTCTAGGTCATAGGATAGTCTAGAACAATTAGTTGCCATGATCTTCCTCATGGTTAAAGAATGTTTAAGATAATTTTTATGCTTTTAAAGGGTGAAAAGGGAAGGACAACTGATTTGTCACTGCCCTTTTGTCAACCTACGGGTTTAGAAAACCAAGTGAGAAAATTCTTGACTCTAGACTATAACCTAGGTAGCTCTTTGCCAAAGGACTCCAACGTGGAAGATGGATGACAATGTGATGCACCAGAGTCTTGATCAGTTGTTGGTGTCTATACGGATAGGGAGTATAAAGTACAATAAAAAATAATAGAGAGCTCACTAACAACATGATAAATGTTGTTTTATATGATGATTAAAAGAAAAATACAACTAAAAGACAAAGACAAGAAGACGAATTCTTTAACATAAAATATAGAATTTGACAAGAGCAAAGGTGGAAAAAATCAAACTTGTAGTCGATCTAGCCTCCTGCAAGCTCCACAGAAACATGGCACCTATAGACAATAGAAAACAGGGAAAAATGTTGGGGTTGTTTTGGGGCTTGCTATAGTAAAACCCCTATTTCAGTGTTCCCACCTCCATGGATAGCCAGAATAGCCATGATGGAGAAAATATAATAAATAAAGTATTTGAAATGGAAGAATACCAAGAAATGCTAACAATAATATGTACAAAATAAAACAATGATGCTAAGTAAAATGAATATCACCTCCCCAACAAGATGCACTCAAGGCACATGAAGGGAGATGTGATCTTGCAAGCTTGAGGATTCTAACATTTCCACAATAATAAGAGGATTAAAACTAGTAGAGTTCCTACTTGGAGCTTCAAAAATGGTGAGAATGCTATGAAATGAAGATTAAGAAGTGTGTATAAGAGAGTGTGATCAAGAGAGATTGAAGAAGATTTCAAGAAGTGTGAAGAAGATGAATTAAATGTGAGGGATAATGTTTTAAAGATGAATAGGAGCCCGAAAGAGCCATTTGAGGTCAGTTAAGGGTGCAAGGGCGTTATGCTTCATCACAAATAGAGAAGTGTAATACCTTTGTAGATTCTAGATGAGAGAATCTTATCAAGATGATAGCTCACTGCACAGATGTTTGCACACTGTGCTAGTGTCCCCTATAGAAATTCCCCCACCGAAACTACAAACAAACACCAAATGGATGGAAAGTGGATGGATGAGGTGGTATAGCATCTTCAGGTTTGATTTTTCCAAGGTAAGGGGTGTAAAAGGAGAATTTTCAATTTTCCTGCACTTTAGTGAACATATGTGCTACCAAATATGAGGTAAATTAGATTGAAAGATCAAAGAAAGTATACATGAACCATTGAGGAAGTAGACAGTAATAAAACAAACCCAAAAGAACAAGAAGACAAGATGGTTCCATAGGTACTTAGTCTCGTGGAGAGTTAAACAAAATGCGCCATAGGTCTATAGACTTATGGAAGAGTGAACAAAAGGCTTTGGAGGTGCTCAATCCTATAGAGTTGAACAAAGAGATTCTATAGGAGGAAAGCACTTTACAAGTCCTTGGACTTGCAAAGGAGGTGACATCAAATGCTCAGTTTTGAGGGAAGCCAGATGTGAGAGGATCCATGGAGTCTAATGGGTCCTTATAGGTGCTCAATCTTGGAAGGTCGATTGAAAAACACCTTCACAAGTGCCCCTACAAAGAAACATGTTAATCCATAGATAAAACATGCTAGATAAAAAAAAATCCATGTAGTCAGATAGATATACAGTCATGTAGATAGTCAAAAATTGAAAGAGAAGCTTTCAAAGGGATCCCTCGGGAAGCTTCAAAAGAAAACGGGTCTACTCAAGGGATGCTTTGTTTGAAAAGTGATATCTTTTTTGAAAAGTGATAACATTTTTTGGAAATGATTCTAGCATCAAGGAATCCTTCTGAAAGATGTATTTCATGAAGGAATTCAAAAGAAATAATACTCCCTCACAAGGGAAAGTTTTTAGACTTCTTCATTAGAAAAAATACCACCTTCACAAAGGAAAGTTTTCAGATTCTATCTTATGAATCCGTGATGAAAGAGAAATTTCACTAGGGGTCCTTGTTGAAGAATGCAATGTTTGAAAAATAAAAGGATTTTCAGTAAGGGATTCGTTGGCCACTAGATACACCTTTTGAAAATTGTAACAGTAGGACAGCCCCCTTAGAATGGTGTGTGCTAAACTTAGAGGCATGTGACATCCTAAGGAGAGAAAAGAAAAAATGAAAGTGATATTGTGGCCCACAGAACATGATGAGATGTAACTATGGTAATATTATAATGCATGTGAGGGACAACACATAAACACCACAACATCAAAAAGAAATCCAAGAAGAGAAAGATAAAAAGAAAGGAAAAATAATGACATAACGAACAAGAGATAGGGGGATTTTATATTTCGGGGTTAGAGTTCCTTATAAATATAAATAAATATAATATAATAATACATAAATGAAATATCATCAACCCCCTACTATATCAGACCTTGTGAAGAAGGGAACACGAAAAAAAAAAGGGTCAACATGGAAGGAAGGCCTAAATGCCCCCAACACTTTGCATCACCCCCAATTGTCAAAAATCAAGACACAACAAAGAGAAAAATGATGTAACAGATAGAAGAATTTTACGACACAAAAAATCTCTTGTATCCAAGTACCTACAAGGGTGACAAGGGTCCTCTAGGAACACAAAAAACAAGCATGGGGGAACACAACACACAAAAATATAATTTAGAGGTAAAGAAGAGGTGCCATCCTAGTCCTCATCAACCAAGAGGTCGTCATTCTCCCAATCTAGATCATTATAAGGGGAAGGTGAATGATATTGCAAGGGTAGGATAGCAAGGGTAGCACCCTTCGAATTTCCTATGACAAGAGCCATGGAAGAGGGCTCCTAGAGGTCTTCTTCACTAAGCTCCTATGAGGTGAAAATCATCGATCTTGTGAAGATCATTGATAGAGCTAGGACATTTCCTATAGATTTGAACATGCACTTGATGGGAGTGCCATGTGTCAACTAAGCCAGTGATGAAGGAGGCACCAAAGATCCACTACCAACCTCACTGAAATACTTGGGGGTAGTGACGAAGTTAGGGGATGTTGAGGTTACCTCTATCACTAAGACTATGCAAGCTAAAGTAGAACTAGCTTCTGAAGAAGGCAATCTTTTCTTCCAACCCTAATTAGAAGTAGGGTCTTCCTCCATCTTGCACTTCATCAAAGGATGTGAGATCTCCATAGATGAAGTAGAAGGTGAGGGGGAAGTAGAGAAAATTGTTGGACACCACTAAGGTGTTCAACATATCCATAGGTTTGGAAAAAGGTGGGATTCCCAGAAGGGACATCAAGAGAGGAGGCTCAACAAAAGGAGCAATGAACACTTGCACCCTCTTAGGGTGAGGATCATCTACACTTGCAGGGGGATCCAAAAGTAATATTAAGGTAGAGTGAACTGAAGTAGAAGGGGCGGAAGAGGACACAACAAAAGACAGTAAGGAAAGAGTTGCTGGCTCCCCTTCCTCTTTCCACAAGGAAACCTTCTCAATAGCCAAGTCCTTCCTCTGACACTTATGATCATGTGCAAGGTGATTTCTTGAGCTTTGAGATCTAGAGGCTGAAGCTTTGGGAGGAAAAGAAGACTCATGTTCAGTCATCAGATTGTCCATCACAACCATTTTCAACAGAGGAAGTGACTCTCAAATAGGAATAGTAGGAAGAGATGTAGGAATGGAAACAACAACAGATGGGGAAGAAGACTTAGTCACCTCAATGGTGAGCCTCTCCCTATTTTCTACCTTGGGAGCAAGGATGGTAGGAGGCTACAGAGGCCAAGATGTAGAGGCAACTCCATGGGGGCCTTTCCCCTTACCATACAAAATAGGCCAATTCATCATGCATAAGATAAGAAGGTCAAATACTTGATGCTTGGCCTTCCACAAAGCGGGCACCATCAAACTCCAAAGAGATGCATAGGGGTGGAAGTTGAAGGAACCATAATAGGGTGGGAGGAAGAAGAAGCTTGAGAAAACTTCTCATCTCCTTTTTTGAGTGGAAGAGGCAGCCTTATGCTATGCTATCATGGAAGCTTTAATTGAAATGACATAGGGAGAAGGAGGGTAGGTCACTTTTGACATTATTCCGCCATTCTTGTATTTCACATAATTTTGATATGATAGGTCCATCTTAGGAGGAAGCGTACCAATAGGGGAAGGCTAGAAGTGAGCAAGTGAGTAGCCTCCGCACACCATCATCAGTTTGTAATTAGTTTCATGGATTACATGCACAAAACCCTCATGAGAACTTTAAGCACTTATGGATCACTGAGGGGACAACATTCATGGAAATTAGACAAGGAATGCCTAGTTTTACTCTAAACAACTTAGACCTTAGGATGATATCAAAGAGGAAATTCATAGCCTTGGGCCCAACCAGGATTGATAGAGTGATAGAACTGATGGGAGGAATGAAAATCCCATCATGTGTACATATAGTTATTATGGACTCATCATACCCATACTTATGTAAGAATTTTATTAATATGATCTCTTCTATGATTATATTGACCTGGCATGTAGGGTCAATGATGATGCAGGAGCATCCAGTGGTGTAAGGGCAATCTTGCATCACCCAAAAATAGTTAAATTTCAAGTTTATCATTTTTTAGATATTTTTACATTTTTGGATGCCCATTTTGTCATAATCAAATTCCCAATTTATGGTTTTTATTTTCTATTCTTGGGTTGGAAGATATTGCAGTTCTAGTTTCCCAGATTTGCACCTGAAAATCTTCCGAGTTGGATTTGAGGCACTTAGAGCTCCCATAATGGCCCCAAAACTTGCCAAAATCAGCATAGAAAATTTTGAGCGCGTTCTTGACTTCAAGACCTTTCCAACGGTTCAAACGGTTCGTGAATCAGAGCCCCGGATCAAAAGTTATGGCCCCGGGAAGTTGGCGCACTTTCTAGAAGATACAATTGCAAATATTCTTTTGAAATTTGAACTTCAAGTTGTAATTTTCAGCGCCAAACCGCCTAAACTCAAATTCTAATGTTGTTTTGGCTCCAAACTAAAGAGGAGCTCTATTTATGGGCAGGTTTCTAATATTTTTGGGTAACTTTTTGGGGACAAGCTCGCATGTAGCAAAAGGGTTATTCTGTAGCTTTTTGTAGCTTGCATGTGTTGTAGAACTTGGGGATTTGAGATCCTCTGCATGTAAGAAGCTCCATTCTCTGAATAATAAAATTATTTTCTTGTTTGTGGGTTATTTTTTGTGTCTCGGGTTGCACCCTCATCAAGTTGACACCCAGGGTAATTTTGAGAAGTGACCCCGTCACGTCTCAGATGGTTGAGGAAAGCCCAACCAGTCAACCGCTGCCTTAGATAGCCAAGATGAATCTTCCACAGGCCTTCCTCTCCATTTCACCAGATATTTTTCATACAGCCTATTTTTGGTACTCCTTCCCACACAACTATCCAAGATTTCCTCAATCTCATCCTTTTCTGAAGTAGATGTTGGAATCCCACACTGTTCCATCATTGGTACTTCCTCTGCGCCACCTTCATGATACTCTGTCAAATCTAAAATGTTGAACACAGGGGAAATGTTGAATCCATCTGGCAACTCTACCTCATATGCATTCCCTGAATCATGCTTCTTCAAAATTTTACAGGGACCGAACTTCTTCATCTTCAATTTGTTATATGTTCCCACTAGAAACCTTTCTTTCCTCAAGTGGACCATCACTTCATCAAATCCCCTTTATACCTCTCCGATGCCTTAGCCTTATACTGATATTCATCTTGTTAATATGTTCTCTTACCTCTCATGTATATCCTTGATGTGTTCTACAAAATCTTCGGCTTCAGCACTTATTTTCTCCTCTTGGTCCATCTTCCTCAATTCTGGAGCTGTTCTGGGGCTACCTCCATACACAATCTGGAATGGTGATCTACCAGTGCTTCTGTTGACAGAATTGTTGTAAGAAAATTCTGCCTGGGGTAAGATCAAGTCCCATCCTTTGGGTTTATCTCCTATCAAACATCTTCAGTAGGTTACCTAGACTCCTATTAACAACCTCTGTCTGCCCATATATTTGTGGATGGTGTACAAAACTAAACTTCAACTCTATCTTCAACTTCTTCCACAAGGTCCTCCAAAAGTACCCCATAAATTTAGTATCACGATCTGAAACAATACTATTTGGTAGACCATGTAGCCTCACCACCTCTTTGAAGAACAAGTCAGCAATGTGGACTGCATCATGGGTCTTCTGACATGGAATGAAATGTGCCATCTTTGAAAACCTATCAACCACCACAAAAACTGAACCATTCCCTCATTGTGTCCTTGGTAAACCAAGAACAAAGTCCGGCTATCCTCCATAGCTCTGGGGTACAAGTAAGAGGGCTGATATAAGCCTCAATACGGCTCCTCCTTTAGCCATCGACATACTCTGCAGCTTTGGTACAAACTTCTTCACATCCTGTGACAAGCTGAGGCCAATAATAGTAACTCGCGATAATGCTTAGTAAGGGTGTATCCCAAAGCCAAGTAGCCAATCCTCCACTATGCTTCTCCTTTATCAAGTTCTCCCTCATGGAACTCCTCAAGATACACAATTGACTTCCCTTAAATAACATACCATCCTAGATTATGAAATCCAGCCACCTTGTCCTGTCCACTGTAACAGGTTCCTTGCAAGCTTTCCAAGCCTCTGCAAAATCAGGATCTTCTACGTACAGTGTCTTAAGTTCATTAAACCCAACCACTTCAATCTGCATTTTTGTCATCAATGTATGCCTCCTACTTAAGGCATCTGCAACCCTATTTGACTTCCCACTCCTATGTTTCAAAACAAAGGTATAACTCTACAAAAACTCTACCCATTTCATATGCCTCTGATTTAATTTTCCTTGACTATTTATGTACTGCAAGGCCTGATGATCGATATATAGAACAAATTCCTTCGGCAACAAATAATGTCTCCATTTCTTTAATGCTTGAACTATCGCATAAAATTCCTGATCATATACAAAATAATTTCTCTTGGCATCATTTAACTTTTCTTTGAAATAGGAAATGGGCTTACCTTCTTAGTATATATACTCCAATGGCACAATAGCATCACAATCTACAGAAACCTTGTTTGAAATGCGGAGGCTAGAAACTGAGTTGCTCTGTCATGTTTTAGCTATGAGTTCAAACTTTTGCCACTCTCCGCTTGAATTCTTTTCTATCCTCTCATTGTTTCAGTCAGGGGTCCACATATACTACTGAAGTTTCTAATGAACTTCCTATAAAAACTAGCCAAACCATGGAAAGATCTCACCTGGTAGCAGTTCTTGGGGTAGGCCATTCGAATAGCCTTCACCTTCTCTGGGTCCATCTTGAGACCTTCTGCTGAGACAACAAACCCCAAGTACACTAACTCCCTCTTCACAAAACTGCACTTCTTCAGATTAATCAACAGTTTCTCTTCTCTTAGCTTCTCAAAGGCTCTCTGAATATGCATCAGATGCTCATCCAACGTCTTACTAAAAATCAAAATATCATCTAAATACACAATAACAAAACTTCCCAGAAATTCTTTTAGTACCTCCTTCATGAGCCATGAATGTGCTCGGTGCATTGGTTAGCCCAAAAGGCATGACTAACCACTCGTCTGAGGCCCTCTTTGGTCTTGAAGGCTGTCTTCCATTCATCTCCCTCTCGAGATCGGATCTGGTGATATCCACTCTTTAGATCAATCTTTGTGAAGTACTGAGCTCCACTCAAATAGTCCATTAGGTCATCCATCCTTGGTAGGGGAAATCTGTACTTGATTGTTATCTTGTTTATGGCTCGGGGATCTGTACACATCCTCCATTCCCCATCCTTCTTTGGTGCTAGTACTACAGGTACTGCACATGGACTCAAACTCTCCCGTATCAAACCCTTTCTCAACAACTCTTTAACTTGTCTGTTCAACTCCTCATTTTCTGTTGGAGTCATTCTATGAGCTGCCTTATTTGGCAAACTAGCTCCAGAATCAAGTCAATCGATGGTGATCTTCCTTATTGGCGGTAAGCCCTTAGGTACATTATTAGAAACAATATCTTGAAACTCATCCAACATCCCGAAACTTCTACGGAATCTTCTCACTATCCTCATTACTCCTCTAGGAATCAATGCATAACACACACCGCATGCTTCATACCTTCTAAAAATTTCTTTCCATCTACATAACAAATTCTAGCACTACTGCATACCTTTTCTTCGGTCTCCTTTAGGGGTTTCAACTTATGACGAACCCCATCCTTTGTCAAGGAATAAGTGTTTGCATGGCCATCATGTATAGCTCGCCTATCGAACTGCCACGGCCTCCCCAACAACATGTGACATGCATCCATGGGGATGATATCACAAAGTACCTCATCATGGTAGCTCCTGATCTTGAACTTTACTAGGCACTGCTCATTGACTAAAACTTTGTGGTCTTTCTGCAACCAAGCAATCTGATATGGATGCGGGTGCCTTTCCCTCTTCAACTTCAACTTTGTGACCATATCCTCGACAGATTATCATTATGCTCCCACCGAGTCAATAATGACATCACAACATTTCCTTCACACTTGCACCTTATGCGAAACAGATTCTTCCTCTGTTCTGGTTCCTTTTCTTCAGTCACTAGGGCTCTCCTAATCACTAGGGTTTCTCCCCTTTCAGCATCATCTGAATGTTCAGATTGGGCCTCCTCATCTGCATGCACAACCCTTCCACGACCTTCTGGCCTTTTGTCTACCCTTCCTTGGTGTTGTGGACATTCATAGGCTCGATGCCCTTCTTCACCACACTGGAAACACGTTCCTCTAAAACTACCTCTTCCAGATCCTTGTCCATATCTCCCTCATCCTCTACCTCTTTGGTCACCACTGTTCTGATCACGAGGGCGGTAGGAGTTGTCATTCCTTTGGTTTCGGCTGGTACCCACATCTTCACTTTTCTTTTCATCATCGTTTGGCTTCCGAAGTGCGCCATTGCCCCTTACTGCTTTGACCTCCTCATCCATTTTGCTTTCCATCAAATCTTTTGTTCAACTTCTCTTCGACCTTCAAAACAATGATGCACATCCTCAATGGTGGTCATTGACTAGGCTTAACTCCTCCAGATGCTCGGTCGTAACCCATTAAGATATTGGGCTACCTTCTCCTTATTGGCCTCTGTGTGACCTGTTCTAATGATTATCTTGTGAAAATCTTGGTATATTCTTTCCAGGATCTTCTTCCTTGCTTCAACCCTTGCAATTTCTTCAACAGATCTAACTCGTAATCCACTGGTATGAACTACTTCTTCAGTTTCTCTACCATGCGATCCCATTTGGTGATCTTGACTTTTCCTCTTCGATTTCTTTCCAACTGGACCTCTTTCCACCAAATACTGGCATGGCCCTTTAGCTTCATTTTCACAAACTTAACCCGATCTAGGTCCTCTATTTCCTCATACTCAAAATATTCTTCTAGCTCATTGATCTAGTCGATCAACTCTTCCGGGTTCAAACTTCCGGAATAACTGGGGACTTCTGCTCTGGGTCTTTTCCCAATATTTAAAATGGCCCTTATTAGCCATATTTGGTCTTGATCAATTACTTCTTCTTCCTCTTCTACCTCTGAACCTTCTTCCTCTCCTTCATCCTCACTTTCCTCTCTCAGTTTTGACCCTCTTCTCAATTGCTCTTGTAATGCATCAACCTGTCTCTGGAGGGCTGCCAATGCATCTCTTCCACCAACATCTCTGCCACCCCGACCACCTCTGGCACCACCACGCCTACCAGGCATCGCTCTTGGAGGCATCTTTCTTGACCTCGACCCACAACCACGGTCCTGGTGTGAACTACCTCACGATCGGCGATCTGTCCACATGCTCAACAAAAACCTGGCTCTGATACCACTTGATGAGGGTGCAACCCGAGACACAAAAAATAACCCACAAACAAGAGAATAATTTTATTATTCAGAGAATGGAGCTTCTTACATGCAGAGGATCTCAAATCCCCAAGTTCTACAATACATGCAAGCTACAAAAAGCTACAAAATAACCCTTTTGCTACATGCGAGCTTGTCCCCAAAAAGTTACCCAAAAATATTAGAAACCCGTCCATAAATAGAGCTCCTCTTTAGTTTGGAGCCAAAACAACATTAGAATTTGAGTTTAGGCAGTTTGGCACTGAAAATTAAAACTTGAAGTTCAAATTTCAAAAGAATATTTGCAATTGTATCTTCTAGAAAGTGCGCCATCTTCCCGGGGCCATAACTTTTGATCCAGGGCTCTGATTCGTGAACCGTTTGAACCGTTGGAAAGGTCTCAAAGTCAAGAATGCACTCAAAATTTTCTATGCCAATTTTGGCAAGTTTTGGGGCCATTCCAGAAGCTCTAAGTGCCTCAAATCCAACTCAGAAAATTTTCAAGTGCAAATCTAGGAAACTAAAACTGCAATATGTTCCAACCCAGGAATAGAAAATAAAAACCATAAATTGGGAATTTCATTATGATGAAATGGGTATCCAAAAATGTAAAAATATCTAAAAAATGATAAACTTGAAATTTAACTTTTTTGGGTGATGCAAGATTGCCCTTACACCACTGGATGCTCCTGCATCAAATGAGAACTTCAATTACAATATTCCCATTGATACGTGTAGGAATGTACAAAGGAGAGAGTTATCTATTAGCATTCATCAGTAAATCTTGTGAGGTAGAAGTTATAGCAAGAGAGCCATTCACAGAATGTGCAGATGGGATGGGAAGATGCATGAAAGAGGCCATCTCTACACACACTAGAAATGAATTTCACATAAACCCCCAAGGGTTTCACAATTATATAGTGACCTATTCAAGGTTCAGCTTCACACTTTTTTAGGATTCTTCTAGCTACGCCACTAGGGGTTGTAGGTTGGGTTGCAAGGCTAAGCACCCTACAACACACACACCTACAACATGCATGAAATATGAAAGAATACTCATTTAAATTTAAGAAATAGAACCAAAAAAATTCACATCAAATTCACAAAAATGTAGAGGAGGACCATATGCTCAGGACCCCAAGTCATGAGAGGTTCTAGAACAATCAGCTTCCCTAATCTAGCTGAAGCTAAAAGATTATCTAAGATAAGTTTGAAGCTTTAAAATTGTGAAAATGGAAGGACAATTGATATGTCACTATCCTTTTTTCAACCCAAGGGTTTAGAAAAAAAGAGAGAAAATTCTCAAGTCTAGACTATAGCCTAGGTAGCTCTCTACCAAAGGACTCTAGCATAGAAGACAAATGACAGTGTAGCGTGCTAGCATCCCAGTTGGGTTTTGGAATCTATATGGATAAAGAGTATAAAGTACAGTCAAAACTAACACAAAACTCACTAACAACCTGATAAATGTAGGTTTATACAATGATGGAAAACAAAATACAACTAAAAGACTAAGATAGCAAGAAGAATACTTTAACTTAAAAGATACAATTTGACAAGAGTGAAGGAGGTGAAAATCAAACTTATGATTAGTCTAGCCTCTAGCAAGCTCCACATGAACATGATACCTACACACAATAGAATAGGGAAAGATGTTAGGATTGTTTCAAGGATTTCCATGGTTAAACCCTTGTTTCAGTGTTCCCACCTCCATGAATAGCCACAATAGCCACAATAGAGAAAATGTGATAAAGAAAGTATTTGAAATGGAAGAATACCAAGCAATGCTAATAACAATATTCTACTAAATCAAACAATAATTCTAAGTAAATTGAATATCACCTCCCCAGCAAGATGCACTCAAGGTACTTGAAGGGAGATGCAAGCTCACAAGCTTGAGGATGCCAAGGTTGCCACAACAACTAGAGGATTAAAGCCAACAATGTCAACTTGGAGCTTCAAACTAGTAAGAATGTTGTGAAATGAAGATTAAGAAGTGTGTAGAATAGAGTGTGATCAAGAGAGATTGAATAATATTTCAAGAAGTGTGAAGAAGATGAATTGAATGTGAGAGATAGTGTTTTGAAGATGAAGAGGAGCCCAAAAGAGCCATTCGAGGTCTGTCAAGCGCATAGGGGCATTACACTTCATCACCAATGGAGAAGTGTAATGCCTCTATAGATTTTAGAGGCAGGAATCCTATTAGGATGGCAGCGCATCGTGCAGACATCCATGCGGTGCACTAGCATCCTTGATAGAAATTCCACCACCGACACTACAAACAGTTTCCAAATGTATGGAAAGTGGATGGATGAGGTGGAATAGCATCTTTAGGTTTAATTCTTATAAGGTAAGTGGTGTAAATGGTGTATTTTCAATGGGTAAAAATTCACTCCATTATAGTACTATACCAAACATCACCCAAGCAACTTGAATTATTTCTAGATATATGTCTATTCATAGTAGAGTTCATTGGGATGTAGTTAAAATATTCTTTAGATATTTGTATGGTATTTTAGACTATTCCTTGTGTTGTCATATTAATTTGATCAAAGATGAAATTTCCCTTGAAATTCATGGTTTTATAGATTCAAACTAGGTAGGTGATATTGATAGCATCTAATCCACCAATGCTTATGTGTTTACTTTATTTGGTGGTACAATAAGTTGGATGAGTAAGTGATAGGTTATAGTTGCTTTGTCCACTACTAAAGTTGAGTATATGGTAGCTACTCATGCTTGTAAAGAAGCCATTTGGCTTAAGAGACTATGTTCAAATATTGGAATAAAATGTGGTGCAATGACAATTTATTGGGATAGTAAGAGTGTTATATGTTTAGCTAAGAACCTAAAATTTCATGCCAAGACCAAGCACATTGATGTACAATATCAATTTTTTGGAGATATGGTTGAATATGGGAGGGTGAAGCTAGTTAAGGTAGAGAATTTGAAGATTTTTTATGATTCTTTAACTAAGCATGTAAGTATAGAAAATTTTAGATGGTGTTTGGAGTCTATGGACCTTTCAAACCCTATAAATTAAGAGATGATGTTTATACTCCCTCCCGTTGCTCTTTCAAGTTATTCAACAAGTGGGATATTGTTTAGGAAAATATGTCTCAACCTTGCAATAACATAAGGTCTTCTTCATAAATAAGCACATAAGGGGCAGGGGTCGAGGGGGATCACCCCCATGGTGAGGGTTCTAGGGGTCGCACACTCTGATGGTGACTCAAGGGTAGTTCCCCTAAAATCCAAATTTTATGTATATATTATTGTAAATCTATATTGCTAATCCTTATGTCTCAAATCTAACGGTCGATATTTTGTTGGCTTGAATTTCCCAAGAAGGAAACACTACAACTATATATTATGATGTATAGTTATGAGATTTTGATAGCGATCGTGCTACCTCTAGATTTGTGGTTGGTTATACTCCTATGAGAAGCTTTATTTGCAAGTATATTATAATATTTGTGGTTTCTAAATAATATTGGGAAGATTTTAGACTGTGGAGTTTTTCTCCTAAAAATTTTTCCCCACATAAATTACTGTGTTGAGGTATGCATGATATTTACGTTTATTTTTTGTTTAATTTTTTGTAACTATTTTAAAGATCTATAAATTTTTGCATTATTCTCCTCTCAATATTAGTGTAGGAAGTTGTTCCACCACCTTAGCTTCCTTATAGTCATTTGAGTTAAAGAATGTTGGAGAAACTTACCAATGGATGATGATTCTTATATTTCATGATTTTATTCATAAAACCTTGGAAGATTATGTTGATGAGATCTTGATCAAGTCTATAACTAGTCAAGATCACATCAGAAATCTTCATCTTATCTTTGGAAGGATTTGAATCTATAAGATGATACTAAATCATCTTAAGTGCATCTTTGGTATATATGTTGAAAATATTTAAGGGTTTATCATTTCCCATTATAGAATCAAAGTTGATACAAATAAGATTGATGCAATCGTTAACATGCCGCCACTTAAAAAATATCTCTCAACTACATTGTTTGTAAGGGAGGATTTAGATGATTCATAGATTTGAATCTCAATTGGTTGATAAAATCCTTCCATTCATGTGTTTGTTGAAGAATGATGTTCATTTTTTATGGGATGATGGGTGTGACAAGGATTTTGAATCTATCAAAAGTTGTTTAGCCAATCCTCCTATCTTGATGTTGGATATGTAGGATAGACCCTTTCTACTTTATATCTCTACATCACCTCATGCTTTATCAACTTTATCAACTCAACATGATGATGATGGTAAAGAAAGAGTGGTCTAATACAAATGTATTCATATTTTAGTTGATTATGAAACTCAATATTTTGCCATGGAGAAACAATGTCTTTCTCTTATTTTTGAAACACAAAAGTTATGAAATATTCTTCTCCATGTAGAAACACATGTGATCATAAAATGTGATATTCTTAAACATTTATTTACTTGGATCGATATTTTGGGAAGGTTAGTGATAATGGGTAATGTTTCTCTCTAAGTTTGACATTAAATTCATAACTTGAAAAGCAATTAAAGGATATGTTGCTACCAATCAATTGGAAAAAGGTCACTCATCTCACTCCTTCCCTTATTTGGATTTATTTTTGGATGAAAATATCTTCGCATTAGACCATGAACCTATGTGGGAGATGTATTTCTATGGATCGAGATGTCAAACTGGATCCAAGGCAAGTGTAGTCTTAATCTTACCAGAAGGGAATCTAGTTCCTTTATCCTTTCAATTATATTTTCATTGTACTAATAACATTGTTGAGTATGAAGACATTATTATTGGATTATATGTTATAATGACATTGAATGTTAAATATATTTACATTCACCTAGTGATTCTAAACTTATTATAAATCAAATCATGAGAGAGTATAAAGCTAATTCGAATAAGATATCTCAATATCAATATTTGGCTTTATACTTACTTGATCAATTCTCTTACTTCACTATAATAGTGTTCTTAGGAGAGAAAATCACCATGCAGATGAAATGGCAAGCATAAAATCGCTTGTACCCTTAGATAATGGTATAAAACTATACCACTTCATGGTTCAAATTCTATATTCTCCTACTATCTTAGATCAACATGAACCTGATAGTCTCATGTGCACTCACATAGACTTAGCAGAATGGTATTATCACATTTATAACTATCTAAGGAATGCAAATTTTCTTAACAATGTGACTAAGATCACTCACACTCAAATATGAAATCTTTCAACTCGATACATTATCTTGTCTAATGTTCTTTATCAAAAATATTATAATGGTATTCTTCAGTGTCTCACTAAGATTGAAATGCCCCTGACCCTTCAGGAAGTTCATTAAGGCTCTAGAGGTGGACATTTCAATGGTAAATCTTTAGTGTGTAAACTAATTCATACAGGATAATATTAGAAAATGATGGAGCAAGACGTCTTTCCTTTGTCAAGAAGTTTCCTTAATGTCAATGACATAATAATATCATCCAAAATCATGCACTAGAGCTCCCAAATCAGACCTCTCCTTGGCCATTTGTAAAATATGTTTTGGATATTATTATAAAAATATCACCTCATTCTTCTAAGGGACATACCTTCATCATCATAGCTATTGATTAGTTTATGAAATGGGTGGATGCTATCCCACTTTGTGATGTAAGAGCATCCAGTGGTGTAGGGGAAATCTCAAATCACCCAAAAAAAATGTTTCTTTATTTTCTTTAGTTGTTTTGAGTCACATGTTGGCACTTAAGGGTGTAAGGCAATCAAAAGTTAGAAAAGGTGGAAAAAAATCACTTACTATTTTTAGTAAGTTAGCCTAAATGGGCTCAAATGGACCTAAAAATTTACCCCAAGGAGTGGAATTGAAAAATATTTTTAGTCACAAAAGAATTGTCTCAATATCATGTATGGTTTGGGATATACTAAAGTTTTCGTCTTGAGAAATTTCTCCAATGCAGCTTCAAATTCAAATATGAAAAACTTAGAAGCCTTGAAACAACTTGTAAAGTGGATGAACTAATCTCAAATGGGTTTGGAATTCTATATCTTATTGATAGATTTCCAAAAATATGTTATAATAGAAAATCAGACACCTAGATCAAAAGTTATGGCCCTACGAAGTTGTCCCACTAAAAAGTGAATTTCATTGAAATATCTTCCTAGGTAAGAAATCAAACAGTGGGACTTTTGGCATGAAAACAAAAGGGAACATTACACTTTCTAGAAAATTATGGGGTAGTTATTGGGTGAAATAAAAAGGGTTAAGTGGGGGTGGTAGAGGGTGGCTCCATTAGTGCAGATTGTGGCTCTGAATAATAGATTTTCTTTAAGAGTTGATTTTGTTCTAATGAATCAAGCTCCTAAGGCTATAGCATTGTAAGTTTTGAATATATGTAATTTCATTTTCTTAAAATAATTGAAAGTGGGTTATTCTATGTCTTCCATCTTCTATGTTGGTATCTATTATTGTGTTTGTGTGGGTTTCAAGTGGTATTAGAGCAGGTTTTTCTAAGTGTGTTAAAAAACCACCAAATGTGAGGCAGTTTGCACCAGGACTTGTGGTTGTGGATTTCTAAGAAAAGTGATCAAAATTCCTCTATGATGAAACCATGGTGGTGGAAGAGATGCTATTGTACAAGAAGAGGGTTTTAGAGCACTGTAGAGACAAGTTAGAGCACTATAGGAGGAGCTATGTCAAGGGTTTGAGCTAAAAAGAGGAGATGAAAGTGGAGATGAAATTGAGAATAAGGAGTAGTTTGAAGAAGAAAAATATGCAATAGATCCAGAGAAAGTCAAATCATTTAAGGCCATCTCCAAGATTGGAAAAAGGCTAAAGATTGATGTTTCTACATTTTCTAGAAATCTTAACCCAAAAGATTTGATTGATTAGATCAATGATATAAAGGATTACTTTGAGTATGAGGAGGTGGGAGATCCTGAGAGGGTCAAATTTGCAAAGACCAAGCTAAAGGGTCATGCGAATATTTGGTGGAAAGAGGTACAACCAGAAATAAATTGAAGAGGAAAAGAGAAAATAACCAGATGGGATTGTATGATGGAAAAATTAAAAAATATTGTTCATTCCTATGGATTATGAGCTAGATTTTTTGAAGAGGATGCAAGTATTGTGTAGAGAAGGGGGATTCACTATTCACGCGTCTCTTTATTCTCAAGAGAATCCCAAGGAGAAAATTTCCCTAAACTACCTCAGGGAACAAAGTGCCAGTTTTAGAATCAGAAAGAGTAAATCACAAGGGTTTTCTGAAGTAACTAACAAGTTCTCATCCAAAGGATGTCAACATGGAATATGCATGACAACATGGCACATTGGCATCCTAGAGGTGTGTTGGCAATCTTGTGTGGACTAGAAAATAAGAATATAATAGTAAACAAGTAAATGATCACTAACAATAATATTGGTAAGAACTTACAGAATGCAAGAAAATGATAAAATATAATAGAGTTGAAGTAAAGTATAAATGATTAAGAGAATAAGAGATAGGAACTTCTCACAACAACCAAAGTAATGAAGCATCCAAAATGAATATATTCAATACCTACATACATAAGATTTGGAGAAATTGTTGGGTCTGTATAAGGGTTTTCCCTAGTCAAACCCACATTTTGGTGTTCCCACCTCTAAAGAAAACCAAATAGATAGAGAGAGTGAGAAAAGTAAGCAAATATGAAGTGATAAAATAAATCCCCACTCAAGGAGGAGAACCCATATCACAAGATAAAGATGCAATTGATAGGGGATGTGTGAAAGCCCAAGATGCTCACAAGCACAAGATAAGGGCGATAGAGCTGCAAGAGCTAGAGGAGTTGAAAAGAGCACTATAAGAGCTTGAGAGTGCTCCTATATCAAGCTATACAGAGCCATGCAAGCAAGATAGCAACATAAATAGAGGAGGAAAAAGAATGATCCAAATCTAGAAAGATTTAGAAGAAGAAAATAGATCGAAAAGATAGCATATAAAGAGAGAATAAGAGGGAAAATAAGCTTCTCAGGAAGTTACAAGGCATCCCAAGTCATTAATATTGAGAAAATTAGCTAAAAAGTGGAAATCATGCTCAAAAATAGTTGTTTGAATGTTGAAATGACATAAGAGACTAGTGCGGCACACAAACATCCATATGGCACACTAGTGTCTAGACACATCACACTACAAAATGATGAGAACGAGAAAAACATAAGGTTTGATGCAAAGCTAAGGTACAAAGGTAGTTGTTGAGAAGGGGTTTGGAGCATCCTGAAAAGGGAAAGAAGCTAATGCAGGAGCTAAGATGAGCCTACACAAGTTCTAAGGGAGTGGACACTAAAGAAGATACAAGAATTAATGTGAAATTGCAAGGGGTATAGTTTTACGACATTACATTTTTCTCCCACTTTAGTGCGCATATGAATCTACACTAATATGCACACTAAAGGAAATTGACTAAAAATAAATATCATCATGATGCCAAAAGGATACTCTAGAGGAAGTAGATAATTCTTTGAACCAAATAAGCATGCCCCCAGGCTAAAGACATACAAAACAAACACATTAGAAAAAAAAACCTACACAAGACAACAATGTTAGAACATAAAAAGCCATTACATCACAAGGTTAGCAAATATAAAAACACACACATATGAGCATATGAAAAACTAAAGGATTTGAGTCAGCAAATTCAAAGAGACCTCAATGTAAAAAGTTGTCTCAGTACTATGCGTCATCTCCAGATTAAGAAATAACACACAGAAGAATTATTAAATGGAGAGAAGAATGTAAGGACTGATCTCTTCAAGAGAAGAATGCACCCAAAATTCAAGGAAGCAACCAATATCAAAGAGAGAAAGGGCATATACTTATGATGAAGGATATGTAGATCTTCGATTCGGTATACAATTGAGAAGAAAGATAATTTAAGAGAAAGATGGAGAAGATAGAAAGGAATGGAAATTCCAAGAGAGATGGCTCCAAAGGTCCTTAAACTGAAGGAGAGTTGAAAAAATGCACCACAGATCTGTAGACCTATGGAAGGTGAACAAAAGGCTTTGTAGGTACTCTCTCCTACAAAGTTGAACAAACTGCATCAAAGGCCCGTAGACCAATGGTGAATAGATCCAATAGGATGAAAGTTCTTTACAGGTCCTCGGACTTGCAAAGAAGGCACCCCAGGTACTCTCTCTTAAGGGAAGCCCAATGTAGGGGACTCCATAGAGTTGTATCATTCCTTATAAGCGATTGGTCCTACAAGGTTGATTGGAAAGCAGCTTCATAGCCACACCTACAAAGCAACATGTTAATTTGTAGACTAAACTTGTTAGGAAAGCTTAATGCAAAGGAGCTCTATAGGTCCTCAGTCTTGTAGAGAAAGACTAATCAAATAATTTTGTGGCTACTACAAGATGCATTGTATAATAGTCACAAATTATATAGCTCTAGTTAGGTTTCCCCCAAGCTAGATGGCAATGAATTCTTTCGAGATAAAATATTTCAAAGGGGCTCCCTTGGGAACCCTTCAAAAAATGGGTCACTCAAGAGATGCTCCAATTGAAAGATAGAGAGAAGAAAGGGGTTCCTTATTAGGACACACATCTCTAGAACAAGTTTTCACTACACCCAACATATAGGGGACAAGAACCACACAATATACTTAGAACATACAAGATAGAGGTAGACCTCGATATCACTTGTTATTTAAAGAAGAGGCAAGTGTATCAACAAATAAATGAGTGATGGCACTTGAATCATGAAGTTGTTTTATTTTATCCTTCAAGGCCTTACATTCACTATTGGAATTTCCAGGAACTCAATGGTATGCACAGAAAGAAATGTTTTATTTATCATGCTTATGAAGTTGCTTACGTGTAGGAGAAGGAAGAGTAATCAAGTGGGATTTTAGAATCCTAAACAAAATATGCTCTTGCTCAGATAAAGAATGAGGAGTAGGAAGCAACCCTTTCTCTTGTGGATAAAATTTTGATTGCTCACAAGAAGAAGGCACAGAGGAAATGGATAATGATAGATGAATCAATCCAAAAGAATGAGGTTGAGTGGAAATTATGTCACCATTTAACTGTGGTTTCCATTTAGATTGTTTATTCAAGCAACCAAGCCCCAAATTATTCTTACAAGGTGCACATTCTATAGGGACCTAAATGCCTTGTTCATTACACCCACAACCTTTATGCCCATATCCATATTTAGAGACAAGCTTAAAGTTAGGGCCATAACACACTTGCAAATCTTGAGAAGGAGGAGGATCGTCATAGAGATAATTATTCCAATAATGGGGATTATACTCTTCTATGGGATCACCATCAACCTTCTTGATAGGACTACCAACATTATCATCTTTAACAAAAGTGTGATCATCTTCCTTAGAAGGAGTATCAACACTAAGAACATTACAATTTATGTTCACATTATCTCGCAATGTTGAAGAATGATCATATTTTATGGTGGGTTCAGATGATGTTATCAGAAGGTTTAAGTGGATTGGGTCATCTTTATTTTCTCTAGTGAAGGATTTTGTAAAATATAGGGAACCCCAATCATCACCAAGACATACATTATTTGAGAAGATGTAGAAAGAGTAGACTTAATATTTCTAACTTTAGAAGGATCTTCTTCAAGGACATCTGCCTCAAGATTATCCTTTGCAGGTGCTATTGGAGTATATATCAATGCATCAAAAGACATTGAAGGGATAAGAGTAGGTACAACCGAAACCTAACTAGTAGCTGGCTTTTCACATAAGGTCATAGCCTCAAGGTCAGCCCTGATTGTGACTACTCAATTATTGAAAATGAACTTAATAGATTTATGGAAGGTAGATGGGAATACACCCATAGCATGAATCCATGGTCTACCAACAAGAAGTTTGTATGGTAATTTTTCTGACATAACATATACAAGGGTGGGTATGGTAATGGGTCCCAACCTCAAATTCAAGACTATCATGTCTAGGGCTTGTTGACCGACATTATTGAACCCAAAAATTTCAATAGAAGAAGCATCAAGAGAAGATGAATCAATATTAATTTTAGGCAATAGATCAATGCTACATACATTGAGTGTCGAACCATCATCAATGAGAGTACATATAATGCTCATATTATTAATGTTAACTATAATCATCAGAGGATCTGCCTACTTCTACACTTCCATAGGTGGTAGTTTCTATGGATAGAATGTAATATTTGATGAATCTACATGAATATGAGCGATCAATGCATTAACCTCCATCAGCCTAGAAGAAGAAGGCAAGAGGATTTTTTTCAAGGCTTCTTGAAGCATACCTTGATAAACTAGAGCAGACTGAAGCAAGTCCCGTAGTGAGATCTTAGTCAGCGTAACTTAAAGTTGCTCGACAAGATCATAATCACTAGATGATTTAATTGTAGGTTTAGGAGTTGAAGGAGGAATTGGTTGAGAAGGTGGTAAAGAAGTGGGTTTATTAACATTTTTTTTATTCTTTCTAGTATTATAATTATGGGCCACCACTCTATAAGAGGGAGCCTTAGAAATATCAGGAGAATCACTATAAAATGGAACACCATTAATAGAAAAAATCCTTTTAGGAGAAGGGATAGCTCGAGTCAGATAAATAAATAGTCTCTTAGGCCTTTGAGGAGTAGCAAAGACATAAATTACATTTACAAAATCATCACAACCAGTGGAATAATTATTCAAAGAAATATTCTCAACATCGATCCAGGGAGGATCAAATGTGGAAGGAGATTCATCATTCACGAATGCATCATCTCCAAAAGAGAGTGCATTGGAATAAATAAAATGTAGAGTAAATTTAAGAAAGGTATCAATGATTTCATCCTCTTGCACCAAAATATCCTTATAAGGAATTTTAGGAGAGGGATCAACAAAGAATAATAAGAAAGGAGACAAGAACTCACTTTCACATGCTTGTAAGAGAACTTCTTGAAGCTTACTAACAAATCTAGAAAGAGATAGAAAGAAGAAAGATAGAAAATACATTTTTAAATGGAGATATAGACATGTTGACCAATCTAGAGTAAACCAAGGGTGACATAAATAAGAAAATTCAAAAATCTTGATTTTTTGAAAGTTTTAGTATTTTCTAAGTTCTTGTAATTTGCATTTTTGGAGGTCTTTAGAGTAGAATTTGGGATCAAAAATTATGTCATTACCTAAAATTAAACTACCAAAGGCACTATATTTTAGGGATTGAATTAGTCTTCTTGGATACCTTTCTAACAGTGTAAACAGTTCTGAATTTTGAGCACCGAGTCAAAAGTTATGATCCCACCAAGTTGGGGTAAATAAATTCCATTTTTTTGAAAAATATTGTGGTTCACATTGGGTTCACCAAAATGTAGAGAAGTAATATTTTCTACTCATGAGTCTCTTTATTCTCAAGAGAATCCAAAGGGGTGAACTTCCCTAAACTACCTTAGGGAACAAAGCAAGTTCTAGAATCAGAAATAGTAAATATCAAGTGTTTTTTAGAAAAACTAATGAGTTCTCAACCAAAGGATGTCAATGTCAAATAAAGATGATAGTGTAGCACATTGGCATCCTAGAGGCATGCTAGCATATTACACAGGCTAGAAAGTGAGAATATCATAGAAACCAACTAAATGATCACTAACAATCAGATTGCAGGAAAATGACAAAGAGTAATAGAAGTGAAGTAAAGTAAAGTATAATTGATGAAGTAAGAGAATAAGAGATAGGAACTTCTCACAAAAACCCAAGTAATGAAGCCTCTAGTGAATGAATATCTTCAATACCTTCATGCAGAAGATCTAGAGAAAATGTTGGGGATGTATAGGGCTTTTCGTTCGTCAAACCCCTATTTTTGTGTTCCCACCTACATGGAAAACCAAATAGATAGAAAGAGTGAGCAAAGTAAGCAAATATGAAGTGACAAAATCAATCCCCACTTAAGGAGGAGAGCTCATATTATGAGATAAAGATGCAATTGATAGGGGATGTGTGAAATCCCAAGATGCTCGCAAGCACAAGGGAGATGGAGTTGCAAGAGCCAAGGGAGTTGTAAAGAGTGCTATAAGAGCTTGAGATTGTTGTTGTAACAAGTTGTAAAAATATATACAAGAAAAATAGCAAGGTAAATAGAGGAGGAAAAGGTAGGGACCAAAGCTAGAAAGATTCAAAAGAATAAAATAGATTGAAAAGATAGCATATAAAGAGAGAATAGGAGGGAAAAAGAAGTTTCCCAAGAAGTTACAAGGAATCCCAAGCAATTACTACTAACAAAATTAGCTTACAAGTGGCAAACATGCTCAAAAATGGTCATTTGAATGTTGAAATGTCATAGGATACTAGCGCAGTGTGCAAATGTTTGTGTTGCATGGTAGTTTCCAGATGCATAATGCTACAAAATGATGAGAACAGGAAAAACACAAGGTTTGATACAAAGCTAATGCATGAAGGTAGCTACTGAGAAGGGGTCTGGAGCATCCTAAGAAGGGAAAAAGGCTGATGTAGATTTTAGCCTACACAAGTTCTAAGGGAGTGGAAACTAAAGCAGATACAAGAATGTATTTGAAATTACAAGGGGTACAATTTTATGACAGGGTATGTGCAGGATCATGATGGGCCAAAAAGTGGCAATATGATGGGTATGTGGCTGATGACTTTTTTTAACCCAAATTTGATGAAACGAAAAGGGTTTTTAAAGGACATTCTCAGCTTTCCACCAATATAAATTATACTTTACTTTGAATTTAATAAATAATAATTATTAATTTTCTATTTGAATAACAATTAAAGTCCTAATTGATAGGCTACTTGAAAAAAATCTATAGCTTTCAAACAGTATCACATTTTTTGAATCCAAAATATGCGTCACATTCTATGCTTCACACACTATGGGATTAAAAAAATAAAATTTGAATTTCATGAAGTTTTGACCAAGTTAAGGTGGTCAGACATATGAGTTTTTTATATTTTTTAAAAGTTGTAATAAAAAATTCATAATTAATTATTTACTTGGAAAAAAATTACAAAAATATGCATCACATCTGGACATGAGTTGTCTACTTATATATAAAATATTATACAAAAAATATTATCATTTTATTGTGGTTAGGGTGGTTAGATAGACACAAGCTTCTTATTTTTCCCCTGAAATTTAAGTACTACTGCATTGAAATTTCAAATTTTCACCAAATAGATTTAAAAATAAAATAAATAAACCTAGTAGTTTGGAAACTACATTCAATTTTCTATAGATTATATTCTTACATATTTTTGAAATAATATAGATAACTTATTCAAACATTTTATGTCAAGTTTCCTAACTCTCATTTTTCTAAATTTTTTGCCACTTAAGGGCCTGTTTTTTCCATGATGATCCTACACATACCCGACATTAAAGGTTGAAACAAGCAGGAAAATCTATCAAGGAGTATACATAAGAATTCTACTGTGTCTTGATCAGAACAAGCCATTCTGAGGCTAACAAGGAAAATTTGATTGTTACATAAATAGGTTGAAATTGAGTATTCAAGAAGTGTTGGGTTTGGTAAGAATGTCTACCATTGAAGATGCATATCATTTTGCTTTGAAGGTAGAAGAAAAGTTGAATAGAAGATTTGAAAGCAAAAAAATATTGAAATGATGGATGCACAATGTCCCTGAAGCTCCAACCTTCAAGAGGACCTTTTCCAAGAAGAAATTCACCCACACAGAAAGTGTTGCAACTAAGGGCATGCAAATGGAGATTATCTGATTGATATCTAGAATATGATTACAAATGTACATATTCCCTCATTAAATAGGCATGGTTGAGATACAAGATGCAATATGATGTTGCAATGTGTCTTGATCTAACATGTGACAACATGTAAACCCTAACTACCTACCTAGGGAATGATAAACTGATTGAGATAAGTTCTAGAAAAGGAAACTCATCTTCTACAAGGAATCTTATCTCCTAAAAACATGGAAAGGGTAATGAATCCATTATTAATGAATTTCTAATCATGAAACCTAGAACTTAATTAATTAAATAAATACCTAAGTAAACTTATGCGAGTGTAATAAATAATTAATTACACTAACACCCCCCCATAAGTTCAACATAGGGAGGAAATGAAAAATGCAATGATGATGATTAATGATGAATATGGATCTCAATACTTCCCATATGCCTCCTTTGCCACTAAAGATGAAGATGCCACAATCAACTCAGGTACATGCCTAAACAATGAAGAAGGCGACAAACCAAGATGATGTGGGATCTGATGCTGGACAATATAAAAATAATACAATAAAATGATCCTTCCATTGAAGGAATAGATGGAGACTAGATTGTCCCCCCAGAATGAAGTTTCCTCAAAACCACTGAAAGAATTTGAAGCAACAAAGGTGTCAAAACCACAAGTATCCAACTAGGAAGAAGAAAATTGAATGGTAGATGCTAAAGAAACTCCAACTCCATAATGAAATGAGAGGGAAGAAGTCTCATATAGGAAATATCTGAAGAGAAAACAAGTGCATCGAAGACAGTCTATGGATCTCCAATCAAGGTTGAGACAAAGGAATTTAGGGACTAAAGAAAAATCTCCAAAGTAGAATCTAAAGAGAGGAGAGATATCCCCTCAAGAATATCCTCCAAACCTATAGAAGTAGCCAAGTCAGCAATACCTGAAACAAAGCCATCCTGTGATGTCAAGTCTAGAAAATAGAATGTGTCCTAATGAGTGATGGAAGCCTCAATCAATGAATCTGGACAATGATTCACTAAATGTGAAGGTACATCAAATGTCTCTAATGGAGAAGAAGCACCTATAGAACCATTGACAACCTCATCTAAAGATTCAAAACATTCCAAATCTATAAGCTCTTGAATATCAATATTGTCATGAGGTACTTGATCTAAATAATGAAATTCTGAAGCATGATCATCGAGGAATAGTGGAGTGTCAATATCTCCATATAACTCCCAAATCTTAGTCCAAAGGATATGAGGAAAATCACAATGATCAATAGTAATCAAAACAACCCAATTAACTTGCATTCTAATGATCTCTAAGATAGTATATCTACTACAACTCCAAGCAAGTTCATAAATAACTTCACTTAGATGGGAAACTATACCATATAGATGTGGAAATAAATCAAGTGATTGGAGATGGTGTATGATCCCATCTCACCATTGTTTATAGTTTCCCTTGTGCAATATAGTTGAAGGAGTATATGGAAGCCACATAATGTATTATCAAATTTATCCAAAAATAAAAAGAAAATGACTTGGATCTAAAATTGAGCAAAGTGTCTAGATTGATGAAAAAATCTCTAAAATATCTTTCAAATTCCATTGGAATCATCAAATTTCAACAATCTGATGAGAAGATATTGGCTTTTGAGTCCAGAATGAAGGGTTGAATTCAGTTGAATTGAAATTTTGATAGCAGAAAAACTTTGTAAAACTAATTACACCACCAAAAATTAGGTTGAATCATCTTTCCAATGATATCTCATTTTCCAAATTTTGACACCGTGGCGTGAAGATATGGTGATTTAAAAAAAAATATTCCCTGTAAGGGCCTACATGCTAAATGGGTGCAAAAAATAAGCACCTTGGGGAAAAGAAAAATCCCCCTTGGGAAAAAAGTTGGTTGCTAATGTGACTGGTCTATCTTGAGTGGCAAAAAAAAGTAATCGTTGTCGTGGGGTAGAGGAACTAAGAAGCATCGCTGGAAGAGAACACCATCAGTGGGGGAACCAATGCCCGGTCAACAAATCCTGACAACCCCAAAAGAATGGTGGGTTGGATATAGACGTCAGAAGGTTGGTTGGTCCAAATGGAAAGGTCGTCAAGTCGGTGAGTTGAACAGCCAGTGAAAGTGTAGATTGACTAGTGGATGATAGGAGCTAGCCGAGAGTGGAGTCAAAACACTGGTTGGAAAAGTAAATGTTGGTGGATGGAGAGATCAACAAAGGAAATGCCGATTTGACAGGAGAAATTTGTAAAAGAGGTACCTACAACTCCTTAAATATAGTCCACGATGCAAAAATTCTGCAAATAAACGATTAACAAGTTCACAAAAAGAAAGCGATATAGTTGATTTTTAATATTGCTTTGTAGCAATTGAAAATTGAAAAAATTTCAATATGCTAACAAAGAATAATTTAAGCCTAATGATTATCATATAATCTGCAAAATAAAATATTTATGCTGATTAAAAATAAAGAATGCTAATAGAGAAAAAATAATATGCTCAATTTAAATGTTGATGATTTGAAAAATCAAACCCAATTTGCATGCCGACTAAGCAATTTTAATAGCAGTTGTTCTTGATAAAAATATTTTTTCTACAAACTATTGAAATTGGTAGAGTACGATTTTTTTTCCAAACAATAGAGAAATTAGTCCTATTTTTTTCTAAAATTAAAATGGCCTATGACTAAAAAAAACTTTCCACAGAGGACAACTGAGAGGGAGGATTTTTTACAGCAAATTATACAGATCGTACGATTGATTTTGCAAACCCTAAAATACCTCTAATGGCTCCCAATTTGATGAATATGATTTTTATGAATGTACAAGAAATCCTAGGGTTTTGAGGCCTTCTAAAGACAATGGAAAGATCGGATCTGACTCAATCTACTCCAGAAATTAGCTTCGTCCTCGGGTGGAGTCAAGTAGCCTGCAATGGAAACCTTCAAGCCTACAAAGAATCTCACTCACCCAGCTTGAATGGATCTGATACCATGTTGAAATGATGGATGCACAATATCTTTGAAGCTGCAACCTTCAAGAGGACGTTTTCCAAGAAGAAATTTACCCACACAAAGTGTTGCAACTAAGGGCATGCAAATGGAGATTATCCGATTGATATCTAGAATATGATTACAAATGTACATATTCCATGTTTAAATATGCATGGTTGAGATATAAGATGCAATATGATGTTGCCATGTGTCTTTATCTAATAACATGTGACATGTAAACCCTAACTACCTACCTAGGGAATGATAAATTGATTGAGATAAGTTCTAGAAAAGACAACTCATCTTCTAGCAGGAATATTATATCCTAAGAACATGGAAAGGGTAATGAACCCATTATTAGTTATTTTATAATAATTCAACCTAGGACTTAATTAATTAAATAAAGACCTAAGTAAACTTATGCTAGTGGAATAAATAATTACTTACAATAATAGCAAAGAGGTGGGGGTCATGGTGGAAATATCTGTGGTTGGTCATATGGGGGTCAAAATGAAGATCAAAAGAAGGGTGAAGGATCAAGTAGCAGCCACAACCAAAGCAGATATCACCTACTATCCTCGTGATCAAAATAGTGGAGACCAAATAGGAAGAGGAAGATTTGGATGAGGACCGAGAAGATGAGGCTTTCATGGAACCTATTTCTAGTGTGGAGAAGAACATGGAGCCTATGAGTGTCCTCAACATTAAGGAAGGATAAATAGAATACCTGAGGGTAATGTACAAGTTGCACATGTAGATGATGATGTTGAGTATTCACATTCTGAGGATGCAGAAAGAGGAGAGGTTCTTGTCACTATAAGAGCATTATTGAATGAGGAGAAAGAACCAACTCAAAAGAAGAATTTGTTTTGCACTAGATGTATGCAATGTTATTATTGATGGATGTAGTACTGATAACCTTGTTTTAGAATAGATGATTAGTTAGTTGTGGATGGAGAGAAGAAGGAATCCAAATCCATACTAGATTGCTTGGTTGCAAAAGGACCATAAAGCTTTGGTAAATGAACAATGTCTAGTAAATTTCAAGATTGGAAATTACCATGATGAAGTATTGTGTGATATTATGCCTATGGATGTTTGTCATATATTGTTAGGAAGGTTGTGGCATTTTTATCAATGAAAAGTGCATGATGGACATGCTAACACCTATTCCTTCACAAAAGATGGTGTTCATCATAAGTTGAAACCCTTGAGGGAGGTAGAAGAAAAGGTATGCAGTAATGCAATAATTTTTTTAGTTTATGGAAGAAAGTTCCTAGAAGGTATGAGGCATGAGCATATGTGTTTTGCATTAATCCCTAGAGTTGATAAAGAAGATACGAATGAGGTACCTATAGAGGTTTCAGATTTGTTGAATGAGTTTCAAGCTATTATTTTTGATAATGTACTTGAAGGCTTTCCTCTAGTAAGAAAGATTAGTCATCATATGGACCTGATTCCTAGAGCCAAGTTGCTGAATAAGGCAGATCATTGTATGACTCCAATAGAAAGTGAAGAGTCGAATAGAAAAGTGCAAGAGTTTTTATGAAATGGATTGATCAGAGAGAGTTTGAATCCATGTGAAATATCTGCATTACTAGGACCAAAGAAAGATGGGGAATGGTAGATGTGTATAGATTTTAGAGCCATAAACAAGATCACCATCAAGTATAGATTTCCCTTGCCAAGGACGGATGACATTATATATTGTTTGAGTGGAACTAAGTACTTTATGAAGATATATCTAAAGAGTGGATATCACAAAATATGGATTAAAGAAGGATATGAATGGAAGACAACCTTCAAAACCAAGGAGGGCTTGTATGAGTGGTTAGTCATGCCTTTTGGGCTAACCAATGCACCAAGCACATTTATGTGGCTTATAATGAGGCATTAAAATAATTTTTAGGAAAATTTGTTATTTTTGGATGATATTTTGATTTGTAGTAAGATATTGGAGGATCATCTTATGCATATCTGAAGAGTTTTTGAGAAGCTAAGGGAGGAGAAGCTATTCATTAATTTGAAGAAATATAGTTTTGTGAAGAGAGAGTTGGTGTATCTAAGATTTTTGTCTCAGTAGATGGTCTTAAAATGGATCTAGAGAAGGTGAGAGCTATCATTGAATGGCCTACTCTAAGGAGTGTTATAGAGGTAAGATCATTTCATGGTCTAGCAAGCTTTTACAAAAAGTTTATTAAGAATTTTAGTAGTATTTATGCACCTATAACTAAAGAAATTGTTAGAATTCAACATGATCAGATATCATGTTTAAATGATGGATGTTGAATCACCCAATGAAGCTGCACACACTTCAAAGGATCTTTCCAAGAGAAATTACACCACACAGAAAGTGTTGCAACTAAGGAATGCAAAGCGAGCTTACTATTGATCTACAACATTAGATCATAAATTGATATTTGATTGATATGATACAAATGAACAAGATGCCTTGAATATATAGGCATGAGATAAAACCTAAAAAGCATGAGATGTTGCCATGTGTCTTGATCTAACAACATATGACAACATGTGAACCCTATCTAGAAAATTATTAAATGTTGAGATAAGTTCTAGAATGACAACTCATCTTTTATAAGGAATCTTATCCTTACAAAAATGGAAGGGGACATTACCCCATTATTAAATGATTTATTAAAATTCAACCTAAGACTAAATGATATATGACCTAAGTTAACTTATGCTAGTGTAATAATTAATTTAACTACACTAACACCCCCCCATAAGTTCAAATTAGAGAGGAAATTCAATGATTATGCAAGATGATGATGATGATGGGTCTCAACTACAAGGCCATGTTAGGTACCCATGTACATGAAGATGCATAAAATCTCCCACAACTAGAGAAAAGGGGAAAACCCAGTGGGAACAAAACCCCTCTCCAAAAAGGAGATGAAAATGCAAAAGGATGTGAGATAGGATGGGAAGGATGGAGGACTCCCAAATACCCCCATGTACAGCATCCATCACATGGATACAATACAATATCCACCCATAGGGAGGAAAGAGAGAGAATATATAGCCCCCTTAGAAGATGTGATCACCTACAAAAATGATAAGTTTCTAAAGACAAAACATGATCCAATGTCAACAAACAACTTGTCTCTCTTTCAGAAGAAACAAAACCAACTACAAGTGTAGGGATGCTTCCCATTCCAGATAGGAATTGAAGGAAGGAAGGATGAAAGTGGATGATGATGTCTCTAAATTCTACTCATGTGTCTCCTTGCTTGATGATAAAGATGCCATAAACAATGAAGAGAATGGCAAATCAAGATGATGCAAAAAATGATGTTGAACAATATCCAAAGACAATAATGTAATGAATATGATGGAGACTTGATAGCTCCCCCTAAATGAAGTGTCCTCAAAGCCACTAAAAGAAGTTTGAAGAAAAAAATGTGTCCAAACCACAAGTATCCTACTAGGAAGAAGCAAATCCAATGGTGGATGCTGAAGAAACCTCAAATCCTAAATGAAATGACAGGGAAGAAGTCTTAGATATGAAATCTCTAAAGTGAAACCAAGTGCCTCCAAAAATAGTCTTTGTATCCCCAATCAAGATCGAGACAAAGGGATGAGGAGACTCAAGAGAACTCTATAAAGTGTGATCTGAATAGGGGAGTGATATCCCCTCAAGAATGTCCTCCAAACCTGTAGAAGTAGCCAAGCTAGTGATAGATGTAACAAAGTCATCCTATGATGCCAAGTCTAGAAAACTAAATGTTTCCTAATGAATGATGATCGTGGAAATCTCAATCAATGAATCTGGACAAGGAATCACTGAATGTAAAAGGATACCAATAGTCTCTAATGGAGAAAAAGAACCTAAAGCAACCTTGTCAACCTATTCAAAAGATTAAGGGAAATCAACCTCTTGCACAACAATATCATCATGGTGTATTTGATCTAAGGAATGACATTCTAAATCATAACCATCGGGGAAGGGTGGAGTGTCTAATCCTCCATATAGCCCCCAAAGCTTAGTCCAAAGGATGTGAGGACAATCAAAATGATCAATAGAACTCAAAACATCACAATCAACTTGCATCTCAATGATCTCCAAAATACTGTATCTATTGCAACTCCAAGAAAATTCATGAATACCTTCACTTAGATGAGGAACTATACCATATAGATGTGGCAATAAATCAAGTGATTGAAGATGGGGTGTGATCGCATCTCGCCATTGCTTATAGTTTCCCTTGTGCAACATAACCAAAAAAGGAGTATATGCAAGCCCCATAATTAACGTTCTCCAAAAAATACAAAGAAAAATGACCTTCAACAAAAAATTAAGACTTCCAAGGATGATATGAAATTGAAGTGATGTTACTCGAATCAAAAATTCTTTTCCCAAGCTTCAAGATGTCCAGGTTATTGAACAAATGCACTAAACTGGAAAAAATAAATGCAAGAGTACTTGGAGCTAAAATTGATCAAGGGGTTTGGACTGATGAAAAAAACTCTAAAAATACTTCTTGATGCTGCTAGAATCACTGAAATTTGATGAACGGTTGCAAAGTTACAAGCCTCTGAGTCTAGATTAGGTTTTTTTCTTTAATTGGATATAGAATTTTATGTGAGAAAAAATTCACAGAACTGATGTCACCACTAGAAAGTAGACGAAATTATCTTTCTGATGGTATCTCGTTTGATGATTTTTGACACCATGGGTGAAAGTTATGATAAAACAAAAAAAATGCCTAGATTAGGCATTCTACAGGCTAAACAAGAGCAAAAAAAAAGCCCCTTCAAATGGGAACTTGGTCATTGATGTGACCTTTGGGCTATCAGAATTTTTTAAAAAAATGCCACCAAGTCTAGTGGTGGTGGAGTGAATCTGAGGTGGCACCACTTCAAATGGGCAGAGATCACAGGCAACCATCAAAGGGGGCTCAAACTTTGGAACCCACCAATTGCTGACGATGGACAGTGGCTAGCGGTAAGCAAAAAACTGCCATCAACAAGAGCATGGACTGACATGGAGGTTGGCGAGAGGAGATTATGTCAGACCAGCGGGTGCACGAAGAATGATGTGTGGTTACCGACAACTTGGATGTGATGGACCAGTGAAGGATGTACATCGACAACAATTTGGATGTGCTAGAAATGGTCACCGATGATGTGACCGTTGGGTCCCCCCTTGTAAGGCTATAAATTTTGTTGACAATAAACTTTTATATATGTAGAGTATAACAAACCGACCCCCAAATAAAATATTTTTTGAATATTGCTTAAAAAGCAATTCAAAAAATATTGAATGTCGATTGATAAATATATCTACAGATTTAGAAATAGAATGCTGACATAAAAAGATAAAGTTGATGGGGTAAAATAAATCAACCCCTTATCAATGCCAATGACAAAAAATATTATGCCAACTATGAATATAATCCAAGTTGCTCCGATAAATTTTTCTTGAAACTATAGAAAAAAATGCCAAATGTTTTAAAATATATAGATAAAATGATCAATTTATTTTTTTGAAAAATAAGGTCCTGTGACTAAAAAAAAATTTCCTCTAAGGATAACTGACTGGGATGATTTTTTGCTACAAATTGTATGGATAGTACGATTGATTTTGCAAACCCTAAAAATTACCTCTAATGGCTCCCAAGTTGATGTATCCAATTTTGATGATTGGATAGGTGATCCTTGGGTTTCGAGGCCTTCTGAAGATAATGGTGAGCTTGAATCTGACTCTATCTACTTTAGAAATCAGCTTGGTCCCCAGGTGGAGTCAAGTAGCCTTCAATGGAAACTTTCAAGCATGCGATGAATCTCTCCAGCCCAACTTTCTTGATCTTGTTCAATGAACTCTCAATGGAATGGCTCTGATACCATATTAGAATTCAACATGCTTTGATATCATGTTGAAATGATGGATGATGAATCACCCAATGAAGCTACACACACTTCAAAGGATCTTGCAAAGAAAAATTACAACACACAGAAAGCGTTGCAACTAAGGGCTGCAAAGAGAGATTACTATTGATCTACAACATTAGATCATAGATTGATATTTGATTGATATGATACAAATGAACAAGATGGCTTGAATATATAGGCATGAGAGACAACCTAAAAAGCATGAGATGTTTCCATGTTTCTTTATCTAACAACATGTGACAACATGTGAACCCTATCTAGACAATTATTAAATGTTGAGATAAGTTCTAGGACAACTCATCTTCTAGAAAGAATCTTATCTCTACAAACATGGAAGGGGACATTACCCCATTATTAAATGATTTATTAAAATGCAACTTAGGACTAAATGATATATGACCTAAGTTAATGTATGATAGTACAATAATTAATTTAATTACACGAACAACAATGAGAGGGGATAAAAAGGATTTTAAATGGACTATATGAGCAAAAAATAATTTTGATATGTTGAAGAAATTCATAGAGTAGCCTATTTTGGTACTTCTAGATTTCAATAAGGTGTTTTAGGTAAATTGTGATGCTAGTGGCACTGCCATAGGAGCTATTTTGAGTCAAGAAGGTAAGCTTGTTGCCTATTTTAGTAAGAAGTTGAATGATGTTAAGAAGACATATTTTGTCTATGATCAGGAGTTTTATGCTATAGTTCAGGCTTTAAAGAAATGGAGACATTATTTGTTGCCAAAGGGTATCAACACAAAGTTGTGTCACACTTTCAGCCAACTTATTAGTACAAGTGAATTTAAGTATTTTTAACTAAAAATTAATTTTGGTCAAACATATGATCTTGTAAGATTCATTCTAGCTAAGTTATATATGTCCAAAACTTTTCCATCTAAAATTGTTGGCTAAATGCATATTTAACACCACTTTGAGTCCAATTTACTAAAAAAATAAAATTATTTGAAAAATTAGATGTTTCAACAACTCCTACTCGTGTAAAAAATACTTTTTAAAAAATATATAGATAAATACCCTTTTGTAGATCCATAAGTTTAGTTTTCAAAAATGTATATATTTTAATAGTTTAAATATTATTTATATTTTCCTTTTTATTTTAGTAAATGTAGGTTATTAGCATAAAACAATAGGTTGATTACCATGTCAAAGAAAAATAGTAAAACTTATTAATATATATATATATATATATATGATGCCCTAGATACAAGAATCTATATCAAAATGGTATAATTTATTTTATTTGAGATAAATAATTAATATAAAAGTTGACATTGAATGGAAACAACTAAGTTTGAATATGTGCACATTTTAATATTTATTTAAAAATATAGATTTATCAAAATTGGAAAAGAATACATCCATGCCCTAAAGTTTCAAGTTATAAATACACAAAAAAATTGAAGGAAAAAAAATTCACTATATAAAGATTGGCATGTCATGTAACTTCATTTTTCTACATTTTATTAGCAACTAAATTATAGTGTTAATTTATAAAAACCTATGTTCAAATAATTTTTAATTTTTTTCCAAAAAATACAAATATAAAATATACTAAAAAATAAATATTTTATTAGTTTACAACATTTCAAAATTCAAAACATGTCACTTTTTAGCAATTCAAGTTTAAAAGTTGGATTAGTGTTGACTATTTCCTTTATAAAAGTGTGACACAACTTTGTAGTTTTACCCCAAAAGAATTTGTGTTATATACTGATCACCAGGATTTTTCGTATCTCAATAGTCAAGGAAAATTAAATCAAACACTTAAAATGGGTTGAGTTTTTGCAGAGTTATACTTTTTTTTTAAGCATGAGAGTGGAAGGTCAAATAGAGTTGTAGATGCCTTAAGTAGAAGGCAACATTTGTTGATAAATATTAATATAGAGGTTGTTGGGTTAATTGAATTCAAGAGTTTGTAACCTAAAGATCCAGACTTTGCAGAAGATTAGAAGGCTTGTTTAGAACCTATTACATTGGATAGGATATGATGGTTGGATTTCTTAATCCAAGATGGGATGTTGTTTAGAGGAAGCCAATTGTGCATTCCAAGGAGTTCTATGAGAGAGAATCTAATCAAGGAGAAGCATAGTGGAGGATTGGTTGGAAATTTTGGTTGAGATAAGACCATTGCTCTTGTTAGTGAGAATTATTATTGACCACAGTTACAACAAGATGTGAAGAAGTTTATACAAAGTTACAGAGTATGTCAAATGGTGAAAGGAACAAGTCAAAGTACTATATTATATCATCCATTACCTGTACTTGAGAGGCCATGGGAGGATATTAGCATGGATTTTGTTCTTGGCTTGCCAAGGACATAAAGAGGACACGATTCCATATTTGTGGTGGTGGATAAATTTTCAAAGATGGCACATTTTATTCCATGTCATAAGACTAGTGATGTTCTTCATATTGTAGACGTTTTTCACAGAGGTGGTGAGACTACATGGTCTATCAAAGAGTATAGTTTTAGATAGAGATACTAAATTTCTTGGTTATTTCTAGAAGACATTATGGAAGAAGTTGAATAAAGATTTGAAGTTTAGTTCTATGCACCATCCAAAGGCTGATGGATAGAAAGAGGTGGTGAATAAGAGTTTGGCTAACCTACTAAGATGCTTAGTAGGAGATAATCCAAAGGGATGGGATTTGATTATACCATAAGAAAAATTTGCTTACAACAATTCTATCAACAAGAGCATTGGTAAATCACCATTCCATATTGTGTATGGGAGTAGTCCAAGAACTATTTCTAAACTAAGAAAAATGGATAAGGGGGAGAAGAGTAGTGCTGAAGCTGAAGATTGTGCTAAGCATATGAAGAATTTACATGAAGAGGTGAAAATATATATCAATAAGATGAAATCATAATATACGGCTAAGGAAGATCAAAAAAGGAGGTATAAGGAGTTATAGGTAGGAGATGAAGTCATGATTCATTTGCAAAAGGAAAGGTTTCTAGTTGGCACATACAACAAGTTAAAGATGAAGAAGTTTGGACCATGCAAGATATTGAAGAAATATGATTCAAGAAATGCTTATGAGGTAGAGTTTCCTAGTGGAATAAATATTTCCCATGTGTTCAACATTTCTGATTTGATAGAGTATCATGAAGGTGATATAGAGGATAGACTGATAAAAAATAGTGAAAAATTCTAGTGCCTACTTCAGAGAAGGAAGAGATAGAAGAAATCTTGGATAACTGTGTGGGAAAAAGTATGAAGAATTTCTATTTATTAACAATCAGGTTAAAAAATCTAGAAAACACCTAAATTGGGTATTTGGCTGAAGAGGGTGAACTGCTTTGTAAAATCAAAGTTTTTCCAATAAATTCAAGTGATCGGTCTATCTTGGGCACCTTGAAGAGAGTTATTCTTTGAACCAGTTTGAAAAGCCCAACTACAAATGAGATATGAATTCAAAACCAAGTTCAAACCCTATCAAACTATGCTAAAAAAATACTGGAAATCATCACCAAATTCAATCCAAACCACACCAGAATTGAAACATCACTTCCACTAACCAAAAACCAATTGACCCACATCAAAAATATTAAAAAATCTTTATGTTGATGACTAAAACTACAACTTTGAAGCTCAAAATGTGATCCATAGATGGAACCATGCCTTCACCAACTAGGGCAGGTCTTGCACTACCAAAACCAGTCCAAGATGTCAAGGGTTTTTGTCCTCAACACTCATGTTCAGACGTTCTGGAGTAATTCCAACACCATCTCCTTGTGCAAAAAAAATCAACATAAGAAAATGAGAGCCAAAAATTCACTTTATAGGTGAAAAAAAATTAGGGAAAATTTAGGTTTTGAATCATTTTCCCTCCAAAAACCTTTTAATTTTTTTGCTTTAGAATTCAAAAAATTATCAAATAATCCTCAAAGGGGCATCCTACTCATAAATAAACTATTTTCACTTTTGTAGCCTTCTAAAATGACTTAAAGTTATCACTTAGGCACCAAGGTACTCTTTTGATACCCCCTCCCTTAAGTTGTAAAGTTATTTTATAAAATAGCTTGAGTGACTACTTAAAAACAACTATTAAATAGTTCAACCTTAGGCTCTCTAACGCCACCTTAGAAATAATGTTGGTGAGGACACAATGGGTCTGAGACCACTTTCCTAAAATAGACTTACTATAAATAGAAACTGCTAAAAATACTAAATACTCACCAAACGTGCCCAAATTACACTCCCCTATCCTAAACCCCCAATGAATTAAAATAATCAAAGATCATACAAAAATACCTGATAGGTCTGAAGTCAATGCCATGAAATACATCCTACCAAAACAACTTGGAGAAGATTGCGTCAACAAACTCATGGTCAATCACAATCCTAGTCAACATGAGAAAAACTTTTGCTCAACCATAAGAAATAAACCTTGGCATGAAACCTTATGATACCCTAAGTATGGAGCAAGCCAATCACTACCATATCTCTAAAATCTACCAACTAGGAAATTCCTATTCTGATGCAAACCAAAATAATAACATTGAAACTCAACCTCCAAGTGTCAAAAGACTTGTCGCAAACACACCAACACACCCAAAGTACTACAATATTAAGATATCATTTGAAATAATGCATATCATATATAAAGTAACTGTAGTGAGCATCACTCACCAAAGTGGAAACAAAAAATGGGTAAACTATGTCCAGAAAGATACTCATAGCTAGGTGCACCAAAGCTTGGCCAAACTCAAAATCAGTCTACTCATAAAAAGATGTCATCATAACCAACGAAAGAAAGTGAGGGAAGAGGTACTCAAACTGAAATCCCACTAAAAACATAGGAGAGATGAGTATGGAGGTAGCAACAAAATCATCACCAAGGATCAAATCATCACTGTCATATGAGCTCAACTAGTCAACTATTGAGCCAAAGAAACCATCCAACTCATTTGTGAATCTAAAACTAGAGTCATGTACTAGCTGATCAGAAAGTGGGAAGTGGTATAATATAAGAACTTGACCTGGCTACTCCAATCCTGAGACAACTCTTCATGATTGGAAACTACACCTAGGTCCCAAACCTTTCTATTTTTTCCCAAAGCAATGCTACAACTAGGAATAATCCCATCATCCAACTCAAAAAGTGGATTTTCATACGACATATCAACATCCAACTCAAACAAAGGATTATCAATAAACTAAAGGTTATCCTTAACTCCTGAATTAAACCAATCCTTTTGCTGATCTGAAATCCTATTTTCTAATTTTTTTGGACAATGTGCAAGATCATACTCCTCCTAGATGATATCAAGCTCCATCATTACTGATTTGATCTCTTTTCCCCTTTCTCTACCTTCCTTCTCCTTAAACTATTGCATCTCATAGAATTGATCGTTCACTTCAAGAAGTGACTCTTGGACACTTTCCAAAGAAAGCTTTGTGGAATTAAGCTCGATGGTGGGCTCACTAGCCTCCTCCATTAACTACTTATACATAGACAAGGTTCCATCTACAAACTTGGTGGCTATATCCCTATCATGTATCATGTGTAAATAAGTTGTTTTAAATTCTTCCATAGAGCTTTTTAATGTATGCAAATCATAAAATGAAATATTAAGATAACTTTGTCCCATAGATGCATTCTGAATTAAACTTACCACATGCATTTTTTTTTTGTCCAAGCTAGATAAAATGTGCACCTCATTTTCAGCGGATACCAAGAGTTGTCTTTTCCAATCATGATCAAGCAAAAATGATGAACCACTATTATGTGGCATGTAAAAATTAGAAATAAATTCAAACTTGTCATCAAAGTTTCCATGGTTGTCCCAAATATCATGTGCCTCTTCTTCAAAGCTTTCCTCATCTTCGGCACTAGGCCTCAGATCAAAATTAGCCCCAAGCAGGGTATGTGCAGGATCATGACGGGTTAAAAAGTGGCAATATGATGGGTATGTGGCTGACAACTTTTTTTTTAATCCAAAATTGATGAAACAAAAAAGGTTTTTAAAGGAGATTATCAGCTTTCCACCAATATAAATTATGTTTTACTTTGAATTTAATTAATACTTATTATTCATTTCTCTATTTGAATTATGACTAAAGTCGATTAATAGGCTGATTGAAAAATATCTATAGCTTTCAAACAATCACATTTTTGAATCCTGAAATATAAGTGTGTCATTCTATGCTTCACATACTATAGGATTAAAAAATGAATTTCATGAAGTTTTGACCAAGTTAAGGTGATCGGACATACGATTTTTTATATTTTTAAAATTTTCAATAAAAAAATTCATAATTAATTATTTACTTGGAAAAATTATAAAAAATATGCATCACATCAGGACATGAATCCTCTACTTATATCTAAAATATTATAAAAAATATTATCATTTTATTGTGGTTACATTGGTCAAACAAACACCTACTTATTTTTCCCACAGAAATTCAAATACTATTGCATTGAAATTTAAAATTTTGACCAAATAGATTTAAAAAATAAAATAAACCTAATAGTTTAGAAACTACATTCAATTTTCTACAAATTCTATTCTTACATATTTTTGAAATAAAATAGATAACTTATTCAAATTTTTACATCAAGTTGCCTAACTCTGATTTTTTTGAATTTTTTGCACTTAAGAGTATTTTTTCCATGATGATCCTACACATACCCAACAGAAACAATATTTCTTTATCTTTGAGATCATTCCTCTCAAATTCATTTCACTCTAAGGAATCCTTTTTGCATTCTTTATGCTCTAAGGTTGGGACAACAACTTGGTCAGAAGATGATTCCTAACAAATTGATTCTTCATCATGCTTTGGTCCCGAAACACCTAGATCCCATGGTCCAATGAGTTGATGTTTTCTTTTTGAAAAAGTATGCTCAATGTATATCTCCTAAGTGGTTGTTTCCCAAATCTCCCGAGTCTCTCCCTTATCATTCCCAATAGTGGACTGTGAATCCAAATCAACCAAGCTACAAGGTCTCTGTTCAAAATCAGCTATCTGCAATGTGAAATCAAATTCCTTTTCCAAATTGAAAATACCACTAGCAATTCAATCCTCTACACATCACTCTTGTGATGAAGTACATCATTACAAACGAAAAGGAATTCATCCCGATGTGGATCCTTGCCGTACTTAGGTTCCAACACACCCGGATCCCATGTGTAGAAAGTTTGATCACTTTGTTTAGAGAATAAGTGTTCATTGTGCTCCTCATGAGTAGTTTCTTTTCTAAATAAGTCACTCTCCAACTCATTATGAATGAAATAATCATAAGCACCTCTCTCCATAAGTTTGGTTTGGCAGTCTAACCCAAATCCACCTGTGTCACCATTACCCACATGGGTTAAAGAATTATCAATATTAGATGATTGAAAGATATCATCTCTTTTGTTTCCAACGTACCCATCATCTAGAGGTATCTCAACTTCATTAGATAGCTCTAAGGGTGTATGCAAGGCTGCTATTTCATCAATTCCTTCATGCGCAATCTCATCTATAGCAGTTGCATGCATGACCAAAGAGTCATCCTGAGGCTCTTTCTCGCATTCATCAAGATTCAAAGCAATCACTTCATCTAATTTTTTTGCTATGAACTTCTCTTCAACCACATGCTCTTCATTGAACACATAAGATTTCAACTTTGCCACCTCCTTAAAATGAAGTTCTAGTTGCTTCTTGTTAAAACTTTCTATGAGTCTCTTAGTAAACTCAGTATATGATGTAACCTAAGCATGCCCCATTATGATCATCCCATAATACCATCACTTATGTACAACTCCATCAAGGTGCATAGTAGCATATTTTATGGATTATTCTTCTGGAATGGGGTTTTGATTGAAGTATGTGTCCACCCTTTGAACCCATCTTGTTGCTAAAATCTCACTGGACCCATCAAAGTAAGGAAGGCTAAGCTTCCCAACTTTCCTTCATAAGTAATTATGGTGTTCTCTATTTCCCTTGATGGGTGTATGACTCATCCTTAAATCTAGATCATCTCGAAGTGATATGTCATGCTAGAAACTAGGCCCTACATCAATCCAATCCTATCTAAATTGATCCTGCAACTCAATTGAGCTAAGCTCCTGATTTGGTTGTGCCTCTACTCTTGGTGGAAACATAGGCATATGAGGCCTAGCCGTGGCTACTCCATTTTTCTGATTAGCTTCCCTTCATTGTCCCACATCATTATCTCACCCCAATGATCTAATCTTTGTACCAACTATGTGAGTTGTTGATTGGTCTCTTGAGCATGTTAGGCTGCTCTTTCTTGACCCCTAACCACTGCATCCAAGAGTGGCATCATGCGATCTTTCTTATAAATATTTCTTTCAACTTCTTCTCTCCTTTCACCCATGTTTTTCTTTCTTGGTACCTTCTTTGCTAGTCACTAATTCTCATAGATTTGTATCATCCACTGGCTGGCAAGACGATTAGCACTCTGATACTACTGAAATATAAGGCCCTAAATTTTTTTTTTTTTGATATCACTGATATGCTGATTATTTTCACTATTATGTTGTTTTTGTTTGTTTTATGGTGTCTTTCGCAAGAGTTTATGATACCATTCATTGAATCAACATGCCAAATAGATAGATAACTTATATGTAGAAAATAACATTAAAAAATAGTTTGTAATAACTTTCAGACTTAGTATTGCTTAGAAATCATGACAAAGAAATTATAATCATAAACCAAATAGATTTTCAAATTCAAAAAGTTATATCAAACCTAGAAAATGATGCCCTGATCAGCTGATAACACATTAAAAAAAAGCATATATTAGCACCAATGAATAGCCTTACAATATCTAGAAACTCACCTCAAATCAAACGCCTTCCCAACACCATTGTGTGCAGATTTTTTTATTAACAATCAGGTTAAAACTCCAAAAAAACACCCAAACTAGGTGCCTAGTTGAAGAGGGTGATCTACCTTGTAAAATCAAAGTTTTTCCAATAAATTCAAGTGACAACTCTATCTTGGGCGCCTTGAAGAGAGTTTTTCTTTGGACCAATACCTAGTTTGAGAAACCCATCTACAAATGAGATATAAATCCAAAACCAAGTTTAGACCTTGTTAAACTATGCTTAGAAAATACAAGAAATCATCACCAAATTCAATCCAAACCACACCAGAAATGAAGCATCACTTCAACCAACCAAAAACCAACTAACCCACATCAAAAATATTCAAAAATCTTCATACTGATGACTGAAATTGAAAATTTGAAGTTCAAAATGTGATCCCTAGATGGAAACATTCCTTCACCTTCTAGGGAAGGTCTTGCACTATCAAAACCAGTCCAATATGTCAAGGGTTTTCATCCTCAAAACTCATGTTCAAACCTTCTAGAGTAAATCCAACAACATCTCCTTATGCAACCAAAATCAACATAAGCAAATGAAAGCCAAAAAGTCACTTTATAGAAGGTGAGAAGGAAATTATGGAAACTTTAGGTTTTGAATCATTTTCCCTCCAAAAATCTTTTAATATTTTTGCTTTATAATTTAAAACATTATCAAATAATCGTCAAAGGGGCATCTTGCTCATAAGGAAACTATTTGCACTTTTGTAGCCTTCTAAAATGACTTAAAGTTATCACTTAGGCACCAAGGTACTTTTTTTTATGACCACTTACCCCCTCACTTAAGTTATAAAGTTATTTTATAAAATAACTTAAGTGACTCATTAAAAGAAAATATTAAATAATTCAACCTTAGGCTCTCCAATGTCACCTTAGAAATAATGTTGTTGAGAACACAATGGGCCTAAGATCGGTTTCCCAAAATAGACCTACTATAAATAGCAACTGTTAAAAATAGTAAGTACTCACCAAACATCAACTGGTATAAAACTAAAGATCACCAAGATTCCCTATTACTTACTAAGAACAATAAGCATTGTAAGCTGGCCATTGCTATAAATAGAAAATCCCACTTAAACACCAAAAAAACCCATAGAAAGGATCAATTGGCACAAGTAATAAAGTTCATCAAACAACTTCCACACATTTCCCAAATAGAAAACCCTACACTCCTTTGCTTGTTGGACCAGTTACTAAAAATAACACTTACTAAAAATAGTAAGTGTGTCATAACCAAACTAATCCAAAAAAGGACATTGAAAATGGGGACATTACAAATTACAAATGGAGGGGGTAGCATATAGATAAAACAATGAAAATAAATGTAGAGTACAAAAATAGAACATGTCATGTCTCATTTAGATGAGAAATATGAGTGTAGATTGGTAAATAGAAGAAAAGAACTATAGGAAAAAAAAAAGGGGGGGTCGTAGATGGGAAGTGGAGGAAGTGAGTAGAGGAATGTTGAAGGGTGCAAGTATGAGGAGTTGTTGGGTATGGAGTGATCAAAACACAAAATAAAATAAAAATGCTACACATTAGTAGAGGTGAATAGAGGGTGTGTAAGGAAGTAGAGTGTGCCAAGAGTGATGACAAATCAGTATACAGAGGAACCATGATTGCAGATAAAAGGGGATGTAATAGAGAATTTGGAAATTTAATATTGTTTAAAAGACTTGTAGATATAAATATTTTTAGACAATATAAGTACTATGAAATCGATATAATTAATTGAATTGCCTCAAATTTTTAGTGTCATTTAAAATTGAACATTTAAAATTGAATTTAAATTAAATTGTTTAGTTGAAATTTTTAACAGTCTGTTAAGGTTTTTGAAAATTGAACTACATCAAAACTCCTTATCTAATGAAGGATATATAAGAGTTCAAAACTTGAATCCCTCAAATGGGGAGGTGATACTTGTCATCTTCACATTTATTTCTTTTGACACACTCTCACAAGTGCTCAAACATGGGTGGGAATTTTGGGGAGATGGGGAGGTATGGATTGTCTTTCACTCCAGCCAAGAAAGTCTTCAATTTCATTAAGAGGAGAGAAATTCTCTTGGACACTCCACCACCAAAATCTCCACTCATAAAAGAGTTTTACAATAGAAATCACTCTTCCCATTCCAAGATTTTCAAAAATCATCACATTCATTGATGATGTATTTTGAAGGATCATATTATATGTCCTAATAGGGTCTATTTTTTGCACAAAGTCTAATAAAATTGACCTTACAACATCTCTTAAAGACCCACTCAAACACAAATCTAAAATTCAAAACTCAATTTAGGGTTCTCATACATTGATCCCACTTGTACATTTAATTACATGAATCTAAAGTTAAATACTCCCACAAAACATTATTACACATAACCCATAACATAAAACCCCATAAAACATAATTATAAAAATTCACACAAATATTAAAACCCCATAATACCTTCTAGGTCAAAAGGATCATAGTTTTAGGAGATCACAATTAAAGTATTTTATTAAGGTCTAAATGGTTTTCCATTTTTATTTGCATAATTTATCCCCACACATTATCCACCACAAATATATCAAATACACAAGCATAATTACACCATAATAATTAATCACATCATTGCTAGTCAATAATCACAATTTTAATTATAAATAATTTTCCAATCTATTACCTCTTGCAATTTAGTAGAGCAAAATTTAGCTTTACCTTGCAAGAAGAATGAAATCATCAAAGTTAGATTACCTTTATTAAACCAAATTTTCCTTTAGATTGGATAGGGTTACCTTCATGTACAGTTTCCCATGATCGTCCATCTATTCTATGTAGTTGCTCAAAAGTTATCAACTATCCTAGTCCATCCTATGGCTAGCATCCACCTTAAGGGAAACAAAACACAGATTTAACGCATTTATTAAATTTATATTAAACATCATTTATTCATTCTAGGTTAATTCAATTGTTTGTTGCAAGATATATATCATGAATCAAAACCAACTTCATCATTACTCATTACATATAAACTCGACTTGATAATTACTATTCTAATTTTGATGTCCTATAATAATTCACCTTTCATTTCATAGGACATATTTAAGAATTACATGTGTATAATGTATCATATACATTAGGTATCAATATTCCAATGTAAATCTTGAAATGAGATGAGGAGTTATCAATCCCTAATAGATGTTATTCATAAACAATGTTCAATTTTCCTTTGTTAAGTAATTATATTCACATCATGATATTCTAGAGAGAGATTATTTTAGTAAGGTTTACCAATGCGAACAATAGTATTATCAACATGACAACACATGGTCACTTTATTCTATCTAACCATCTCTTAATTGAATGCGCATAAGAAAAAAGTTCCATTAAACACACACAAGGCATAGACTTAAATATACGTCATATTAAAGTTACGGCAATGCAAACACATTGCAATCTAGTGATACATTTAGTAAGGCAGCAGAGGATGGTTGTTGTGATAATGCAAGAAGACATAGACTGATAGTTAAAATATCACACAAATGAGGGAAATATCAACAATATATATACATGAAAAAAAATCAATCATGCAGGAATTATTGAAACATGTCAAACAATTATCAGTTAGACGAATACTAGAAATAATGGTTTTAAATACAATAAAAAATATCAATTCATTATACTGGTTTAAAAAATTCAAATTAGAAAAATCCAAAACATTTGTATAAGATCTTGTGCAAACAAATGAATAGATTATTGAAGTCATAGCAAATAAGACAAAGCATGATATCTAGCATAACTAGAGAATTGGTACAATATAATAAATAGTTTTTATGTTATTTATTGTTTATCAAATTACTTATTTGGATTAAAATTACAAGTAATATTAATAAGTAATTATACAATTGAGGTTTATATGTAGGACCATAAGATATATTGAATACAAATACTGATTTTGTATTAATTAGCATAGCTAGCAGCTCTACATCAAAAATGATGGATAGTGCCAAATGAGAAGTGCATCATGTTTAATTTGGTGTAGGAAGCTAGGGCTAGACCAAGTAATAGAAATCCATTAGTGTATTTTTTGTATTCCTTTTTTCCCTACAAAATTAATATTTAGATAGTTATCAAAAAATTGTTTTTGCAGTATATAAGTTATTGCAATGAATATTAATGTGCAAATAGTAAACAATTGAGTGAGGGGAAATTGTATTATACCTTCTCATAGAATGTGTTGATTATTATTCAACACAACTAGCATTGATGATGATGTTGTTCTAGTTGAGTGTGAAGTGTTAATCTATAGAAAAATATTGTAGCATAAAGATAATTGTTGATTTGTCTTCACTATATTCTTCATACGTAATGTTTTGTAGGTCAGGTAGCAACAATTAGATAATAGATTTATCAAAATAACAATATGTTTGTTTTTATTAATTTTTAGAATGCCTTTAAGATAAAGGGAGTTAATGTAGCTAACTTTATTGCATTTAACACACTTTATAGTTCAATCTTCAAGTGCTTCATAACTATCAAATTTGTAATTACACTTTGGATAAAATACATAAAATAGGTCAAAAAAAATTATTACTGATTTTTAAAGTTATATAAATCTATAACACGTTGAAATATTATTGTCTATATACAATATTTTCATTTAAATTATAACTTTAGAAATTCAAAAAAATGAAAATAATTACTTCAAATGTTAACTATATATATTTTTTAATATATCAAAGGTTATTTTGTTATTTAATTTACCATTGAATTCCATGTATAAAGTATCTTGTCTTTACATCTATCCATTTTAGAATATTTTTGAATAACATTGCTTATAATTCATTTGTTGTAACTAGTCTTCCATTGTCAAGAAAGAGTATTTCAAATTCAAATGTATTTGCACCTATCTGTTACTGGCAAGGGTATTTTTTTCTGCATAGAAAAGTTTATAAAATAGAGTGAAGTAAGGAGTTATAAATATATTAGTACCTATATTTTGTCGAGGTAAAAATCTTCATCTTTTATATCAGGAAGATATTTGAAAACTACTTTTATAGTGGCAATCACCAATGCACCTGCAATTCCCATAACATAGTCGTATGTGTTTTTGAAGAATTATTTGATTGTAGTGCTTGCTATGAAGTCATAATCTTGATAAAGACAAATTATGATATCAACATTGTTTTGATTGATTTAGAATAATGATACAATGACAGTCACCATGGTCATAGTCGATTATTGAAGCAATTTGAAAGCCTTATATGGAAATAATTGGTATCAAGTTAGAATTTTATCAAGTTTAATTTTATATATGACAATAATGTCTTTTGAATATGTTTCCAGATTTGTATGTGTTTAGACCTTCAATTGATATTGAGTTTAGAATTTTAGTTTTGATCTAAAATAATTATAATAAAATTGTTAGTGTAGAATTGGACAGAGACGAGCTTGCTTAGGTGTGATTTCTTTTATACTTACAGTTGCATTGAGTTATGCATGCTACTAATTTTATATCTGTGGAGTTACATTCCTATTCTTAGGCTAGTTCACCATGAATATAGATGGCGGTTGCTCTCACTTGCACTATAAATAGCGGTTGCTCTCACTTGTACTATAAATATGTTAATATATTATTAGTTTAAATCATGAGATATTTGACCATTTCCTTCATGTGCATTATTCTTGTGTTTCATCATTTTATTTTTTTTCTGTTAAACTTGCAGAGCATGTGATAGCTAGTCTCTCATAGCCCAACCAATACCTACATTCTATCCACAAGATTCTGGCAATTCTAGCATGATATCAGAGTTGACTCTAGTTAGATTGGTGGTCTGGTAAATTTTCCCTAGGTTAAGTTGAAAACATTGTTTGCATTCAAGATATATTTTCTGCATTTTTGTAGTCTCACATGTTGGTGTAGATGGCACAATTTGATTAGGAAAGAAGGTCGACTTTGTCTGGAGAAGGCATAGTGAAAACCAGATTGGAAGGCGTTTTGTAGATTTGAAGAGTTTTGCATCTTTGGTTTGGTCGAATTAAAGGCCATTTGATGGTTGATCTAAAAAGAAAAGGGTCAATCTTTGATTTTCTGAAACATTTCAAGATTTCCTTCCACACAATTCAATCTTTTGCTTCCATGGTGGTTGTTTCTTCTGCAGGCAACGCCTTGTTTTATGCACGTCGTCCATTCACTATTACATGCGACTTGGTTTTGCATTGAAAGGAGAACGAAAGATGGCTGAGGCAGATCAACTATATCTGTGAATCTGGGAACACTATTTGCATAAAGCTAAGCACACTATTAGTAGGCAGTGATTCTATCTCTTTGGCGATTTCACCTTTTTCATACATTGCAGGCTGATCCTTCTCTATGTGTCCTTGTTCTGGTGTAAGGACGTGGTCTTCTGTTATAGGCGTTGTTTTCCTGTTGCAGGCTGATGTCTCACTGTAGGCCATAAGCCTTGGTATTTACAAGCTGATCCACTCATTCGCTGAAGCCAATTCCATTCCATTCGTTGTGGAGGTCAATTCTTTTCAAAGGCTAGCGATTGGTTTTGAATCTGCGAGGCGCTGGTTGCAGAAGTAGGCATATGTCTGTTCTTGGAGATGGAAGCAGATAAAACATGTCGTAACTTTCTTTTGGCTTGTAACTTGTTTTCTCTGTTATAAGATTTTTATAAAATTTAAAAGTCTAAATCAGGAAACATTTGTCTAAGCACTAAAATTATAAAATCTTAAAAATCGGGGGGATTATTCATGCACTAAAATTATAAAGTGTCAATTTTGGGGGGAATGTATTTGTGTCATGTTTTTTTCACTTCCACGTTTCTTCTGCACTTATGGTGGATTGTTGACTACAGTGTTTCCAATCACATGTCTCCTTACCATAAAGTCTTCATGTCATTCTATCTATTTGATACCTCCAAAATCTTGATAGAAAACTCTTATACTCCTGGTTATGGGCAAGGAACTATTGAGATAGGTAATGGATTTATCCATAATGTCTTGTTTGTTCTTGACATGAACAAAAATCTTCTTTTCATATATCAACTCACTATTCAAGGAAGATAGTTGAGTTCACGTCCACTTCAATGATTATTCAAAATTCACAAAGAAGAGAGGTTCTTGCGGTTGGGAAGATTGATCACTTTTCTTATGTCTTTACCTTCTCTTGTTTTACACTAAATTATTTATTCTCCTTTATCTAGTTTTGATAGTTCATCTACTCCAATTGTTGCTCCTTCGCAGTTCTGTGTCGCTTCTTTGAAAGCTTCTAGTAATTATGTGCAATTGTGACATCAAGATTCACTTCATTGGGATTGATTTCTATCAAAGAACTCTTTTCAGGTCTAGTTGGCACTTCTTTAGTACTTGTTGCTACTTACTCTTCTGACAATTCTTTTTTTCTTGTACCTTCTGCTACATGAGATTCCAGAGATGCTTCACAAGAGCATCCATAGATTCTGTCTAGTAGGATATCACCTAGATCATTTGATCAACATTCAAAGTGTTCATCCTTTTCGAGGGGGACCTTATAGTACTCTTCTTTTCTCTCTTTTAGAGGGATTTTCACCACTACGTTTTCTCCCTTCCTCAACTATTGAGTTTTTATTTGTACTTGGATACCTCACCAAGCTTAGTTTTTGGATCCAATTTCTTTGTATCCAACTAAGATATGCTTAATGGAGATGTTAGTGTAGAATATTGCTTCCAGATAATATTCTAGAGAGATAAGATTGCTTAGGTATGTTTCCTTTTATACTTATAGTTGCATTGAGTTTTGCATGCCACTAGTCTTAGATCAATAGATTTACATGCCTATTCTTAGGCTACTTCACCACAATTCTAGATGGAAGTTTCTCTCAATTACACTATGGGGTGCTGTCATAATAGTGGTTTACAATTCCTGAGAGGAACGAATTTTAGCTGAAATCGCATATTTTTAGAAAATATAATGATTTAAGCCTTAAAAAGTTCCATTTTAAGGATTCCAATTGAAGAGGTTTTGATCAAATCACCTTAGATCAAACCCCCTTGGATAGAACCTCACTAGTTTTAAACCATACCTATAAATGCGTCTCCTTTACACCTATCAAAATGCTGATAAAAATCACTTTTGATTTAAATTTTGGGGGATCAAATGAATTCATTTAAAATTTATTTCAAATGATTATGGTATTCCTCAGAACAAGCTATCCAATGAATATAATTTTAATATGTTTTGGTTTTGTTATGTATTTGTTTTTTAAGTTTTATTAAACATAGGGTTTTCATCGAAAATGAATTTCTTTGTTCTTCACATGTGGAAAAATAGAATATTATCAAAAAAAAAAATTGAAAAATTTAGTGCACCAGATATTGAAGTCCTTGATCCAACAAAAAAATTAAATTAAATTTTGACATATACAAAAGTTCTATCTGATCAGCTATGTCTAAATTGTAATTTGTTTGACTATGAAACTTGATTAAGGAAAAAATATTCAATAAAAAACTATCTAACCAAGTGGAAGCACTAGATATCAGAGTTACAAATCTAAATTTGAAAGAATTAGAATTTTATCCTTCATGGAAAAGTTATGCGTTATCGTTGTCGTCACTTTTAAAAATGTTGTTTACGAAAAAATCTATTTTCGTGGGAAATGGAAAAAGAAGTGCAATTTGATTCCAAAAATTTTGAAAAAAATATTTTTAGAATCTACAGACAAAATTTGATGAGACTCTAGTTTGCACCATCTTCAAATTCCTCACAATTTAGCCTCTATAGGTGCCTGAATGTGAAGATTTAGTTAAAAATAATAATTTAAGTGTCCAGTTTGGCCAAAAATTGTAAACCACTATTATGGGATCACCCTATAAATATGTTCATCTATTGTTAGTTTAAATCATGGAATATTTGACCATTGCATTCATGTGCATTATTCTAGTGTTGCACCATTCCTTGTTTGTTAAAATTGTAGAACGTGTGATAACTAATCTCTTGTAGCATAACCAATATCTACATTCTATCCAAAAGATTCTAGTAGTTTTCACAAAATATATTTGATTGCTAGAAAATTGAGTTAGTATACTGTGGATGTAGATAAAGAATATTAATCACCTTCTCAATGTTTTTTGTTGTTGCGATTATACTTTTTTTTGTTCTTTTGGTACATTTCATTATTACTTGTAAAAAAATTCTAAAACTTTCAATATGCAATATGAGATTCATATTATATTTTTGTGTGGGATAATATTTAAAATTATGTAAGAGGGTAGAATTAAAACTTTATTTCATTATAAATAAAAAATGAAAAGTTAATATTGATTTGTTGGAACATAAAAATGAGAACTATTGAATGTTAATTGAAATGCATTAGCACTAGAAGAAACGAAAACTAATATGAGGTTATATGACATTGATAGATTACACAAGTAAGATCATAAATACAACATTAGCATTTTTTATGTGTTTGTAGTCTAGTTATGTCTATTGACTAGAGGTATATTTTTTTTAATTTTGTTTGAAATAATTTGTATTTTGGTTATATAGCTATATATTTTAAATATGGACTTGGCAATTCAAAAGAACGAAACAACAAGACTCATTGATTGTTTGAAAATATATGGGTTAGTGCACTTTAATTTTTTAAATGTGGAATTGTATGATGGCTAAAATACTAAATAAGAAGCATGCCTAAATTAAAGAATTAGCATATTACAAATTTTTAGGTATTAGTTTTTTTTTTTGTCATAAATGAAGAAGACAACTTTATAACAAGTAATGCATGCATTGAGTTCCTGCCGGTGAGTGTAGAGCATGTTGGTTGAAAGCAAGAAGTGGATGATTAGGGCTAGAAATAGGTCTATGATTATGTTTTGGGTGATAGTTATTCTTAGGGTTATAATTAGACTTAATATTACAATTATAGTTTAAATTATATCTATGATTAGGGTTATCTAAACTAGGTTATAAAACTTGAAAGCAAATGGGCTTAGCATGCTTGTGTAGTGTTTCAAAAGGTGAAGCACTTGGAGACTGAGGACATTATGGAAGGGAAAAACATAAAATATGACCTCAACATTTAAAATAGACAAATTTAATGTAGATTGTTTGAAAAACAATATGTTATGCCCACGATTAAACAATTCATGAAGGTATACATGCAGGCATGTCACAAGATCCAACCACATTACAAAAATCTAAGGCATATGACACATTTCATCAGTTAATATTGTGATAGATGCCAAAAATTTCAAATGAAAATAAGTTCCATAAAGTGTCTTACCTTGTCAAGGCAGCTCAAATAGGGGATGGAAGGAGGCAAGCATAATGGTAAAAGTAAACCCAATTTTCCAGTTTAAAAACCCTACGACATACAAGTGACCAAAAACATGAGATGAGGCATGTGATAATAAAATATTGAATAATATTTCTGATGTAGATAGTACTTACAACCCATTTGCATACCTGCATTTTCCAAAGATTCAAAACCATAAAAATATGTTCATAGAAGCTGAAGCAATCAAACATAATGTTGTTTTCTACCAATCAAATAATTTTATTTCTACTATTTTATAGTCATTCGGTCCTTGGTATAAATCTAGCCACTCATAAAACAACATTGGTGACTAACTTAACAGTATAACTCGAATTTGAACTTCAAGTTAAATGTAGGGTAAATTCACTAGTTAACATTGACCAAATAATTATTATTCTAAATAAAACTTATGAGAATTTTCTCAATCCCTCTAAACATTGATTTCCTCATTTTGTTTAAATATGAATTAGAAAGGCCCAAATTATCTGAAAATATTTCACAGACCTAGTGTAGGATTCAAATCCTAAAAACCTTTTGAAATATATGAGATGTCAAAAAAAAGTGAGTAAATCCAATATTGCCACACCTTCTTGGAAATGAATAACAACGAAAGTATAACATGAATGTGATCTATCATTTAAAAAAATTGATATTCTTAAGCTAATTTTATTATTTTGCATGGGTTCAAAATACAAAAAAATGCCCATTCCCATGTTAGTGGACAGTGATAACAATTCAGTCTGACAACAATGACATTTCAAGGATCACCAGATGGTAGACGACATGGAAATACTGAAGGTTCTCTGAAGCCCTAACTTTATGGTTTAAGCCTGCGCTTATTTGAGAGACTGGAACTTGATAAATGAGGGATGACTAGTTGATGAGCCCAAGGAAATTGAAGATGACAAAGATAGGTGATGAGAGATTCCTAAAAATTCAAATACGAAGCATAAGGAGGCACTAGGTTGAGGTGAATGCAAAAGCTCTTTTAAAAAAAATCCTTAATATAGAAGCATCAATTGCAATTTTTCACACCTAATTTTTTTGAATAGATCATAACACTTGGCAAGAATTGTACAAGAATATACAAGGCAAGAAATTGGAAAGATACAGAGGATGGCATGCATGAATCAAAAGCATGTCACAATGCAATTCAAATTCAAGTTTGTGATGACTACTAATTTCATTGATGACTGAGAGTGCAATATCGCACCACCTAAAGTGGGTGAGGTGGTATACGGATTTCAAGTGCGATAGAGATGCAATTTTCTTTTTAAGGGAGAGAAAGTATCATTTGACAAGAATGGGCAACCATTCCTCAATAGTGCATATAAGAAGCCATGTAGGAAGTTGGTCTGGAAGCAACCAATGCTACCAAGCTCATAGTGTCATATTGGCACATTATGAGGTTTTAATTTTACTAGAACATAGACCTTTCTGATCTGTCTAATTTATTTTTATTTGATTAATGATTAATTGTGAATCATCACCAAATGTTAACTTTCTAAATCTGTATTTACTGTAAACATCTGATACTTTGTACTTTATTTAAATGGAAATACCTAAATAAAAAACAATATTCCCACTATTACTTCAACATAGAAAAAAAAAGCCAAATAAAAAGCTGCAAAATTTCAAACTGACATGGTGAGCTGCGAGGATGCCACATAACGTATCTTAGTTATTAATTTCCATACAATACTTTTACGTGTGAGTTTATAATATTTCCACTACTGAAGCGCTTTCCAAGTATACAACTCTCACAATTTTTGCTGTCATTTGTAGGGGATAAGTAGTGAAATTAATGGAGCATTTCTTATGAGAAAAAGTAGGTTCGATTGAGAGGGTGAGTCACAGGATTTGCGTTTATTTCTTTCAAGCGGTGAATGCCCATTTAAGATTCTTGTCACCCCTTTTAACTCTGTTCGTGTCTGTCAAAACACACAACAAATTTTTCAGTGGATAAATGGCAAGAAAACGAGGTGCTTGGAGTTTTGGAATAGAGAAATCTGATAATGGCAAAGAAAAGACCGTCTTGTGGCTCTTGCAAAAAGATGGAGCTTTATCAATGAACCAGGTTGCGTTTGGCTTGCTATAATTTAGTAGAATTCTGATGTTTGGAAAAAGATTTAACGAAAATGTTGGGCACTTGCAGTGTCTCATTAGAATTTGATTCACGGTGTTGTAAACATATGTTTTAGCATTGTTTCTTTATTCTCAAGGTTGTAATAGAACAAAGAACTATAGAGATTTGTTAATTTCTATAGTTGAATGCACCAACAAAATTGTGGCCAAGGTAGTGATGAAAATTAATGATCATTGAAGTTTTTTTTTGTTCCAAAATAGTTTTTGGAGCTCAGCATAGAAAATTTAGGAATTAACAATACTACTTTTACTTCTTGACAATCTCGTTCATTCTTGAAGAGTTTCTCTTTAAATTTGTGAAATTTTGAAGTTACTCAAATAATTTGCTCTGCAATGCTGAAAATTTACTATGATGAAGCCATTAAAGTATCTACTCATTTTGTGTAGAGCAAGAATTCAATTCAATTTGGTAGAACACATTAAAGTTTTAAACTAAAAATGTCTTATATAAAATAAGAGGTTCTAGAGGTTTACCATCCATGACAAGGTACCAAAATTGAAGAATGAATCAAATGCCCGATCAAACTATTGAGTTCAGGATTGTTAGAAAAGCTTCCATGACCACTACAGACAAATACTCATTCTAGATTGACCAAGAGCACTAAAAAGAATTTTGGAGAGAATTCGTTTTTAATCCTCAAATTTTCTCACAACCTTGAAATGATTCTAAGAATGCAGTAAATATATTTAAATTCAATTTAATTCTACTCTAACCTTAGAGTGTTGAAAATCCAAATACTTAATCACAAGACAATTATAGAGCGCAAGTTTGACCAACAGTGCTAAAACCCCACAAAACAACATGAAATTGCAGAGAACAACATGAAGATTATCTATATGTGAGGCCAGGTCTTGAAAATATAAAGCCAACTTAGATTACTTTGTAGCTCATGACCAAGAAATAGGGTAGGTTATGGTTCTAGCAGAATCCCCTTTCATAGTGCAAATGGTACCTTTTTTCTAAATATATATGAAGCATTATTCTAGCAGAATCCCCTTTCATAGTGCAAATGGTACTTTTTTGCTAAATATATATGAAGCGCTTTGTAGACCCTAACAATGCAGCCCGGTGACTTTTGCGAAACAACATATGGGCCTGGCGAGGTAAGAGCTTTAACCTTACTTCTAATGGTCTTTCCCACTTTGCAATAGAGGAAAATATATTAGGTTTATTTCAAAACAAAACCGGCCGATGGCTTAAAAAAGGCGCTTAATGTCTTGCCAATTTTGGCCATGGCTAAGCCATTTGCAGTGGGCACCACTCCTAAGCGATTCCCCAAGCACCCATTACAATACAATTAGTAATAATAAAGAAACAAATACACCAACATTAAAGAAAAGTACACATGTTCCAGAAGAGTGAAGAAAAATGACCTACAGTAAACAAAATACCTCCTCCAACTTCTTAGTCTTCACAACTGACAACAGAAAATGGAGATGCCCGTGACAGTTAAATTGGCAAAAATGATACAAATCCTGGGCAAATTCAAAATTTTGCAAAAAAGTAGTTACCAGTCTGTTTATTTTGTTGCAAATATGCATGCTAGAAGACACCACGTGGAACAGTGCATCAACAGCAAAAATCAAAGACAAAGTCAATACAAGAAATATAAACTACATTAAGATCTGGATTGCTCTCTATTTCTAAACATTAATTTTCCAAACATGAGGCCAATTTAGGAGCCTTCACGAAATCATCATATGTCTGAAAATGTTGCTCCAAATAGTCCAGAGAAGAGGCTGACAACTTACTCAGGTCTGGCAGTAATTCAGAGGCTTCCATCATGAACAATTATTTCACTAGATCATACTCAGCTTGCCTTGTCCATTCAGGGTCAGTTGAATTGTTCAGACTTTGTGCTCTGAATACTGGAAGAACATGAGGATTATAGGGATATAGAGCCTGCAATTTTAGGAAAGCCACCATTTGGTTGCTATGGCATCACCTCTGGAAAACCTTAGCTGCTCCCTGATTTTTCATCGACCCTTGTTCCTTGGCTTGCATTGTGCCCTATTCGTTGGCTTGTATTGTGTCTTGTGGATGGTGTGATAAACTCGCTTGAGTTAACACAGGAATAGAAGCAGCTAGAAGATGCATTCACTGATTCCAAACCTAACACCTTGCCAGCATTTAATGCCTAAATATTTGGGAAAGTTTATCGTGTCATTTTATTTTCCTAATTTTCTTTAACGAAAATGAAAAATAGACCTACTTTAACCAATTAAAAAAGAGATAAATAATAATTTTTAAACACAAAAAATAGATCTTTAAATTCAAACTATAGAAATAAAATCATATGTATTTAAATTATCAAATTAGATTGGTCCTAGAACAAATAAAATCTAAATTGAAGGATTGCAATAGTAACCTCCCTATCGGTAGGAACTAATAAATATATAAAGTTTGATTTTTATTGAAATGAATGTGATAGAAATTATATGTTATTGATTTCCACAAGTTGTAGAGGATGGAATTGCTCCCGGTGTGCCCGTGGTAGGCTGAGCGACCTGCATGAGGGTCATCCCTCATTGCATGTCGGCTTTGGCCTATCTTTCTTATTCTTTGACTGCATTTTCAACTGGGTGAGGGTTCGACTGTGCTTCCAAGGGGGTCTTTTTTTTGTGCGTTCTCTTTGTTTCTGGCGTGTGGGGTGTCACTGTTGTGGAGAGGCACTTTCTTTGAAGGGTGGATTTTCTTCTTAACTACTTTGGTGCTTTATTTTCTCTGGTGTTTGGTGGTGCTTGGTGAAATCGATGGGAGGTGCTCGTGCATGCCTAGTGTTGTAGTGCATGGTGTGTTTTTTTCTCTTGGAAATGGAGTCGGGGATTTAAGCCCTCTTTAGATTTTCATTCAGCTGTTGGAGTGAAATCAACATCTCCTTCAATGGTTTCCTGGAAAGAAGCAAAAAATGGTCTGTGTTGGTGATTCAACATGAATCAATAGCAGAATATATTGAGTATTTCTCGAAGCATGTTTTGATTTGCAAATTCATGGGAATGCGAGTTTCACTTCAATTTTTGGAATCATGGGCCCAATGGACTTGATTTTCAGAGGGTGTGATGGAGGTTATGTTGTTAGCTAATAGCTATTTTATGGTGGTGTTTAACTATATGGCTGATCGAAATAGAATTTTTGAGGGATGGTCTTGTTTCCACAACCAAATTGGTTTATTTACTAAGACATGGTCCACATTGGTTTTAATCCTTCGAAGGAGCTCCTGAATCATGTATCGATGTGAGTGCATCTTCCTCGATTTCCTATTGAGTGTTGGCACAACGATATTTTGCAAATGGTTGCTTCGTTGTTGGGGAAACCAGTGGATTCTTCTCAACAAACACAGGACAAAAAGGTAATGAATTTTTCTCACATTTGTGTTGAGATTAATTTGAGTAATCCTATTCCCGATTCTTTAGAAATTCTTGCGGGTGCGTACTCTTGGGTGCAATAGTTTGATTATGAAACTTTTCCCTTTCATTGTCGTCTGTGTCATGAATATGGTCATCTGCAGTGAAGATGCCCTTGGTCAAAATTTTATAAGTCTCAGACTTTGTAGCCTCCTCGCAATCCTCCTAGGGTTGATAAAGGCAAGACTCTTATCTTTGGGGATGCTATGAGTACAGAGGGTTCCATTCTATTAAGTCCCATAATAAGAATCAAGGGAAGAAGAGGACTTTTAAGGAGTGACAAGAAGGGGATAATTTTAATAGATTTGAGGTTTTGGACGACCTTAGTCAGTAGGAGGTGAACCCAGACATGATGGCTATGGACTAAGGTGGCTTGGAATTGGTTCAGGAGGGCATTATTCCCAATCATATTCAAAATGCACAAGATGGTGGTACCTTGCATATGGACACTAATCTTAGTATGATAGTTTTAGTAGGTCCTAAGGATGGGGGGAGATCTCTCTTCTAGTGGGGAAAGCAGGGCCTAATTTGGAAAAGGGAAACAAGGCTTCTCCTTTGTTATGGCTTCATTAGAAAGAGTTCAAAAAGGGGGTTGTTGAGAAGTCTTCCAAGGCTGGGTGTAAGAAGGACTTGGAGAAAATTAAGATGATGGGGGGGGACATTGGTGGAGTTAGGTTCTGTTAAGACTCTAAACTCTCACTTTTCTAACCCTTTGAAATGATCATTCTCTCATGGAATTTAAGGGGCTTGAACAATAGCCCTCGACAAAAAGTTGTTTGTGATTTGGTGAGAAATCATTTTCATGATGTGTTTTTTTATAAGAAACTAAGTTGTTTGTTGAGAGTATGTGTGGCTTAGCGCCTAAACTTTAGGGGTGGGGTCAATGTCAGTGCATTGGTGCCCAATGTAATGTAGGGAGGGTGACTTGTTTATGGAATCCTTTGAAGATTTGTCCTCTTTGGTGGATGTCCTATAAGTTTTCCATTTAAATGGTTGCTTTGAGCTTAGAAATGGGAGAAACAATTCTTCTTTCCAACATATATGCTCCTTCATATTTTCAAGGTAAGCAGTACTTATGGGCTCGTATCAAGTTTATTTGGAGCTATGTTGCTCTTTTTCCTTGGATTATTGCAGGTGATTTCAATGCCATTACTGATTTGGAGGAAAAAAGGTTGGAAGTTTGGGGTTGGAGCCCTCTTATTTTTCTACTCTATGACAACATTTCTGGTTTGAATCTAGTTGACATCAAACCTAGTAATGGTTAGTTCACTTGGAATAATAGGAGACTAGGGGAGGATTGGATTGGTTAGAGGCTAGACCAGTTCTTGGTCTCTTATTTTTGGATTGGTGGATCATGGCCTACTTCCTCTAAGATTCTAGAATGGAGGGCCTCAGATCAATGTCCTATCAAATTATCTATTACTTCGACTCAGGTTTCTCGGTCTCCCTCTTTCATGTTTTAGCTTATGTGGTTGTGGGACCCATCTCTACAGGAACATGTTGCTGAGTGGTGTGATAAGGGGAGACCTACTTTTGGTACCACTATGTATTCCTTTTTTTTAAATAGTTGCAGTATGTGAAGTACCAACTCAAAAGATGGAATAGATAGTGTTTTGCTAATATTTCCCGGCTAAAGTTGCTGCTAAGGCTGATTTGGATGCTATCACCTAGGAGATTAGGGAGTTGGACCTCTCTGAGGGTGCTCTCAATGAAGAGGCAATGGCATTGAAATATTTGGAGTAATGAGAGTTGTGTGAGGAGATTTATTAGAAGCAAAAAACTCAGATTGAGTGGTTATAAGAGGGGGATAAAACACTACCTTCTTAGATTCAACTTTGTTAAAGCTAGGAAACATGGTAATTCAATTCCTTTTCTTGTGAATGACAGGAATGAACATTTAACCTCTTTGACCGATATCTTGAAGGAAGCTTCACAATTATTTGCTTCCTTATTTAGAGAGGAGTCATGGGATGCATTGATTGAAGAAAATCATGTGTTGGCATGTATCCCCTCTTTGGGAACTTGTGAGATGAATGAACACCTCTTGGGTTACATTACCTTGGATGAATTGGAGGCCACTCTCTTTCAAATGAAGAAAGGGAAAGCTCCTAGTCCTAATGTTTTTCCAATTGAATTCTTTTAGGAATTTTGGGACTTTACAAGTCTAGACTTATTAGCAGTGGTTTGTGAATCTTAGATGAACAAGCAGATGTTGAGGCCTTTGAACTCTACCTTCCTAGCTTTCATACCCAAGCGTGAGGGTGGGGATTGGTTGATTTTTTTCTGGCCTATCTCTCTTTGTAATGTGGTATATAAAATCATTTCCAAGCTAATTGCTAAGAGGTTGAAGTGGTGGATTAGCAAGCTTATTTTAGAGAAACAAGGTGGCTTTGTGATAGATAGGAAAATCCTAGATGGTGTGTTCATTGCCACTGAAGCTATTCACTTTATGTCGACCTCAATGGATTAGGCTATGTTCATCAAGTTGGATATGGAAAAGGCCTATGATAGGTTAAGTGGTCTTTCTTGCACAAATTTCTCATGGCCTTTGGTTTTGCAGAAGAGTGGGTTTCGTGGGTTATGAGTTGTGTTACTACCACTTGTTTTTAATTGTTGATAAATGGTGAACCATCTGCCTTATTTGGGGCCTCTAGAGGACTTCGTCATGGGGACCCTCTTTCTCTGTATTTATTCATTCTTCTTGCTAAAGATCTAGGGAGAATTTTGAAGAGCAATGCGGAGCTAGGTCTTATCCAGGGTTGGGTGTGGGCCAATGGTTTACCTCCCCATTCTCACCTGCAATTTGTTGATTATAATGCTTTGATGGGTATGGCTATAGTCAGAGAGGCCACTAATTTGTGCAAGGCTTTGTATATTTATCTTGATGCCTTTGATCAAAGGATTAATGAGGAAAAATCTTCCATTTTCTTCTTTCATACCCTGAGGCTCATTCAAAAGAGGATTGCTCGCATCTTGAGGTTCCAGATTGGCTCTTTGATTTTAATCTATCTTGGCATTCCTATCTCCTCTAGTAACCTCCCAAGGGGATCTTGGAAAAAAATTCTTGACAAGTTTCAAGTGAAGGTCAACCATTTGACTCATTGATGGCTATCTTTTGTTGGGTAGGTTCAACTTCTTAAATCAGTGGCGTAGGCTCTTCCCAACTATAGGTGTATCATCCAAGTGGCTCCTATTGGGTTTGTTAAGGATTTGGACTCTTTGGCTAGACAATTCTTATGAGAAAACAACTTTTCTTCATCCAAATGGAGTCTTGTGAAGTGGGATATTGTTTGTAGTCCAAAGAAGGTTGGGGGTCTCATACTGTGGAAGTTGACTCTAATTGGATTGGTGCTGGTGGCGAAGCTTTATTAGAGATCGTGTGTGGAACAAGAGCATGGTTGGGCCAAGATTTTATCTCACAAGTACCTTTGTGGAATACCAAAGGAGGAGATTCCCCATTATCCTCTGGTGGGGAAAAGTTTTTTGATTTGGAAAATCCTTAAAAAAGGGGTTGCGTTGATCAAAGAGGGCTTGTTATGGATATGCAATAGGGGGGTTGAGGCTCTCTTTTGGTCTAATTCTTGGGATGGTTTTTCCCCCATTTTGCATTGGGGTATCCCAATTTTTAGAATTTGTGCTAGCACTTCTTGGAGGTTGGTTGGTCAAGGGTGATTGATTTTAAGACTTCTTACCACTGTGTTTAGATGGAGGTGGCGAGGTGGAAGGATCCTTGTGATTGGCCTATGGTTGGATTGGAGAAGGAATGTGCTGAGCTTCAAATTATTTTGGTTGGTCGATAGTGCAACTCTCTTCCAAATAAAAATATTCTTGCTTGGTGTACAGATCCTAAGGGAGCCTTCCTTGTGGCTAGTGGGTATTAGGGGCTGTTGGTTTGAAAGTATCGAGGGGTGGAGGTTCCATGGTTGAAAAATATGTGGAACAAGTTCTCATGGAAAAAATGTAATTGCTTTGTTTGGACTTTGGCTTGGAATAGATGTCTGACTTGGGAAAATATTTGGAAGTGGGGATTCTAGGGCCCTTTTATTTGTGTTTTGTGAGGATGCAGTGAGGAGGATTCTTCCCACTTGTTTTTCCATTGTTCTTTTTCTATGCTTCTTTGGCATCTTTGGTGGGGTGTTTGGAAACATCCTTGTGTTCATACTTCTTCCCTTGTTAAATTTTGGAGCAGTCTCGAGAGACCTCCTACATAGGCCTCTTTCCTCTAGATTGTGTGGTGCATTGGTCCTACCTTCATCCTTTAAAAAATCTTGCTAGAAATAAATCCTAGGATCTTTCGAGGGGATAAGTTGATGGTTCAACAGGTTTGGTAAAGAATTGTTGGTATGATCCAGGAAATAGTGGAAGCTAAATGTGAAGTGGCATATCCTTTGGAAAGGAGTGATGATGAGATTGTGAGTAGATTAGGTCTCTGGGGCTTGACTTCCAACTCTACTTGTGTCAGAAGAGGTAGGTGGGCTAAAAAGAAGGTTCAGAGGGTGGGAAGATGGATGCCTCCCTTGGTGGATGTTTTGAATATCAACACTAATGGTTCTTCTAGGGGAAATCATAGGTCTGTTGGGATTGGTGGAGTTGGAAGATAATATTGAGGTTCTATTATCTTCTTTTTTTCCTTTCATGAAGGGTAGTAATCTAACAATTTTATGGAGGGGTTGGCAATTCTCTAGGCTATTAAGCATGCTTGTGCTTTGGGTTGGTGTAAGATTATCTATGAATCCAACTCATAGATTATTGTTAATCTATTGAATGAGCATAATTTGGTTGGTTTCTATTGGCATCTTGCTCTAGTTGTTTGATAGATTTTGTAGATGTGTTCTAGGCTAGAGGTTTTGTCTTTTACCCATATCCCACATGAATGGAATAGGGTTGCTAACTGTATGGCCAAATGGGCTTCGAAGCATGCTGATGATTGGAAGATTGAGGGTTAGGGGTAGTTATATCTTGATTATTGTCAAGATTTAGAGAGGTTCATTTTCGATGATATGGCTAGATGAGGGGGATGTTTCTATTTGGGTGGTGGATGGGTATGTGTAGGATCATGATGGGCCAAAAAGTGGCGATATGATGGGTATGTGTAGGGTATGTGGCTGACAACTTTTTTTTTACCCAAAATTGATGAAATGAAAAGGATTTTTAAAGGAGATTCTCAGCTTTCCACCAATATAAATTATTCTTTACTTTGAATTTAATAAATAATTATTATTCATTTTCTATTTGAATTATGACTAAAGTCCCGATTGATAGGCTAATTGAAAAACATCTATAGCTTCAAATAGTATCACATTTTTTGAATCAAACATGTATCACATTCTATGCTTTGCATACTATAGGATTAAAAATAAAAAATTGAATTTCATGAAGTTTTGACCAAGTTAAGGTGGTTAGACATGCAAGTTTTTATATTTTTAAAAGTTGTAATAAAAATCATAATTAATTATTTACTTGGAAAAAAATTACAAAAAAAATGCATCACATTGGGACATGAGTCCTCTACTTATATCTAAAATCTTATATATTTTTTTATCATTTTATTGTGGTTAGGGTGGTCAGACAGACACCTACTTATTTTTTCCTTGAAATTTAAGTACTACTGCATTGAAATTTCAAATTTTCACCAAATAATTGAGAATAAATAAATAAACTAGTAGTTTAGAAACTACATTCAATTTGCTACAAATTCTATTCTTACATATTTTTGAAATAATATAGATAACTGATGATCCTGCACATACCTAGATTCTATCTTGGTTGGATTTTTTTGTGCCTTCTTCTCTCAGGATCCTATTGCATCCCTAATCTCTTAGTACTATTGATTTCTTGATTTCAATAAATTCTGTACCCCTTTTAATTTTAAAACAAGTTATAGAAAATATATTTTTTATATTTTCTTACTATATTACAAAATATAATTTTTACATTTCAATTGATTTTAATTTTGGGATTTCAAATAGTGCTTTTTAAAGATAACTATAATATCATATTTAATTAGATTTATTGTGGGCAATAGGCTAGAACTTTATAAAAATAACAAAATGATCACTCTAATATGCTTTTAATTTGTAAATAGAAGATGTTTATGTATTTATATTTCACCAAAAGTTGTTATTGACTAGTTTCAAAAGAGCTTGTGATTGAATGAAAATTGCATGTTGTGGTCTTGCATATGATTTAGAAGTGTTTTTTTCTCTCTAGAAATATCTATAAATAACAAAAAAAAACATAAAAATAGAAAGCATAAAGAACTTGAAAATAAAAGAAATGAGATCAAACCAAACCTACTCTATGAACTTCATTGTAAACCTAAAAAAGGAAATATGTTGATGCTTCTTGAAGGTATGCAAATGCTAAAATATTAGCATAACATTATGACTGATAGATGATGGATTGATTTCCACATAATGTAATTGCATAAACATGAAAGAAGGATGCAAGCTATGAAGAAGAGACTATATTTATAGACCTAAGAGATGTGGATGAGCATGATGAACCAAGTTAAATAGAAAGTCAATAGTCAACTAAATTACAAATTGAAAATTGATCATTTTGGTAGTAAGGGGATATTATTGGTTTATTTAATTTGATAATTGAATAAATGTGCACATGAATTTTTCAATTACACACTAAGTTAACTCATGAGAAGTTTTTAAAGAGAAGTGGAGCTAACTAAAGGTTAAAGATTGAGATGCTAAAATGAGATGGAGTTAATCAATGAGTGAAAATCAAAATTAAATCTCATTTAACTAAATAATAAAATATCATTTGATTAAATGGATAATGGATTATTGGATTATTTGATTACTAATTAATAAATAACATTAAATGATAGATGATTAATGAATGCAATTAATGATCATAAATGGTAAATTAGTGTGATAAATGATATCAAATGATGATGATAATTAGGTTCAATGATTAGGAGGAATGTTTTAGGTTTCTATATTTCCCCCCTCTTTGAAGTAATGTTGGAGGTGACATTGTTTTAAAGAATATAAAATTAGTTGAAAACAAAAATTAGAAAGATGATAACATTCCCTAGTTAAGTAAGAAATCAAAATTTACAGAAGATGACATAAATGTTTCCCCCTCGAGATATTATATGTGCATAAATTACATAGATTATCTCTAAAACAAGGGCAGAGGAAGAAAATGTTAAATGAAAAAGGGGTAACTGATGGAGGAAAAATAATGATTATGGATGATGTGATGATGTAATACGTTGAATTTGAGATTAAAAACCTGTAGACACGTAAAATATACTGATTGATCTCGTACACCTGATCCTGATTTACTAACATCAGTTCATCCTAAATCACTCCTTTACTAAACATTTAATTGAATAATCTTTATTTGATTAAATTCATCATTTTTCATCTTTTAATTAAATAAATCAATTTTATTTTCAGATTAAATCATTATCTCCTATTAATTAAATAAATCATTTTATTCTATTTATCCTAATGTCCCTCTTTTAATTAAATAATTCATTTTATTTAATTAAGTTCTAAAGTCATCTCTTTTAAATTAAATAAATCAATCTTTGTTTGATTTAAGTCTAACACCATCCCCCTTTAATTAAATAAATCCAACTTTATTTCATTAAGTCAAATATTCATTATTCCTCTCATTTTGATTTATTTAAATCCAAAAATCTAAGTCAAAGTGTCAAATCAACTAATCCCCACCTAAAGTAATCAAATCATGATTAATCCTAACACTAATCCCTCAAAACATCTAGATTTTGCAACTTGTGCAAGTAAATCAATTTAATTGATTTATTAATTCTCCTATTTTCATTCAAAAGGGCATCAAGTTGGAATATTCTTCAAATTTGAATTCTCCCTCCCAAAAGGACTTTTCTATCCAAAAAGGCATTAAAGGCCTCTTACATGTCCTTTTTCTTGAGCCAAGTGGCATTAACTCTTCTTTCTTCTCCCTCCAACATGTCACTTCTCCATTTTCAAATATCCACATAATAGTTTATGTGCACATTCATCAAAATGTCCTCCACCTCTCTTCAATAACATGTTGACAAGTGGCATTGTGATATTGGTTGATATTTTGTCCCACATTCATCCTTTTTGCTCATTCTTCCATCCTTCTCTTTTATAAATGGAGAGCTCTTTTACTAATTTGTGACAGAACTTTATGCAAAATCATTATCTTCATGTTTTGAGCACTTTCATCCATTCTCATCCAAGTTTCATAGTCTTCATCAATTTTATAGCTATGTTATGGAAATTTTTATCAAGGAGCACCATTGATCATCATCAAGCTTGCAAGGAATTGGGAAAGGGCTATTTTCTACATCAAAATAGCACCAATTCCCCCATGGGATTGAGGGTTTGAGCATTTGAAGAGGATTAGATTGCTTTATTTTGTGTTCCTTACTTTATTTCTTGTTCTTTATGCTTCAAATGAATCTTATGGGGAATGATGGTTTAGATGTGTATAATTGACTAATACTGTGTTTATTGTTCATGTTTATGTAGGTCTAGATCCATGATTCATATTTTAGCGCTAGAAGGAGGGAAAATCTTGAGAATCTAACACGTTTTTTTGTGAAAATTCTACTATTTTTCACATTTTTGTGTGTCTACAGGAAACTATGATGCTGCAAAGGTGAAACAACACTGCTATTAGTCCAGCGATGCTATTTAGTAATTTTGTCAACACTCCAAACTGCGACGTTGAAGGAATTCTCACTTGGGACCGACCAACCAAACTCCAAAGTGTGTCACTGGTTGAAACAACGATGCAATCGTAGTCTCTGTTTCTCCACAGAGCACTACTAGTTTCACCAGAGCGCCGTTGACCTACTCTAAACTACACCACCTTTGTAGATTGTGTTGTTGGGGTGCGGTAAAAGTCAGATTTCAAGTTATTTTTAACATGTGATTTTTAGTTTTGATCACCTTCGACTTCTAACTGGTTTTTGGCTCTGGTTTCTATAGTTTTTAACCAATTTTTGTAGGTTGGAATGATCAAGAGGGAAAGAAGGAAGAAAATATAAGACTTCTTATGGAATCTTTTTTCAATTGTATCAAGTGTTTTTAAACACTTTGCGAGAAATTATAATCCCAATTTTAAAATTTTTGTTACCTTTAAGTTTTAGGACTCAAAATATTTTTCATTTGGGTTTATAAAGAAAAAAATGAAAGGGATTGAAAAGAAATTTAGGAACTTACTAGAGCTGGTTTTTGGATTCTAAAATTGAACAAGCAAACTTCACACTTTATCTTGGTACTTAAAAAGAATCCATTCTTGCTTTTGAGGTTAAAAAGAATATGCGTATTTTGTTTTTTGTAATCTCTTTTACAAATTAATATCATTTAAAAGGCGTATGCACTTCTCTCATGCTTCACAATGATCTTGAGAATCAAGTCTTTTGGTGATATTAATTTGTATAAAAGATTGTCTCCACACTTCAATTTGGATTCTTAAAATTGAACAAAGCTTGCTAGTGTGAGTTGAGTATATCGCATGTGTTCTCTCTTTGCTCATGTAAACAAGGATTGATCGAACTACGGATGTGCGTGCTCACTTTGGTTTAACTTTAGAGGGGAATTCCTAAGAGATACATTTGAAAGGAAAACTCAAACGTGACTCCAACCAGTTTTTCACTCAGGTTGGTATATAAAAGGATAAGACTAAACTGTCAAGTCCAATGGTATGTAGGACTTAGCCGTATAATGTCTTTCAGAATGGGGTACTACCTTAAGAAGTATAAGAGCCCCTAGTAGGATTGATTAAAGCCTTTAGTGGCTTGTTGGATGCTCACAAGGTTCCATGTCCCTGATCACCCTAACTAAGAACCAATTTGTGTAAAAGCAAAAATCCTTTCTATTTGTTGGTGCAAGAGGTTGGACCTCTGAAGCTGCCCCACATTTTTGTGGTTCTTTGTAGAGATGAGAAATATGCCATGGGATTTTCATGGGTATTGAAGCTTGGATGACCAAAGAAGTGTGTGTCATGGAGGGGAGTCAGAGTGGTCAAGCTTCTATTCATCCGCTCTGAATAGGCGCAACTGGATTTATCCAAGTGGGGATTCAACAAATATTATCTCTTGTCTATCCATAGGGTTGTACTTTATCTTGGAATCAAAAACACTTTGCTTGGATCTAAAACATTGGAAAACAAACATTCAACCATGATCATCAAATTTCAAACCCTTTAGAGAAAGCAAATAGCTTTGACAAAATCCAAGTGCTATTGCTTTCCCTAGGGATTCTATCCTTAGAGGCTTCTAAGCATTTTAATTTATATCTCAATTTTCTCTCACTAAAGTCAACATTAGGGAACTATTGCCTTGATTTCCTTGATTTCCACATAATGGGCTTTGTGGGATGAGGATAAATTGGGACATTAGACATTTAGTTTGAAAAGCTAAGGAAAGAATTTGTTTGTGGTAAAAAGAAATCATTAAGAAAAGATAAGAAACAATTGAACCCCATACATGTGCTCTTCCAAATGGTTTCCCAAAAGATCAAAATCCAAAAACCAAAATCCAAAGGTCTTAGTCAAAAAGCTCAAAAGAAACGTTTGTCTATGCTTTATGAATTTAGAGAAAGATTAACCGTCAACTTTTACAAACGTGCATCAAGGAGCAATCCCAATTTGTATTCATTTTACTATATTGTCAAAATCCAAAACTTTTTCAAAGGTTTGAGTATCTCACATAGGAAGTATTAGCATGTTCTTCAACACCTAGGTCTAGTAAACAAAAGTCTCTCTAAGTCTCTTAGGATCAAAATCAAACACCTTCATCCATCCTCAAACATCAAAATCAAAATCCATCTCAAAAACAACTCTTAGAAATCTTGAAAAAATCCTTCATACCAAACTTTGGGCAAATCCTTTTGAATGAAAATAAAAATCATGTTGTTTGACTAGGTGTGTGTAGATGAATCCTTCTTTACACACTTAGTTAAATTATCATCTTGTGGACAAATTTACTCTAGGAAAACATCCAACCTATTAGATTTTATGAGTTCATTATACAAACCAAATCCAATCAAAATAAAATCAAACCAAATTAAAATCAAAATCCAAAATCAAATCAAACATCAATCCAAAAGTCCTAAAGTTTAGTATCTCCTTCAAGATTTCTTAAGAGTTCAATCATACACCAATCATTCATCCTTTCATTATCTCATCACCATCATTTTGATCCTTAATATCTTAGACTTTATTCTTTGTACCTAAAGTTTAGATCAATCCAAGGAGTTAGAGGTTCACCTCCGACATTCCTGAAAATTGATCCATATTTTACTGTCCAAACTAGATCTCAACACAAGAAGAACATGGAAACGAACAAAGAAACATCCACTTCAAGTGGCTTGAGTCAAACTACACCCAAAATGAATCCCATTGGGTCTAGCAATCCCACGCTCAATCTCCTCCACTTCCACAAGATCATCAAGAGGAAGGTGGCCAAGTGGAGGACATCACCAAAAAAATTCTAGGGATGACTCAAGGGTATGTGCAGGATCATCATGGAAAAAACAGGCCCATAAGTGGCAAAAAATTTAGAAAAATCAGAGATAGGCAACTTGACATAAAAATTTGAATAAGTTATCTATATTATTTCAAAAATATGTAAGTATAGAATCTGTAGCAAATTGAATGTAGTTTCTAAACTACTAGGTTTTAAATCTATTTGGTGAAAATTTGAAATTTCAATCGAGTACTTAAATTTAGTGAAAAAATAAGTAGGTGTCTATCGACCACCTAACCACAATAAAATGATAATATTTTTTTATAAGATTTTAGACATAAGTAGAGGACTTGTGTCGGATGTGATGCATATTTTTTTTGTAATTTTTTCAAGAAAATAATTAATTAATTTTTTTATTATAAATTTTAAAAATATAAAACTAATATGTCGACCACCTTAACTTGGTCAAAACTTCATAAAATTTAATTTTTCTTTTTTAATCCTATAGTATGCAGAGCATAGAATGTGATGCATGTTTTGGATTCAAAAATGTGATCTTGTTTGATACTATAGATGTTTTCAATCATTCTATCAATCAACACTTTAGTCGTAATTCAAATAGAAAATGAATAATAATTATTTATTAAATTCAAAGTAAAGCATAATTTATATTGGTGGAAAGCTGAGAATCTCCTTTAAAAACTGATTTCATTTTATCATTTTTTGGTTAGAAAAAAGTCGTCAGCCACATACCCTACAAATACCCATCATATTGCCACTTTCTGGCCCATCATGATCTTGCACATACCCTCAAGATGAAATTATTGAAATTGTCCAAAATCCCAAAAACCACAAAATTGCCAATGCCATGATGAGGCTCAATCCTTCACAATGCATTCTAGAATTGGCAAAAGAAGGGGCTAAAATCCCTTCTGACTATGATGTAAGCACCATTGTGGGGAAACCTCTTAGGATTATGCTCTTGGTCTTATTCACACCTTCATTCTAAAGAATCACTCAAACCATCCCACAAATCACATCATCCATTGCTCTAACTCAACCTATTGTCAACAAGGGGAGCTCATTTCTCCATGCTCTTCAAACACATCCCCTTGTAAACAACCAAGACTTGGATGCAAACACCATCTTGGGTCAATCCATTCCCCAAAATCCTCTACACCCATATGTCCCGCTTGTCTTTCATGACCCCACCAACCCATCCTCTTTGAATGCAACATCGACATATCCTCTTAGCATACAAACCTATCTCCCTATGAATTCACAAGGAGAAGGTGGGATATTTGGACAAGAGGGAATCTTTAACCCCTCATCATCATCATTTCCTCAAAGGAACACACCACCCATCTTCCCAGCCTTTTCACCTCTACCATTAACATCCACACCACTCCTCGGTTTAGGGAAATCCCCTTTACCACTCCTCAATCAACAAAATCAAAACAACCCCCAATCATAAATCAAAACATCACACCAAATCCTCTATTCATGCCATCATATCGCAACAATAGGTGGAAACCATCCAAGCAACCCAAGCAATCACTGCACCATCCATAAATGTGGTCTCTCAAGGACCAAGCATATCAATCACACCATCTACCACACAAATATCTATCATCAATTCAACAAAACCTCTCATCACAACAACTCACATGATTCTAAATCCACCACCACTACCACCAAGACCAAACATGGCCAAATAATATAGCATCACATTGGAAGCAGCTCAACAAGCCTATCAAAAGGAACTTTAATAGTTCCAAGCTCAACAAGCACAAAACATGAAAGTTGCACAAGCTGCTCAACAAGCACAACAGGTTGCTCAAGCTCAAGCTTTGTTGGAACAAAAAAATTACGCCCAAGATTCCCAAGCTGCACAAGCCACACAAGCTGCATAGGCTATCTAGGCTGCATAAGCTGCCCAACAAGCTCAAGCATAGGTGCAAGCCCAATATCAAGCTTAGCAAGTGCAAGTGCAAGCACAATATCAAGTTGCCTAGTAGCAAGCATATCAACAAGCCTTACAATAGTATCAAGTGCAACAAGAAGCAACCCAATTACTAGCCCAGCAACAAGTGTTGTTCACATAGCAGCAACAAGACCAACAATAAGCATTGTTGGCACAATAGTAGCAAGACCAAAAACTAGCATTGTTGGAACAACAACAATTGTAGGCATATCAACAATCCCTGATCGCATAGTAAAGCTTGCAAAAAAAATTCACCAACATACCCAACACTCCACCCATCACTCAAACAATTCAACCACCTCAAAATATGTTCACTCCACATCCTGATCTGCAAAATGACATGACAACACATATCAAATTACTCTTGTAGCAGGTGCTAGATCTCCAGTCTAGGAAAATAATGAAAACACCAAGAAATTTGTGCCCCTATCCATTCAATAGGAGCCTTGCGATGGTACCATTCCCAAAGGGGTTTGAAATCCCTAAATTTGACAAATATCATGGGATGGGAAACCCTGAAGATCACATTAGGGAATTCTAGGTACATTGCATGGAGGTCACATACTATGATACATATCTAATGAGACTATTCCCTCGAGGTTTGGTTGGCCCTGCCATGGAATGGTTCTCTCACCTTCCTCCTAGAATCAAAAAGTTCCAAGAAATCGTGGATGCATTCATAAAGAACTATGCATTCAACATAGGCATGGATGTGAGTCTAGAGGAACTATCTACTCTTAAACAAGCTAAGGGGGAATCATTCTCTTCCTTATTACAATGATGGTGATCCAAGGCCAATAGGAGCAAATGGACCATGCCAAAAGAACAACAAATCTGCACCATCATTGCCAATCTTGAGAAAACCTTATCATTCCACCTTAAGATGCAATGTATCACCACATATGACCATTTGATCCCCAAGGTGCTCAACATTGAAAAAGCCCTTATTCCACAAGGAGGGACACCCACTTATCAAGAATATCCAGACAATCTCCCATCCACTAGTTACAATGAGAAACATCGCACATGGGTGAAGAACAAAAATGTTACTAATGATGGTGTGGTTGATGCCAAGGTTATAATCAGTGCTCCAAAACAAAACACCTAAACATACCAACAACTGCAAGGAAATAATAAAAACAACACACAAGCTAACGCATTATCACAACCACCACCCAATAATCAAGTCAATAATCTGAATAATCAAAGGGGACCACCCCCACAAAACAAGCAATATCCCCCCAAGCGAAAATACACTACCCTTGGAGAATCAATTGAATCTGTCATGAAGAAGTTGGTAAATGAGAATCTCATCAAAATCCCCATCTATGAGAATTATCAAGAACCTCAAGTGAAACGACCATGGTACAATGAAAATCACCTTTGAAATTTTCACAAAATCAAGGGACACACCACTACCAGTTGCATGAGGCTGAAAAATCTGATCCAAGACCTCATTGATTACAAGGTCATAAACGTTGAACAACCAGCTAGAAATCAAGACCTTAAAATATACACAAATCCGATGTTGGATCATAACAAAGGGAACAACCATGGAAAGACCAAGTATGCCAATGTGAACCATGTGTACAATCATGTTGTCACATCCCTAGATGAATGGGTCACTATTGTTAACATCAAGGGAGCCAAAGCTGATTGTGGAGTCACCATACGTGGTGGAAAAGCTACCATTGTGGGATCATCCCAACCACCTAGAGCATCCACCTCCAATTCAAAATTTGTTCCCAATGGCTACAATGTTTTGGACTAGTTGAAAAGAACCCCCTCTCAAATCTCCATCATGGAGTTACTAAAGATTTTTTCCACACATAGAAAAATCCTAGAGGAAGCATTGGCTTATCCACCATCTCTATAGATCTTGATGCTGACTAGTTCCAAGCTATGATCAGACACATCACCACCCCAAATCTCCTAACACTTTTTGATTAGGACTTTCCCACCCAACCATCTAATAATCATGCACTCCATCTTGAAGTCCTAGTTCATAAAAGCAAAGTCAAAAGGGTCTTGGTAGACGGGGGTGCAGGTCTAAATATCTTTTCACTCAAACTAATAAAAAATATTGGATTCTCTGAGGATGCCATTGAAAAGGGAAAGGGTGTCACAATCATAGCATATGATGATCAGGAAAGAGTTTCTCAAGGCACTATTCAACTCCCTATTCAAGTAGGGCCAACCATTATGGAAACCACATGCTAGTTCCTTGACCTTGATTTACCTTATAATATTCTCCTGGGGTGTCCATGGATCCATGAGATGCAAGCTATCACTTCTACCTTCCACTAGTGCATCAAATTCCCATATCAAAATTAAGAGGTCACAATCCATGGTGATCCCGAGCCCTTTTATTACTGCAAGAACCTAGAAGCAAAATACTATAAAATCCCCCAAGTCCCAAAGAATGATGAAGGCCCTACAAATCCATATGCAGGCCATGCTACTTTATCCTCCACTTCTAAGACAAAGACACTCACCAGCCCTAATATCTTTGAAATAAAATTCATTATCCAAGACAATGGGTGTGGGGATTACACGACGAAGAAAAAAAAATTCGTAATAGGAGAGTTACCTCAATCTCCTCGGTCTCACAGGCAACCCAACCAAATGAAACATCATGCCAAACCTTCAAAGTAGACCCTTCTAGATTCAGATGTTGGGGAGATCTAAGTCAAGAAATAGTAGATGAAAAAGACATATCAAGTCTCCTATACCAAGATGAAAGGCCCATGCCTAATCTTACCATGGATGAGAGTAGCAAAGGATTACAAATGATGCTTAGCATGGGTTACAACAAGAACAAGAAACTTGGGTAGAATGACAACGACCTGTTAGAACCCATTATCGCTGAGAAGCTTATAAGAAATCTTGGCCTCAGATTTACCCCTCCAAAGGTGACCATACTTGGCAAAGCATCCCCAGTTGAAAAATTTCAAAACTCCCCCTCAATTATCAACATCCACTCTTCAGTTACCAGTATCCACAGGTCAAGTCATAGATAACTTTACCTTTAACATAACCAATGTATGTAGTGACAAGGATCCCATAACTGACCTACCAATGCTATTCATGGATTCCTCCCTTCTCATGATTAGTACCCTATCTTTTAAGTCAACCAAACAAACCCATGAGATAAACTTAGTCTATCCCCAACTCATCGATTACAACCAATGAGGACCACCAATTTTGGACACATTTGAAAATGATGAGGTGCTCTCAAAATTCATGGGATTATAGGATACTATACCATACGAAGATCACAAAAATGGGTTTGACATCATACTCGACACACTTGCCTATTTTGGGGAAATGATTGAATCCTTCAGTCGCAAAAGTGAAAATATGAGAATAATCTCTAGGTCTTTGAGTGAAAACCACAATGTGGCACTCTTTGACCTGAAAATAGTAAAAATAAAGGATGCATCCAATGGTGAAAACCTCTCTAAGGCACTAGAGGATGAGGGATTCAATCTTCCCCTTAGTGCCATTCATTCAGAGAAATCACAGTCTTAGCAGAGAAGTGCAATCCAATCAACCTAGGGACAAAAGAAACAACACACAAAAAATTCTATGTAGAATCACTTCTGATAGAAGAACAAGACCTCTTAACAACATTCTTAAAAGAAAGAAAGAAAAACTTTGCATGGACCTATGTTGACATGCCTAGGCTTGATCTAGAAGTTGTGGTTCACCACCTAGCTGTATACCTCAAAGCAAAGCTAGTGAGACAAAAGCTAAGGAAGATGCATCCCTAGATAGCATTATTGGTCAAAATGGAATTACAGAATCTCCTAGATGTAGGGTTCATACGACTGATTGATTATCTAGAGTGGGTCTCAAATCTTGTACCTGTTTCAAAGCCCACTGGGGACATTTGCATCTGCATGGACTTTTGAGACCTTAACAAAGCATGTCCCAAGGATGATTTCCCTCTCCCAAACATCAACATGATTATGGATATGATAGCAGAGCATGAGATGCTATCATTAATGGATAGATTCTTAGGTTACAACTAGATCATGATAGCTAAGGATGACTAGCACAAAACAACCTTCACTTGTCCATGGGGGACATATTGCTAGAATATGATGCCATTCAGGTTGAAAATTTTAGGAGCAACCTATCAAAGGGCCATGACACTAATATTTCATGATATGATTCATAAAACTGTGGGAGATTATGTGGATGATATATTGGCTAAGTCAAAGAAATTTCAAGATCACATAGTAGCATTGGGCTCCATCTTTGACAAGATAGAAGAGTACAAGGTCAAACTCAATCCAAAAAAGTGTCTTTGGGGTACAATCAAACAAGGTCTTAGGGTACATTCTATCCATGAGATGAATTGAGGTAGACCGCACCAAAGACAAATAAATCCTCAAAATAGAGGTACCAAAAACATTAAAATAGCTAAGAGGCCTATAAGGAAGGCTCCAGTTCATCTGCCTATTCATAGCGCAACTAGCAAACAAGGCTATCCCATATTCTCATCTACTCCACAAGGGGGTAGCATACAAATGTGATGAGAAATGTGATCATTCCTTCAACAAGATCAAGGATTACTTACTCACACTAGGAGTTCTCATGCCGCTAATTCTAGGAAGACCCTTTATCCTATACATATCAACAACCGTAGCATATCTTGGTGCTCTCTTGAGACAACATGTTGAAAATGGGAAAGAGTGAGCTATCTACTACATCAGTAGGACCATGGTGGGACATGATCTAAATTATACATCAATTGAGAAGGCCTTCTTAGTTGTCGTGTTTGTAGTGCAAAAATTTTAGACATTGCATGCTAGCACATCAGATAAAACTCATTGAAAAGATAGATCCTCTCAAGTATTTTCTCTCTAAAGTAATGCTTATAGGGTGAATGGCTAAATGGGTTATAATCCTAATAGAGCATGACATTTAGTGTGTGGAATGAAAGGCCATTAAAGGACAAGCAATTGCAGATCAGCTGGCAGAGGCACCGATATATTGAGAAAACCCACTTGTATTAGAGTTCCCCAACAAATCAATCTTCAACTTAAGTGTAGCAGATCACTAGAAAATGTACTTTGATGGATCCTACACACAACATGGGTCAGGTGCCAAAGTCTTCTTTATCTCTCCACAAGTGGATTGCATACCTAAATCATATAAGTTGACATTCCCTTGCACAAATAACATTGCAGAATATGAGACTCTTGTCATAGGGCTGAGAATTGCAGTATAATAGTAGATCATGGCACTCAAGGTCTATGGAGATTCACATCTTATCATCAACCAAGTAAATGATGAATATCAAATGAAGGATGACAAGGTGACCCCCTACAAGAAACTAGTGGAAAGCCTCAAAGAGTTCTTCATTGATATCATGTTTGAGCAAATACCTAGAGAAAATAATAGGGGAGTAGACACTATCACAAAAATTAGATCACTATTGGATATCCCACACAACATCCCAAAGCAAGAATTCCTTGTAGAGCAGTGTCTCATACTAGCATTTGAGGTATTAGAGTTTGAATTGGTATGTGAAATTGTTGGTCCCAATGATCCCTAGTATCATGATATATACACCTACTTGAGAATAGGAGTCCTCCCTGCTGATATAACCCTGAATCTTAAAAGAGCCTTTGTCAAAAAGTCATCTTGTTTTGTTATCTTAGGAGATACCCTATACCATAGGAGGATTGAAGGAACCCTTTTACAATGCCTAAATGCTAAGGAAAATTTGACCACTTTAACCAAGGTACATAATGACATTTGTGGTTCACATTTGAGTGGTATGACCTTGGCTAAGAAATTGCTGAGGATTGGGTACTATTGGCCTACAATGGAAAGAGACGCTCATGACTATGTCTGAAGGTGTTTGTAGTGTTAGAAAAATGGGGATCTCATCCATGCACCAACTCAAGAGCTCCACCTGATCATTACACCTTGGCCCTTTTCACAATGGGGGCTCAATCTCGTCAGAAAAATTACCCCCACCTCATCCAGTGGACATAAGTTCAAGATCACCACCATGGAGTACTTCACAAAGTGGGTAGAGGCCATTCCCATGACCTATATCACAAGAAAGTAGATATCCAAGTTCATTATGAACTACCTAATTTTCTGCTATGTTGTCCCTCAATCCATTATCTTAGATAACGGGACACCTTTCAAAAACCAGGATGTTCGAAACCTATGCCAAAATTTCAATATCCAACATCACTTTTCCACTCCATACTACCCCTAAGGAAATGACAAATCTGAGGCTATAAATAAGACCATCTTAAAAATACTCAAGAAGAAAATCAATGAAGCTAGTCATGATTGGCACCTCGAATTGAAGCCCACCTTATGGGCCTACCGAACAACCATCTGCACATCAACAAGTGCAACCCATTTCTCCCCGGTCTATGAATCAGAAGCCATCCTCCCTATTGAGATCGAGCTCCCATCGCTGAGAATATCATTTAGAATCTTGTCATAGATGTATAATATTGGGTGTCAAGATTAAACAAGTTGGAACTACTAGATGAGGATGCCTTAAATCATTTGCAAGTTTACCAAACCTATCTCAAGCAGAGTTACAACAAGAAGATTAGGAGTCACACCTTTCAAGTTGGAGAGCTTGTCCTGAAGGAGAATCAGAAGAATGTTCCAAATCTAGGTGGCAAGGGAAAGTTTGAACCCAATTTTTTGGGACCCTTCCTCATCATAGCAAGCTACAAGTCAGGGGCATATTAGCTATTGACACCAAAAGGCGAGCCTCTATAGGAACCCATGAATAGTTCCCATCTCAAAAAGTTTTATGCCTAAAATTTCAAGGTATAAAACTAGAAAATCCAAAAAAATTAGAAAAAGGATTGAGAACGGTAAAGAGAAAAATTGTCCTTTAGTGAAAACCACTTTGGTGGCACTTTGGGCAAGTACCTTGGTGAAAACCTGACAAACAAGCACTTTGTGTAAATAAGCACTTTCCATCCACCAAGGTTTACACGGCTTATTTTTCATCTTTCATCCATCACACTTCCATCTCATTCATCCTTCCATATCATCCATTTGCGTCTACATCATAGCTTGGTCCTGCATTCGTATCATGATCCTTCTTAATACTATTTGGCCCATTTTCGAGGTCAGATTGTCCTGCCTATATTGGAGTAGTCTATAGCATCACGCTGGGGGAATGTTATCATCGAATTAGATTCGTGTATATTCTTGAAGTATTCCCAAAATCTAAAAATCCAAAACCATTAGAAAAATAAAAAATCCAAAAACATTCATAAAATCAAAAAACCCAAAAACATTCAAAACATGTCAAAATCTAAAAATAGGTCTAAAAGTAAAAAAAAGAAGTAAAAAATAGATTCATCTTGTCAAACTATGGGTCTTTGAGCTCTGAACATAGGCAAGGTTGATCTTGGATCATCCCCCGAGACACTTAGGTCAAGTCCTTTAGGAGTCCATCATAATAAGCTAGCAATCCATTTGTTCATATCTCATCAATAATCAAGTTTGTGTTAGTCGAACTACGTGGTCTTTGCATGTATAACATAGGAAAGGCTAATATTTGATCAGCCCCAAGGCCCCTAGGATAGGTCTTTAGGTTAGTCTCTTGGTCAAAATCTTAGAAAACACTGAAACATTGGAAACTTCCAAAATCAAAACATTTGTAAAACATCTCGAAAATACCAAAAATAGCCTCAAAACATGTTAAAACATAAAAAACGTCCAACTAGTTGAAAAAATATCCTCCTCGCTTTCACTGGCAATAAATATCCTCTCATAATAAATCATCATCATCCTCAACCTTTGGTGAAACTATTAGAAATGAGTATAGCAGTTTGAAAGTGAAACTCAAACGTCAAGGTCTCAAGTCTAGATCAGTAGGTAAACAAGTTGGTCAAATCTTGGTATTAATAGCTCATCATCTAGTTTGTCCCAAAATCATCTGATAACATCATGTCCTAGGATGCATCCTTCCTACAATGGACATCAACATCAGGAATCACCATAGTTTAATCTTGGCTAGCGATATGAAGAAAATTAACTTGTTTATTTTCTTGATCTTTGGCTTTTGATTTATCTTATTGTGCTCATTCCAATGACTTCTCGATGATGTCCAAACAAAGGGATTTAGAGAGAAAGGAATGGGGCAACGGTCATTATCTTTTTATCTATTGTGCTGGTTGAATTTTCTTGTAATATAAACTTGGTTATGTGTGCTTTGTTTGGGTGTAGGGAGGGTGTTTTAGGTGTATTGTTGACAACATAGGAAGGATTTCCTTTCTATGTTTTGGTTTGAGATGTTTGGAATATCTTAAATTCTTTTTAAACAAGGTTCCATATGCCAGGTGTGAACAGGAATACTCCTATCTGATCGTCGAGTCAAAGTCCATCACACTAGGTGCAACTCCATCCTGGTTCTTTATACCTTGATGCATTGTTCCTATGTGTGTTATCAAATATAAAGTAAGTATCCCTTTTAATATCCCAATCCCTGATAAGCATTGCATCATCATCATCATCATCTCTAATAAAGTCTCGTAGATCATGGGCTTGTTGGATCCTCTTATCTTCATATCATTTCTTCTTTCTTCTCTCTATGCTAGCATGGTGCCATGATAGTTAAAATAAAAAAACATCACTAATGCATCCATCCTACAACCATAAACCATCAACATACTACATATCATGTCATATAGGAAACACTAATCATCTCACATACATTGCATTTCATCATTGCATAATATAGATTGGTTATTCTAAACATCTCATAAACCATCATCACATAGGCATCATCATATCATCCATATATGAATAATCATATCAGCCATTTGCATAATCATAAAAGCATCATCATATGCATCATCATATATCATCATAAAAGAATAATCATATAAACATCATCATTTCATCCATATATGCATCATATCATCCATTGCATAATCATATAGGCATCAACATGACATCCATACATGAAAAAGGTATTGAAAAAGAAAAGGAATATGTTATAACATCTCATACAATATCATCATCCATTAGGTGCATAATATAGATATATTAGTCTAAGCATTTAAAATCATTTACATATCATAAAATTTTCGTCCATATCATCCATACATCATCATCATAAAAAGTACATAGAAAAGATACTGAAAAGAAATGCATCCATGACATCCATAAGCATCTGCATCACATCACATAATATAAAGTCACATCACATATAGAAAAGTAAATACATCCATACATAGTGCATAAATAAAATAGGAAACATCTCATAATAAAATTGGTCATATCATATCATATATATCAATAATGTAACTATCATGGTATAAAGCAAGATCAAATTTCATGTGTATGTATCAATCAATGTATACAATTCCCATGAGGCTATAAAAAATGAAATATGTGGATCTCAAAAAGAATAGTGTTGCTAATAAAAAATGTGTGAGCTATCCCTAATGGCTACTCCCCTCACCTACTGGCCTCTCAGGCTAATCCTACCTATACCTTGTCTACTGGGAAAAATCTACAACCCAAGTTGTTGGAGGAACTGTCTACTAATAGTGAAACTGATAATACTCGACCTCCTGCATGGCCTCATAGTACATTCATGCAGGGACAATCCTGCTCTATGTTGCAACTATCATACTCTCCAACTGTTGGCATCTGCCCACCTCCTACGCTAGTTGTAGCTCTGTAGTCTGTCTTTGTTGTGAGGGCCTAAACCTGCTATCAGGCCTAGTCCCTCTTTGTCATCAATGTCTACACCTGGGCTTGGAGTTGCTGAATCAAAACATCCCTCTAATCAGGCTGAGGTGGTGGCTGATATCTCTGTGGGGGTTGTTGATCCCTAAAAAGTGACTACTGATCCCTAGGGGCATCTCTCTGTTGATTCCCATCCCCCTAATCTCTCTTCTCAAGCTTGTGTGGAGGTGATCCTCCTCCTCCCCTTGCTAGGACATGTCCTCTCTTGGTCATCCTACCTCAGGGCCTCTGATGTGGAAGTACTATCCATGGCACTATTAGTTAGACTAGAGGCCTAAACCAATCATCATAAGCTTGTGTGGTACTTGGGCCTTCCTGCCCCTAATCATAGGCCCAAGGCCCTGCTACTAGGTATCTAGAACTATCAACCACATCCTCTTTTGGGATCGTCTGACCCCATGTCATCTCCTAGGTAGTCCTCACAAAAATGGCCACATATTGATCGTCTGGCCTATCATGGATGTCTCTGAACTATCTCACTACCTGATCAGGCAAGTAGCGCTCAATCATCATGTGCTCATGTCCTTGCATGAGCTAATCCTGCCTGGCATAGAACAACTGATGTACATCATCATCTCATTCAAGTGTCCCTAGCCAAGGTCTCTAAGTAAATGTGGTCATCTCATCGATAACCCTCTGCCAGTGAGGGATGCCAAGCTGTCTTGTATATGTGAAAGTAAGACCACCCCTATATCGCCAAACTGTTGGGTCATTGGGCTCCACATCGACTATTGTGACTCTCGGTTGAAGCATGGCTATGTGCTACCAAGCCCAGATATGCAAAAGAGTGACCCTAGTACCAATAGCTTTGTTGTCACAATAGGAAAACTTATACAAATTATGGTAAAGTGAGGCCAACATCACTGGTCCCCAAGAAAAGCAGCACTCCTAAAGAGCATCTGCTCCCAAGCTAGACCCCATCCTAGAATGAAATATCACCCCCACCGAGCTAGAGCTACAAGTCCTGAAATAATGGCTGCCACAATTAGTTGAAATGTAGACGCCTGACCTCTATAGTGCTCAATATCAATTTGACCCTCGGTGAAGACAATCTCATCCATCCCCATAATCTCATAGCATGCATCCATTCTGGCGTCAATATCATATATCACCCTCTCACCATGGATGGGCAATCATAAAATCTGCTAGATGTCCTCTAGTGTGAGGGTCACCTCGCCAGTGGGAAGATGAAAGGATGACGTCTCACTATGCCATTCCTTGGCTAGTGCTGTCATCATGGCTAAGTGAGTCTCGATGGCAGGCACATACATGATGTACCATAGACCGATTGCTCCAAGGTTCTCCTGAAGCAACTCATGCAACCTGCTCAATCTGCTAAGCACCAAGGATTAGTGCTCACATAAATGTACGAGATCTCTTTCCTACTGCACCAATAAAGTCATAGTGTCAAGTTTTGTAAAAAATCTAGATCTCGTTTGAAGTTTTTGTAACTGAAACAACAAAGGCATCGCTATTTGCAAAGGCATCACTATTTGGAAACTCCAAACTATGCCACTGGAGGCCCCAAATTGCAAACTAAACTGCAGTATCGCTATTTGACTGCGGTCCTATTTGACTCAGAGACCCTAATAACCTAACTAGATTGTGGTGGTGTCATTTGCATATGCGTAATCCTTTGAAGTTTGCCCCTAAATCCTAAACTGTGATGCAGTATCACAGGTCACAATAGCAACGCGGTTTGAGGCCTAGCGTTGACGATTCTACCCTTTCAGCGACACTAAATAATGTTGCTAAACAAGTTTGACTTTCAAACCCTATTAAATGCACACAAAAATTGAAATAATAGGTTAGGTTAGGGTCTCATACCAGTGGTCCTATGCTTGGAAGCATTTGGTAGACTCGCACTCGCTTAGAGATGTTTTGGGGAAGCACTCTTTGCACCATCTCGCATGAAGGTCAGAGCTCAAAAACAAGAAATTCTAAAGGCTTGAGTATGAAAATGAATGGAAAGTGATCCCTCGAGGGCTATTTAACAATGAAAATTAGGGTTTTTTGACCTTTTTTAGTCATCAAACTAGGGTTTTGTGCCCTCAACCCCGTTTTTTCCCAACTAAAACTTGTTTCAAGTCTTTTTCTCACATTTTAACATTTTTTTGATATCCTGGAGCCTTTTTGGACCTATCAGGCAACTTGTCCTCCTTTTTTGAGAGATTACCCAAAAATCCAAATTTTCATCCAATCTCTTGAGGGGGCAGTATACCAGCATAATTCTTTCGCTAGGCCAGCAGGGGGGCATCTAATTTTTTTTTTTTTTGAATTTTGATTTTGACAGGTTTATTCTTTGAACCAACATAGCGGGTACATTGCTTCAAAGAGGGAAAAAATGTAGACACGTAAAATATATTGATTGATCTCATGCACCTAATCCTAATTTACTAACATCAATTCATCCTAAATCACTCATTTACTAACCATTTAATTGAATAATCTTTATTTGATTAAATTCATCATATTTCATCTTTTAATTAAATAAATCAATTTTATATGATTAAATCATGATCTCCTATTAATTAAATAAATCACTATGTTTAATTAATCCTAATGTCCCTCTTTTAATTAAATAATTCATTTTATTTAATTAAGTTCTAAAGTCATCTCCTTTAAATTAAATATATAAACCTTTGTTTGATTTAAGTCTAACACCATCCCCTTTTAATTAAATAAATCCAAATTTATTTAATTAAGTCAAATATTCATTATTCCTCTCATTTTGATTCATTTAAATCCAAAAATCTAAGTCAAAGTGTCAAATCAACTAATCTCCATCTAAATTAATCAAATCATGATTAATCCTAACACTAATCCCTCAAACCATCTAGATTTGACAACTTGTGCAAGTAAATCAATTTAATTGATTTATTAATTCTCCTATTTTCATTCAAAAGGGCATCAAGTTGGAATATTCTTCAAATTTGAATTCTCCCTCCCAAAAGGACTTTTCCATCCAAAAAGGAATTAAAGGCGTCTTACATGTCCTTTTTCTTGAGCCAAGTGGCATTAACTCTTCTTTCTTCTTCCTCCAACATGTCACTTTTCCATTTTCAAATATCCACCTAATATCATTTATGTGCACATTCATCAAAATGTGCTCCACCTCTCTTCAATAACATGTTGACAAGTGGCATTGTGGTATTGGTTGATCTTTTATCCCACATTCATCCTTTTTTCTCATTATTCCATCCTTCTCTTCTATAAATGGAGAGCTCTTTTATTAATTTTGGACATAACTTTAAGTATAATCATTATCTTCATTTTTTGAGCACTTTCATCCATTCTCATCCAAGTTTCATAGTCTTCATCAATTTCATAGCTAGGTTATGAAATTTTTTATCAAGGAGCACCATTGATCATCATCAAGCATGCAAGGAATTGGGAAAGGGTTATTTTCCACATCAAAATAGCACCAATTCCCCCATGGGATTGAGGGTCTGAGCATTTGAATAGGATTAGATTTCTTTATTTTGTGTTCCTTACTTTATTTCTTGTTCTTTATGCTTCAAATGAATCTTATGGGGAATGATGGTTTAGAAGTGTATAATTGACTAATATTGTGTTTATTTTTCATGTTTATGCAGGTCTAGATCCACCATTCACAAAACCTATATTCAATATAGAAATGAACTTTATGAACCAACATGTATAAGACCAAGATGATAATATATAAAATGCATGGACTCTCTCAAGAAAACAATAGATAAGAAGATGCTCCAACACTCACAAGGTGTTTGGTGCTCTTGGTGGATTTGTGATGAGATAACCATCAAACAAATAACATAAGAAAAAAATACCTTTCCCTACTATATAACAAATTAAAAGAACAATATATGAAATGATCATGGTGACCTTGAGTAGGAAAATTATGGGTCGAAAGATAAATCAATAGAAAGATCAAAGATAAAAATGATAAACCAAATAAGAAAGCAAGCAATGATCAATAGAACCATAATAATACACATCTTATGTCAAGGTGCATAAAAGACTAAGGTATGTATTTGGATCATTTTCAATTTCAAGAAGGAATAATCCCATTTAAACAAAAAATTGGTTTAGAGAAGGAAAAATCATGTATAATACAAGTGATGGGAAATAAGGATATTTTCATGATGGAAAAGGATTGTTTTTACTATATGTTATCGAGGTTGATATCAATCTCTAAGGTTTCATGTTAAAATCACATGTTTAAAGTGTGATGTTTCAAGGTTTGAAGTACATATTTATGTTTGGAGTTTTTCTTGAGTTTATTGATGTATTTATGCAAAATTCATGAAAATTGTCAACTATGGAAGGTATCCTAGTCACTAAGTGTGCTAGAAGGCATAGATCAAAATTTATTGGAAAATAGGATGTACTCACCTACTATAACTAGATGCAAAAAATGATGAATGATAGAATTGAATATATGACATGTCCATGTAAGATGGGAAATTGGATGACCTACAAGATGGAAAAGTCTATTGTATTACACATGATTCCTACATGATGGTTTTCGCCATGGTACTTGTCCAAGGCACCACCAGAGGTAGTTTCAACTAGAGGACTATTCTTGTCTTTACTATTTTTTACATATTTTTCAGTTTTTCAAAATTTTTGAATGTAAAATATGTACCTATTTTCCATATTTTTATCATGATGACTTCCCCAAGAGATCGTAGAAATTATTTTCACTAGAGACAACAAACTATGATTTCTCTTGAGATGCCACCATTAGATGATGAAGGAAAAAAATATGGGAGACTTGAAAGAGTTTGGGTAACAAGAGGGGAAGAAGCTAAGAAGAAAAGGTATCATCTAACACTCAATCAAATGGAAAGATTTTCCTATTGGAGATGCAACATGAGAAGAGATTGAAGATCACTTTCATACAATTCTTCATTGATTGAGGACAAGTAATATTTGGGAGTGGGGACTTGTAATGCCCCCTTTTCTAAAAATAGCATTTACCATGTTTAGTAAACTTAGTTTTCAAAATAGTCAATCAGGACCTATAGATAAATTGGGTAATTTGGATTTTCAAGATAAATTTAGGTGGGACAAAAAACTATGATTTCTCCTGAGATTACACCATCAGATGATTAAGGAAAAAAAGATGGGAGACCTGGAATAGTTTGGGTAGCAAGAGGAGAGAAGCTAATAATAAAAGCTATCATCCAACACTTAATCAAATGGAAAGATTTACCTAGTGGAGATGTAACATGGGAAGAGATTGAAGATCAATTTCATACAAGTATTCATTGATTGAGGAAAAGTAATATTTGGGAGGGAGGACTTGTAATGTCCCATTTTATAAAAATAAAATTTACAAGTATTCATTTATTGAGGAAAAGTAATATTTGGGAGGGAGAACTTGTAATGTCCCCTTTTCTAAAAATAATGTTCATCGTGTGTGGTAGGAGATGAGGACTAGTGGCAGTTTTCTAGAGGTGGTGTGTATTAATATACACTAATCGCTTGGAAAATGGCTTACCAACCTTGGAATCTCTGCATTTGCATGATGGTTTAGGCTTGGGAGAAGCCCTCGAGGGCTTCCTATTGCATGAAGATCTTGGAATCATGTTCAAGCTAGAATTCCTACAGGTGGAAGATTGCATTCAAATAGTGATTGGCATTGAGTTAATTAGTCCAAAAGCATGGAGGATCTTGCTGCCATCTCAGATGCTTTCTATTTTCATGTCAAATTTGATGGATTTCTGTTAGTCTTTAAGAGATTTGGAGGAAATTGCTAGAAAATATGTTAGGGGTCAGTTCCTTCAAGATAATGCTTTTCTAATGGTGGTTCAAGGGTACAATTTGCTTAAGGGAAAATGACTTATAGGTGGGTTGTTTTAACAAAAATTCTCAAACAATGCCAAGGTTATCAAGATATATGATGCACTAAAATTTTCCTATTAGAACAATAATGAAAAAATAATTGAAGGCTTTGAGGAAGAATTACAGGTGTTTCTGTGCTAGTTTGGAAATTGACATAAAAGAGAAATATTTCACAATTACTTTCTTGTAGTCTCATGTTTTCTTTCTTTTTGATAATAACCATCAATTGGAACAATTACAAGCGGCTACTCAGGCATACATTGCTCCAGGTGCATTTCCTCTTCCATAAAGTGTTGTGGATTGAGATGTGAGGGCTCTTGTATGTAAAAGATTTTGTTTGCAACCTGTAGTTGACATGGAAGAAGGTCAAGATGAAAATTTCCTAGTGTATATGGAACAATGAATGTAGCAGTGTGTTAATTTTGGAAATTTTGACAAATCATGATCTCTAGTGTTAATTTTTTTCCTACTTCTATTGGGTATCAACTACTTTGTATTGGGCTTAAAACATTAATGTAATAAGTTTTAATTCTAATAAGTTCTTTCTATTTTAAGACTTTCTTTAGGGGATGAGGTGATAAAATATTGTAATTTTCTGCAAGGAATATGTTCCATGCATCGATATCATGATACTAGGGTTGGGGGAACATGTTTCAGGATTTGTAGTATAGTTATGTTTTGGGATTCAGTAGATTTAGAATGCATAGACTTAATAAATATTTCCATTTTCAACTAGCAATCTGCAATCTAAAACATGCTTTTGTATACATATTATATATATATATATATATATATATATATATATATATATATATATATATATATATATATATGCATTGTTGATGATAATGTTGCTTGCAACAACAGGGCAACTAAATTCTTCATAGAAAAACTGCAAAGAGCCTATCCTTCTTGAAAAACTTAACCAAAGGCAATCTAGGGGGATCTGTATGATAGGATAAAGGTTGACTTAGTTCAATCCTAAGTCTTTGGTAGTCAGGTCTTGATAGTACTAGGTTGACTTCAGGGTATGATGTGATATTGCTATTAATCTCAAAGGGAATATGGTTGTTTATGGTTTCATTAAGAATCATAAGCATCTTAAACAATATTTCCAATTCAATCATAAAATAACATCATGAAATCGAAAGATTTGAAATAATACTTCATGAATATCAACAATTTTGCTATCACTTAAGTAAATTTAGCTTTAAGCATTCAAAATTTTTATAGAAAATGAAATATTTTCTATAAATTTCCATTCACTCATCTATTTCTTTTGAAACATTTTCTAGAATTTAAACATCTATTCTAAAATAAAGCATAAAAAATACTAAAAATTAAAATTTCTCTTGGTTATTCTCCACGCATGCCCCAAAGAATTAACCAAATCAAATTAAACCACTTTATACTTCACTATATTGCTTCATAGCTACATATAAAATGGTGCAAGCTTTTAAAGATAGGGGTTTTAGTTTGGACACCGAGTAGGTTTTGTATGCACCCTTAAATGGAGCAACACATAGTTTTGTTTGGATGAACTAACAAAACTAGCTACAAAGATTCATGAGATAGGTAGTTGTCAAATTGGCTTTGATACTGATTAATATCTATGTGCATACAAGTTTTTAGACCGGAATGATTTAGAAAATAGAAAAAAAAATAACAAAACTTAGAGAAGTTTTGGCTCTTTTGACATCCACAAATTTTGAGCTTAACTTAAAAAGAAGTATCCTCTAGCCTTTTATAGAAGGAATAGATAGGATAAGACCAAAAAATGAGAGGAAATCCAAGGGATGAATCATATCAAGGAATGTAGAATGTAGTGAATGGTAAGAGAATTGCAACCAAAGTCAACTCCAATCTACACGTTGAAGCACTTCAGGTTTTTTATCCTTTATTTTCACTAGGAAAATAACTTGAATTAGGATAGTTGGTAGGAACTTTCCCATATATTCAGAATGATTACTTTATCACCCTATTCCTACACGTTGTTCTACTTCAGACTTGCTACTCTCATGAATGGGCTTCCCCGAAGATTGGCATTTGTGTCTACCACATATGTAATACCGGGGTCTCCAACATTCTGATGGACTCAAAGCCTTCTACATTACAAAATCTCATAGTATGCAACCTGATCTAGATATAATTCTGTCCATGATTCAAATTTTCCTGACCGTCCATACTCAAACTCTGCATCTCCTACAATCACAAATTCCATTCATTAAATCCCTTTAAAAAACATTTATAAACATCTCATGTAAATAAAAGCATCATTCAATTGTTATCACATAAATTTCTCATAAATAACACACTTTCTAGCATATTACAAATCATTGCATGATTATTTTTTATATATACCGAATTACCAAACTATTAGACTCATTAGATATCCTTAAGATTTTAAAACTTCAATTTTCATTACTACCCAGTACCCAGTATCTAGTATTCAGCTTTACCCATGAATTTTCCTTGGAATTCATTTTTACCAAAACTTCCATCTTATCAGACCTCAACTATTAGACCAGAACATTTTTCTCACATTTGCATTACCTTTTGCATTTTTCAAACATTTCTTGTTCCCAGTATCTGATACCTGAAACACTACATTACGAAGTACTCTTTTATTAAAGATTTCTCTTTGCTCTTCACTTCCGATGATATTTTTGACTAGCTAGGTCCTACCATAATGGATTTTGTTTTCACTTGGGTCCCCAAGTTTTACAATCTTGGGGTGTGTTGTGAGACCACACAACAACTTGCAACCAATAAAACCAAATTTAAACCAAAACTTGAGATTAAATCACTAGTTGTAAATTATAATTTATGCATTTTTTAAAACAATAACTTTCACCTTTACCTAGATTCTAACATAAAAATGAAGTAAAACTCCTTGAGAAACATCCATGTGTGCTCTGATTAATTCCAGTTTTCAAAATTTAGTGAAAAGAAATAGTTCAATTGACACTGAACTACATAATTTGGTAATCCTTCAAAGCCAACCAGGGATAAAGCCTTGCTTATAGTCAATCGTTCATAGCCCAGACAAGGTTATCTCCATAATACCCCCCAAACATAGCTCTATTTCTAGCCAGACGTCTATAGCCCCCGTAGAGATATTTGTATAGCCTAAAGAGTTGATTTCTTTCTCTCTTTTTTTTTTGGATATTGCAATGATAGCTCATTTTTCTATTTTGATATTTCAATGATAGCTCATTTTCAACTTGCAAGCAATGAATATTTCCATTAGGTTGGGAATTATAGTGGTAGTGAAGGTTACCTTTTGATTTTTCATTTAATGTAAATCCCTTCATCAACTCACTACTTCAAAAAAAATCATTTAATAATTTCCTATTGGTGCATATTTTTGGCTAAATTTTACCACTTTATGCCAAATCCTAGGTAACTGCAACTCGCTATGTGTTAGAAAATATGCATAAATTAAAATTTAGCAATGAAAAAATTTAATCACCAAATTTAAATCTAAATTTAAAACCATTAGTCATCACCCTTCTGATTAAATTCTATGGAAACTACTAAATATTTGGATAGCACTTCTAATTTGATGCCATTGCACAACATTAATGGATCGGAAATGTCATGATGACATTGAAACACAATCACATTATTTTGCATTAAATCCACGCACCTCAACTCACACGTATTACTTCTTTCAAATTACCTAGGTGATGACATGTGTTGCCTTATTGACTCAATTTTTCATTTTTACTTTGCGCACATAAGCACCTCCATAATTAATATAGCTTAAAAAATACATGAAATGACAACTATTAACTTCAAAATCTTCAACTTGCTTGATTCACAATCTTCGTACTGATCAAATTTGAAGCAATTTATCACCAACTACATGTGTAAAGAATTAATTTGATTTGACATTCCACTCTAAAGATAATTATCTAGTTGCCACCTTGCTTAAGGTTTCCAAGACTTCACTCGAGGCAACTATGCACCACAACTTCCTCATGGATTTTTATAAATTCTGCACTTCTTCTGGAATTCTTCACACTTTTACGTAGCTTTCTTGTTATTTTGCATTTCTTGCTCTGGTCATTCTTGTTTGATTCTAGGTTATGGAAACTCTAATTTGCTTGGCCTACTCTTGCCACCAGAATGTTTTCTTAGGAAGTATCACACCACAAAGGCTTGAAAAGGTTCTCTTCATTTGGACTTCCAATTTCAAGGTACCTAGATTTTTGCTTTGTCCTTGGGGAAAAGTATGTAAAATCCAGCCACTACTTCTGATTCTATTCCGACGTGGCTTCTCATTTTGTAGCATCACTTCTGGATATTGGGATTCCTATTGAAGATGTTTGCTTGGTTGCTAATCTGATAGTAAGAATTGAATATTTGGAGAATCTGGATACTATTTTTTCTGTTGCATATTTGATCATCGAAATCCCTTCCATGGATGATATTCCTTAGTTCTTGGAACATGGGGAAGTGGTTCCACTTTGGCCTTTCCTCACTAACCTCCATATTCATGACTTTGAAGTTCACCAAGAACTCGCCTACATAGGGTATTTGGCCCTAATAGATGAGACATCCCATATTGACTAAATGGCTACTCCTATATGTAGCTCGACTCACTCTTTTTCTTTTTTTGATCTTTTAAAGCAAGAATTTTGATACACCATGTATATACATGATATACACACATATATATAGCTTTGTAGTACATCTTAAAGCATGTATTTACGGTGCATAGTTCTCTCATTTTACATTTCATAGCACAATTTAATAAATGTTTGAATTAACTCTCATGTGTAAGGTAAGTTAAGAAAAACTTGCTAATGTAGAGGCCAAATGAAAAAAAGAAAAGAAAAAGGGAAAGAAAGAAAAGCAATAGCAAAGAGAAAAAAAAAAAAAACTAACCCTAACTAGCCAAACTTCTAATTTAATAAATGATTAACCCTAAAAAAATAACTTATTTTGATTTCAATGACTATTTCGATTGTTGTTTTGGTACAAATTCTAGCAGGTTTATCCTTAAATTCATTTAAATAAATTTTAAAATTTCTACTATAACAATGAATTCTTTTAAATTTTCTACATTTAATAATCATAAATTCAAAAGTGTACTTACCAATAACTTGGCTCATATGTATGAAAATGATCTCATTAAAGGTCGATTGCACACACTTCAACTAATGTGACCATACTCTACCTCTTTTAGCCCTAGTTCATGGTTTGTCTCTTTACTCTCTTTTTTTCCATGAATGACTATTTCCATTCCTTGGCTTTCTTCTCCTCCAAAATTTTTTTTCTTTGGTCTTGTCTTCACTTTGCACTTTGTTAGACCAAGATATACCACAATTTATATTGGTATCAAAAAGAGAAAAAGTAAATGTTTGATACTCTGTATCTTGCATAAAATCAAGAAAATGTCCTTTTTTAACTTGTGAATTTTCAACTTGGAGTAAAATACACGTGTCTCTTGCTCAATTTTCTCGCTCCTCTTCATTTTCTTTTCCATGTATAAGGAGAATGATGAGCCATCAATAGAATTTCCTTGTTTCAGATGTGATGTCTCTAAATCTAAGCATTCTTGCCTATTTTCCTACAAAATGTTAGGATTTTCTTTATAATAATTGTAGTTGTCAAACCCTTTTGATGTACTAGCTAATTTTTTAATATTTCCAATTCCACTAGGGTTGAACACATATTTCTCATTAACATTTCCTTTCTTCTAGTAGTTAGAACTTCTTCTATTAATAGAATCACTTTACATATAGACAAACTTACCCTCGTTAAGAAAATTTCATAATCAAGTTCATCGTGATCAGTTGCATCATGAATTCTACACTCAGTGACTCTACCAAAGGTGCATAAACTCAAAGGATGTAATCTCTGGTTAAAAAGTTTCCAATGTTTCTCAACTTCCAAAGTTTCTCTTTAAACTCATGACTAATACAAATTTCATTATATGGCCCTCCTAGTGTCAGTTCCTATTGATGACGATGTTAATTGCAACAATAGGGAAAATAAATTCTTCACAGACAAACTGCGAAGAGCCTATCCTTCTTGAAAGACTTAACCAAAGGAAACCTAGGGGGATCCGTATGATAGGACAAAGGTTGGATTAGTTCAATCCCAAGTCTCTGGTAGTCAAGTATTGATAGTACTAGGTTCACTTCAGGGTATGATGTGATATTGATGTTAATCTCAAAGGGAATATGGTTATTTCTAGTTTCATTAAGAATCATAAGTGTTTTACACAAGATTTCCAATTCAATCATAAAAGAACATCATGAAATCAAAATATTTGAAATAATACAATATGAATATAAATAATTTTTCTATCACTTAAGTAGATCTAGCTTTAAGAATTTAGAAATTTCATAGAAAACGAATGATTTTTCAATAAATTTCCATTCATTCATCTTTTTTTTGAAACATTTTCTATAATTTAAACATCTATTCTAAAATAAAGCATAAAAAATACTGAAAATTAAAATTTCTCTTGGTTGTTCTTCACACATGCCCCAAAGAATTAATCAAATAAAAGAAAACTGCTTTATACTTCACTAGATTGCTTCATAGCAACATATGAAATGGTGCAAGCTTTTAAAGAGAGGGTTTTTACTTTGGACACCGAGTAGGTTTTATATGCACCCTTAAATGACACAACACACAATATTGTTTGGTTGAACTAACAAAATGAGCTACCAACATTCATGAGATAGGTAGCTATCAATTTGGCTTTGATATTGATTAATATCTAGATGTGCATACAAGTTTTTAGAGAGGAATTCTTTAAGAAAATAGGAAAAAAGAACAAAACTTAGAGAAGTTTGGGCTCTTCTGACATCCACAAATTCTGAACTTAATTTAAAAAGAAGTATCCTCTAGCCTTTTATAGAAGTAAGGCATAGATAGGATAAGACAAAAACATGAGAGGAAATCGAAGGGATAAATCACATCAAGGCACGTGGAATTTAGTGAATGGTAAGAGAATTGCAACCAAAGTTAACAAAGTCAACTCCAATCTACACATTGAAGCACTTTAGGTTTTTTATCCTTTATTTTCACCAAGAAAATAACTTGAATTAGGATAGTGTGTAGGACCTTTCCCATATATTCAGAATGATTACTTTATCACCTTGTTCCTACACATTGTTCTGCTTTAGGCTTGCTACTCTCATTAATGGGCTTCCCCAAAGATTAGCATTTGTCTCCACCACATGCGTAATACCGGGGTCTCTAGCATTTTAGTGGACTCAAAGCCCTCTACATTACAAAATCCTAGAGTATGCAACCCAATCTAGATATAATTCTATCCGTGATTGAAATTTTCCTAACCATCCATACCCAAAATCTATATCTCCTACAATCACAAATTCCATTCATTAAATCCCTTTAAAAAAAAACATTTATAAACATCTCATGTAAATAAAACCATCATTCAATTGCTATCACATAAATTTCTCATAAATAACACACTTTCTAGCATATTACAAATCCTTGCATTATTATCTTTTATATACCAGGTTACTGGACTAGCAGACTCATTAGATATCCTTAAGATTTTAAAACTTCACTTTACATGGCTACCTAGTACCCAGTACCCGATATTCAGCTTTACCCATGAATTTTCCCCGGACTTCAGTTTTGCTGGACCTCAACTATTGGACCAAAACATTTTTCTCACATTTGCATTACCTTTTTCCTTTTTCAAACATTCCTGATTCTGAATATCCAGTACCTGGAACACTACATTATGAAGTACTTTTTTATTAAAGATTTCTCTTTGCACTTCACTTCCAATGATCTTTTCATCTAGCTAGCTTCTGTCATAAGATTTTTTTTTTCACTTGAGTCCCCAAGTCTTACAGTCTTGGGGTGTGTTGTGAGACCACACAATAGGCATCACTTTCCTTTTACCAAAAAAAAACATTTACTATTTTTAGTAAACCCAATTTTCAAAATAGTCAATTAGGACCTATGGATAAATCAGGTAATTTGGATTTTCAAGATAAATTTATTAATCATTATAGGGGGGAAAATTAATATTTATTTTAATTTTATTTTCATGGTTCTAAATGGTGCATTGGATTTTGGGAAGAGCAATTATGGAGCATATTTGGTGGATAATGTTGCAAGTTTCCAATCGACACTTAGTAGTTTGCATGGGGCATCGTATGATGGGAGTTACTAATGCATGCATGTAAGATTCCCATCTTGGGTATGGGATTTTGAGCACCCAATTTGGTGCAAAAATGGGATTTTAATGGTAAGAACCAAGTCATAGGCTATAGCCAAGGAGTTTCTTGTGAGAGAAAAGACACCAAGTTGAACTGATAAAACTAGGAATTTGTCTTGTTAACATTTTATTTATCCTTTTCAAGACAATTCCAATTGGAATAGCGTGTGAGAAAAATCCTCTCCAAATTTATAGGGGAGGCTTCCTAATGTATTCTACTCCTATAATTTAAAACAATAAAAATATTTTCTACTTATGTACATTATACAATTTTATCATCTATGGTTTTGCATGGAAACTAACACACAAAGTATTTGAAAAGAAAAAATGAGCTATAGTTTTCATCTCAGAGGTTTGAGCCTAAGATTTGAATTTTATTTATGTCACCGTAATTATTTTCTACTCATGCATCTAAACAACAATACTTTATATTGATTAAAGTAGAGATCAATATATCTGTATAAACAATAGGATTAACTTAACAAAGAATAATATACTAATGTTAGGAAATGGAGTGCACGATTGAAAATAAGTAACCTCTTAGAAGAATGCAAAGATATTTCAAAGAACAAAGATAAGTGCTACACAAATTTAAGACATAGATCTTATTAGCTATCAAATTCTCACAATGCAATGATTTAAATTTACAAAAGAGATGCCACAATTTGTTGATTTTTAAAATTATTAGTTGAGATGAAAATACTAGTAGATGGTAAGAACCAAGTCATGGGCTATAAACAAGGAGTTCCTTGTGAGAGAAAAGACACCAAGTTGAAGTGATAAAACTAGGCATCTATCTTGTTAACATTTTTATTGTCCTTTCCAAGAAAATTCCAATTGGAATACTGTGTGAGGAAAATCCTCTTAAAATTTGTAGGGGAGGCTCCCAAATGTATTCTACTCCAAAAATTTAAAATAATAAAACAATTTTGCTACTTATGCACATTGTAAAATTTTATCATTTATGGTTTTGCATGGAAACAAACTCACAAAGCATTTGAAAAGAAGACTTAAACTATTTTTTTGATCTAAGAGGTTTGAGCCCAAGACTTCAATTTTTTTTATGTCACCATGAGGATTTTCTACTTATGCATCTAAACAACAATACTTTCTATTGCTTAAATTAGAGATCAATATATTTGTATCAACAATAGGATTAACTTAACAAAGAATCCAATACTAATGATAGGAAATGGATTGCAATATTGAAAACAAGTAACCTCTTAAAAGCATGCAAAGCTATTTCAAAGAGGTTATTTCTTTTCAATCTTGCACTCCATTTCCTATCATTAGTATTGGATTCTTTGTTAAGTTAATCCTATTGTTGATATAAATATATTGATCTCTACTTTAATCAATAGAAAGTATTGTTGTTTAGTTGTATAAATAGAAAATTATCATGGCAACAAAAAAAATTCAAGTCTTGGGCTTGAACCTTTGAGATAAAAAAAGATGGTTCAATTTTTCTTTTCAAATACTTTGTGAGTTTGTTTCCATGAAAAACCCCAAATGATAAAATTTTATAGTGTGTATAAGTAGCAAACTTGTTTATTGTTTTAAAATTTGGGAGTAGAATATATTAGGGAGCTTCCCCTAAAAATTTGGAATGGATTTTCCTCACAGACTATTCTAGTTGGAATTATCTTGAAAATTATAAATAAAAATGTTAAGATAGATGCCTAGTTTTATCACTTCAACATGGCGTCTTTTCTCTCACAAGGAACTCCTTGGCTATAGCCTGTGACTTGGGTCTTACCATCTACTAGTATTTTCATCTCAACTATAAAAATATGATTTCTCCTGAGATGCCACCATCAAATGATGAAGGAAAATAAGATGGGGGACTTGAAAGAGTTTGGGTAACAAGAGGAGAGAAGCTAAGAAGAAAATGTATAATCCAACACTCAATCAAATGGAAATATTTTCCTAGTGGAGATGAAAAATGGGAAGAGATTTAAGATGAATTTCATACAAGTATTCATTTATTGAGGACAATTAATATTTGGGAGGGAGGACTTGCAATGTCCCCTTTTATGAAAATAGCATTTACTATTTTTAGTAAACTTAGTTTTTGAAATAGTCAATCAAGACTTGTAGATAAATTGGGTAATTTGGATTTTCAAGGTAAATTTATTAAATCATTATTGGGGGACAAATTAATATTTATTTTAATTTTATTTTCACAGTTGTGAGTGGGGTGTTGGATTTTGGTAAGAGTAATTATGGAGAATATTTGGTAGATAATGTTGCAAGTTTTCAATCAACACTTAGTGGTTTGCATGGGGCATCATATGATTTGAGATACTAACACATGCATGAATGATTCCCATCTTGGGTGTGGGGTTTTGGGCGCCCAATTGCACATTTTTTGCAATTCCTTACTCAAATAAAGAAAAATAGGTTCACCAAAATGAAATGTTGGAAAATGGGGGTTAGGATAAATATGGGATGATGCACCTATCTTCCTTATTTCATTAGGAAAAAAATATCCCCAAAGGTAAGATTGAATTTCAACCCTTAGGTGAGTAAACCTAAATGGAGATCTTTTTGTTTTCCTTATGCAAAGATAGGTTAAATATGAATAATATGCACTTTTGGGAGTGTACGATGGGGGGACCTCAACATGCAAAGCCCTAGGTCATGGAGGGACAAGATGCGGAAGGCTGCCCTAACTTACCTCAACTAAGCAGGATGTTTAGGAAATGAGGATGAGAATGATTTGGACTATAAAGTCCTGCAACCAGTCTACAATCCTGAGATTCAAAATGGGGCTAGGAAAGTTGGTTTTTGAGCTCAACACTATATCCCAGATAGCTCTACACTGTATCCCAGATAACTCTTTGTTAGAGGATGAGAGCATAGTTTTGGGACGACAGCGCGACATGCTGGCGTCTCTCAAGTGTGTTGGCATCCATATGACCAGAGGACCAAAAATACAATGTGAACTATCAGAAAACAAGCTAGCAACCTATCTAACAAATTCTAAGAGAGCAAAAAACCACTATGAAATATGAGAAATATAAATGAATGTGATAAAGTAAATATACCAAAGCTAGGGTGACGAAGATGATTTCATAGAAGAGCCTATTTGCCAGCTAACTCCACAAAGCACATACACTTACACATAGAAAGAGAGGAAAATTTTGGGTGGATATATAGGGGCTTGCCTTAGTTAGACCCCCGTTTAGGTGTTTCCACCTCCACAGAGAGAAAGAAAGTGAGATAAAGAAATAATTTAGTAAAGAGCACAAAATCACTACAAAATAGTAAAGTGCTAACTCAACCAAGTGAGAGAGGAGAAAAAGAAAGCTTACCACCTCCACCATGAGCACTCAAGGATGTTTGGGGGAGAAAATGAGAGTACTCGAGCCTATGTTGCAATGGTATTCTGTTCCCAACTTGCTCTAGCAAAGTGATGGAGTGTTGTGTTTGTTGTAATGAGGTGCTAGTATGTTGCTTCAAAGCTTGAACGTCCATGCAAGAGAGTGAAAATGGATGCTTGAAGTGTGTAGAAGTTCAATTGAATGCTAAGAGGATTGAAATGCTTGTTCAAGGAATGAAAGAAATGGCTAGATTTGGATTGGTCGGCTGAAGCGGGCGTTACAACTTGACTCCCAATGAGAAGTGTATCAACTCTGTAGGTTTAGCCGTAGGAATCTGCTAGGGATGTAAGCACGTCATGTGGACATCTACGCACTATACGGGTTTTCCTGATAGAAACACCTCGACTGACACTCAAAGCAAGTGCTAAGTGGTGTTGTGCCCTTAGCACACACGCCCCATTTGGAACGGGGACCCTTTTTTCTTTCTACTTGTCGGGTCATTTTTGTTGCCGCCTCATTTTGTGTGCCCCACTTTTTGGTGTCTTAGATGGTCAATGTTGCTTTAAAGTTTCACCATAAGTTGATTGTTCCTTCCCCTTTTCAATTTTGTCATGTTGTGATGCCTCGTGGAGTCTCTTTCATAGATTGCCCCTGCTAATGGCCCCGGCCCCCCTCGGGCTCAGCCATCTAGGTTTCCCATGTCGGGTTTCCTTTTCACTCCTGTCGTTCCCATCGGCATTTAGCTCGCGTCCTCCCATCCCCTGGGGCCCGAACCTCCATTTGTCATTTCCTTCAAACCGCGAAAATCTTGACGGCCATCCAGCCTCTCGAGCCCGAGACCCTAGAGTTCCGCTCCTGGGGTTCCATGAGTGTTTCGCTATTTCTCATGGTGAACCTCTCACGTCATCCTGCCTTTTGTGCCCCGACCTCCCCTTTGCCACTAAGTGAATTCACCAAGTCGAATATTCTAGTAGCCATCGTCCTGTGCCCTCCCGGTCGATGGACCATGGGTCTCTCGCCACTGCTTCTGATTTTCAAATCCACCAACCTTGGTCTCATCGTACTTGCATTCAATAGGATCATTAATGGTGATTAGGGGTATAAAGGGCCAAAACAAGTCTGTCATTTTCACTTGGCGGTGTTGCAGAAGAATAATCAAAGCTTGTTGTAGGAGTCTGCTTCCTTTTGAAGCTTTCGGTTGATCTTCGTCCATTGCCTTCGCTTGCCGATCATGAGCCCCACACCCCCTGCATTGAGTGTTCAAGGTTGGTCTTCTGTTCACCCTCCCAAGCATTGATTTCATCATTTCTTGGGCTTAAGGTGAGTAGTGAGTATCAAAATGACATGTGAACGATAAAATCTGACATCATAAACAAAACTCATGTCCTTGAAAACTGAGTAAACTAGTGTAGCATCCCCATGATCGATTTAGAGCTTTATCCTCGTACTGTCGTTCTTCATAGAGGCATTCATGGCCCTCAGGCCTAGATCATTCCTTTGGCGTTGGGGACTTGATAGGAGATCAAAAAATGTCAAAACATCCTTTGGGTCTCTCAGGCTCAGGACTCCAGACCTCCATCCCTAGGATTCTGCCCCTTGCTCTCTGTCAGTGAGACCTTGGCTTTCCAGCATAACCTTTTGCCAACAACCTGATCCCCTTATTCCTTAGCGAGCATAGTGTGAGTCGACAATACTTAGCGGGGTCACCAAGACCTCTTGCCGATTTGAAATCTTTCACCCTTTGCCCCTTTGTTGGCATAGCATGGCCCAGTCACCAAGACATTCCCCTGCTTAAAGGTTGTCCTACTGATATCATCGTTTAGCATAACTTTCGAATGTCAGGAGGACCCTTTGCTGATCATATGTTGTTTCATCGAAGGAACCCACTTGTTTACGTGTCGCTGTAACAACATTGTTATCATACCGATAGGGAGACTTCATCATTCCATTCGGTGAGACCCCGAGCATCTCACCAGGACTTATACCAAAACAAAAGTCTCACCGAAGCATCCCAAACTCATGTTTGATCGCCAGGGGAATCCCTTAGCTTGGCTGATAGATATCCACGTGTCATCATTTAGTTCACCATTGCCAATACATCTTATCTCTCTCCTCGACGGAGCCTATATGCCTTAAAACATGTTGCTATAAACCCGAACCCTCGAAAAGACCTTATATAGAATCTGGTAAGCCACGCCGAAAGGGAACCAAATGCAAAGTCGGTGAGACATGCTCATATCGTTGAGACCATATGTCGATAGTTATAACCCTATACCGAAAGTCGATTAAAGAAAAACCATCGAAGTCTGTCGGTGTAGCTTATGGGTGTCGCCATGAACCTATACCGAAAGCATTCCATCTATACCTATGAGCCACCAAAGTGAAAGTCAGGGAAACCAAATGTTGTTGGTATGACACTATCCTAAGAGCCATAGATTATGCTGATAGAAACCTCCCCCCGGTCGCCAAAGCAACCAGGAACCTATGCCGATATGGACCCAAATGAAAAATGCATAACTCAAGTGATTTAGTGGGACTAGCTGCAGTCCTTTGGTCGTCCACCATCTGAAGGGGAAAACATCACCCGCCCCTCAGAGCTCTGGACTCTGCCCTTCTGACTGCCGCAAGACTGAAACAAAATCAAACGGTGGGCCCCATTGCCAGGTCCGGTATTTCTCTTAGCTGTCGACAAGACTTTCATCTTTTCCTGGACACTTTCCCGACTCGAGAACTTACTCCGAAGGCCCCTCAGTCGGCATAACGTTATCTGGTCGGTGAGACCTCTCGTCAACTAGGAACCCTACGCTGAGGGCTTGCTTCACGCTGCCCTGAGATCCATCATCTTCGACATAACATGTAGATGTTGGTGAAACCTCCTACCGAAGAAGTAAACCCCACGCCAAAGTGCTTTGTCGGTAAAACACATGACTATCGCCAAGACCTTTCTCCGAGGTAGATTTTCACACCGGTTGAAACTAAAACGAAGTGACGGTATTCTCCCCTGCCAGGCCTGAAGCTCCGGACTTCCACCCGATGTTTTCCATCCCAAATGCCAAAGTGCACCATGGCCCTCGGGCCTCCTAAACCTGGTAATGTGAAACTGCTGACCTCCTTTTGACCGGCAAGACCCTAGATCCCAGAGTTCCATCTTCAGAATTCCATCTTCAATTTGCTACTCCAAACTACCATCTCCAGATGGCTCTCTGGCCCGAGACCTTCGAATTCTCCTAAATCGATCCAAATGAGCCCAAATCTTAAATCAAACTTTGACCCACATGCTTAATTTTGGTCCTCTTTGTTGCGAGACTTCTGAGTTATCAAAATTTGATCAAAGAGAGTCTCCAGGAGCTCTTCGCCCAATTTTTCCTTCCAAACAACATTTCTGCTAGGGAAGTTTGACCCTCCGGGCCTAAACTGACCAAATGCCCCCAATCAAAAGATCAATGATGTCAAGAGATAAAGTTGTTTTATGCTTAATAGATCATTTAAAATGGATGTCATCTTTAGAATCTTGGCTAACATGAATGCTTTTATGATCGACTATGCTGACTACACCTTTGCTTGCAAAATATATGGAATCAAGCGCGAGACCTTCAGCAACGTCCATCGAGAAGGACAAAGGGAAGTAGATAGGAAAAACTCCTTGAGGGAAAGAAGACAAGGACAAAATGAAATATCAGTTTCAGGGTGAGCCTCTGCACTCTAAAGTCACCATGGATTGGAAGGAGATTACTGACACAAACATAGGCCAAGTTGATATTGATGAATCCACATAGAGGGTCAGAATCAATCCAACAACAAAGAATGCCAAATTGATAAGACAAAGCAGAATCATAAAGGCTACAGGATTCCCTCCATCCCTTATGGCCCCCGAGTTGTTCATGGCTTGTGGACAGGCCTATCAATCCGACACAAGAACCATCGTTGATAGAGAGAGCAATGTCCTCGTCGACATGTCACCTGAGGAGATTACGAAGACCTTCCACATCCCAACCTTCCAAGAGATGGAAGTCCCCACCATAGAATAATTCCAAGCAGTGTGGGATGATAACTTGGTAGGATGTAAAAAATTCATAAATCAGCATTGGCTCAAGGAAAGGCGGGCTAGTGCTGTGAAGGCTCCTCAAGAACTCTTCCACAGTGACTTCCACAAATATTACCATGACTTGGTCACCATGTTAGGCCGAGTTATGGGTCTTCCTATAGCCGCCTATTTTCAGGAATGGATGGTCTACTTCATTGAGCAAATTCTTTGGGAGAATGAGGATGTCACAACAAAGACTTCATTCTATTGGGGTGGCATAATAAGCAACTGCTTCCATGAGTAGTTCATTAATGTGAAGAAGAGCTCCAAGTTCTATATGACTTCCTACCTTGTCTACTCCCTGGTGGACCAGAGGCAATACAATGGGTTATTTGTGGCACCCGATCAGGAGTAGGGCTGAAAACACAAAGCCTATGATAGATACCCTCAGCTCCAGTATAGAAACTTCAAAAGGGAATATTGTAGAGTGAATGATGCCTTTGTTGGCCACATTATCAGAATGATTGCCAGAGACTTCGAGAGAAGGGTCTCCTATAGTGCTAGGGCATTTTTAAAGTAATATTCCTTTCTCTTCATCCAGTACTCGAAGTTCACAAACATCCACACCCAGGGCTTCACTGAAAGACCAAACAAGTTGCCTCGATACCCCAATGACCAGATCATCATTATAGAGCTTTCCCAGCAACTCCAACACATACAGGCAATCTTCAGCAGCAAACACAGTAGAAATTTCTTATCCCATGACTCTAGGCCAGGGCATGTACAGACTGCAAACTTCCTAGTGTGCTGGTAACTCTGAGAAGGAGCTAAAGGATTACCACTTTCACCTGCACACTGCTCACCCACGGATAGACTCATACAGGCATGTAAGGAAGGCACTGGGATTAGGGTATGCCCATCTTCACCATATTGAAGACTTCTAGGTAGACTGCCAAGATGATAAAGAGGTGCATGCAAGGCACTATATGTGAATGACTGTGTAGTTTGTAAGAAAGGTGTAGCCATTCCCCATACCGAACCAAGTCCAAGAGGATGAAAGCACCATAATTCATCCCAGGTACCCTACGGTGGCTAATTTACCAATACCAATAATAGACTAGGACGAGCAGCAGGTTGATGACCTTGATACCATAACCCAGCTAGTTTTGGCTCGTACTAAGGAGTGGGTTGATGGGCAAGTAGCCCAATTGAAGAAGCGAGAAATGATCTTGACTTATGAAGGGCTGAAATGTGAGCCAAGTACCATAGAGGATGTTGCTGCCACTACGTCAACTGGTGGGACCTCCAAGTCTCCCCCACTTACTAGATCCAAGAAGAGAAAGGGGACAAAAATAGAACCATCTCCAGACCCCAAGGTCTATGCCAGGAAAGAAACAGGAGGCTCACTTTCCGAAAGACTCAAATAGGTGGGGAGCACCAAGGAACAACCCTCAACCCAAGAGCAGGAGACAAAGAGTATGAACCAACTGGAGCCCCTATTGACTCTCCCTACCCCTACTATTGAACCATCTATCTCTCTAGCTATAATTGCCACATCCTCGCCAGTAGTGGAAATTTTTGTCCATCTCGCCCCTTCACCTTTGGCCGAGTCTATAATAGTTAATGACTCTTCTTCTGCCATGACCACTCCCCCTTCCTCCGTTGCCATGTCACCAACCACATCGCTCCCTCTTGCTACAGTAACAACACCTATCCCCATTTCCACCATGCTTGAGGCTCTCTCAAAACATATGTACAATCTCCCTCCTAAACTCTCCCAAATCCTAATGGACCCCAGTCTCCAAGCATCCCTTGCACAAGCTCTCGCTACTATGCAACCTTGACAACTGCCAATAGGGCCACCAGCTATGGAAGCCACCATGCTAATCTCCAAGGAGTGGGAGGAACAAGAGTAGGAAGCCTTGAGGTCCTTTGAGGAGGAAGCCGATGAATATCATGAGCACCCGGAGTATGAACACCAAACCATTGACAAGGTGGCTTATGAGGAAGAAGAAACAGGCTCTTTCGAGAGTGGGGATGAGGAGGGTAGCCCTAGTGGTGGGGCCATCATGCGGGCCTTTGACGATGACATTGAAGAAGAGCTAGCCCTATAGTCAAAGGAAACCAAATCAAAGGAAGAAAGGTCACCCCTAGAAGAAGAAGAGCAGCAACTAGAAGACAAAACTGAGGGTGGGGCCTAGATTGCTGAGAGCCTCGAGGTCGTGCAATCAGTAGAACATGTTCACAAGATTGAACATGCTAAGGAAAAAAAAGAAGAAGAGAGTAGGAAAAGAGAGCCCCGCACAGCAACTATCCTTCGTACTTCCTATCAAATGCCTCATGTTCATCCAAGATTCCGACGAGGAAGATGGAGATCCCACCAAGCAAAAAGGAAAGCCCCTAGAAGAAAAGAGAGCAGAAACCTTGACCTTGACTAAGAAGAGTGAAGGTGATCTTGGATCACCAAAGTGTAAGTCCGCCTTGCTAGAATGGGTGGAGGAGAAATTTGAGAGAAGAGCTCTTGTGCTGAGGGACCCACGAGAATAACTAGGGGCTATCCTCACTGGGGCTCATATTACAACAAAGAAGAAGAAGGAACCGAGGGTTAGATCCAAAGTAACAATGGATGCCTCTGAGTCTCAGACCATGTAGATAGCCACGCCCATAGTAGGTCAAGAGGGGTTAACTTACAATATTTCCACCATAGATCTAGGGACTGCCACTAGAGAACAGAAGGTAGGACACCTTGAGGAGTCAATGGCCACAGTGGTACATCTGATAAAGCAGGATAAGATTTCTAACGATGAACTCAAGGCACAGGTGGTAGCACTGACGGAATATATACAACAATGGCCTTTGCTAGATGACATGCCCACTACATCCATGGCCCCACCCCAGCTACTATCCAAAGAGAAAATCGACAAGATGGAGAGAAGGAAGAAATTGGAAAAGACCATAGAATGCTAGTTCCGATAGGTCTTGGACATCAGAAACATAGGAATTAACCAGGTTGTATGAACAACCAACAAGTTCTTGGACCTGTAGCAATCTTTGGAAGGCACAAGGAGGCTCTGCACCAACTTCCCTGTAGTATACAAGTCCACCTTTCCAAGGATTGAGGCTATCCTTCAGATTCCAGAAGCCATGAGGGAAAAGGAGCTTGCATTTGAGAAAGACGATCACTAGCTAATGGATGTATGGCGACGGGACATTGACAACCGGAGAGAAATATTGGAGAAAATCATAAGCAAGGTAGATCTTGATATGGAATGGATAAAGGAAATAAGGGCAGAGTACACTCGTTACCTCAAGCTGATGACGGAGTATGACGTGCCCACAATGCAAATGGATCCAAAGAAGATAAGGCCCTACTTCCAGAAAAAGATGGAGGACGGAATGTCAAAAGAAATCATGATGGAATTTATGATTTTTTGCTACTTGCACCTTCGATTAATCAAAGCTATTTTGGGACCAAGGCACAAAGTATGATGAGGATTGGAAAAAGCTAGAAGATAACGTGAAAAAGTGGAGCTACCAGATGCTGCGATATGAAATCGTTGAAATAGAAAATCTGTAGGCGGTCATGCTCAAGTTCATTGAATACACAACTTATAAGAGACAAGAGGACAACCCCACCAAAGATACAGAACTCCCTGAAGAGTAGCTATAGTGAAAACAACAATCCGCTAAATGACAAAAGAGCTACAGTGCTGTCACTAGGTGACAAAATAGGGAAATTGACAAAATGTAATTTTAAATTGTGAGATATTGGGGGTAGATGAAACCCTATTTTGTAATGAATCGTGGCCACACAATAAGAATTGATCATGGCCATTCATCTGACTTTTAGAAAACTATAAATATGGCTCTCCTCTCATTTGCAAAGAGAGTTGAGTTGTTGTAAAGGCATGCTGCTGAAATTTATAAAGAAAAGACATTGACTTGGTGTATTTTATGAGTTTCTCACATGTTGCTTGATTCAATCTCCATAGTTAGATGTTTAACTTAGGTTTCATTGTTATTCTAGTTAGTTGTTATCTTACTTGGGTAGATTTTAGGAATGCTACATTCTATGATCATAAAAATTCCTATTGTGTTGATGACTTCTCAGTCCATACTTTTTGTTGTTTGCCGATGGTAGATGGCTGTGTAAAGTTAGCCTGGACTTGAACTCAAAGCTGCCCCAAAACTTTTCATATTTTTCATGCATGCATATGGTGAATGACAGATGAAGCATTTATAGACCTTAGAAGATAGCACAAGTTCCATGATACTATGAGACATCTAGTTCAGTGGAAGATTGTTTTGAGAAGCTGTCCATTGTAGGAAGTCCATTGTCACTGTTCGTAGTTAGTTGCAAATTTAGGAACTCTCCCTCTTCCTTGCCCCTTTTCCTTTTCTTTTAGTGACTAACCTATGCTAAGGTTCATTACACATTGTAAAGCCAAATCCAATGAAAAAATGGAGTCCAAGATTACTGTTTGAACCTACAGCTAATGCATAACAACTCTCCCATCCTAGGAACTCCATTTCAAGATCCAACTTCATGCTTTGTAATTCTTGTGTAAGCCCGCCTTGTGATTCCAACAAATCACATCAAACAACTAAGATATTCCAAGCGCTATCAAGACCTGACATCTGAGAGAACTTGGGATAGTGTTCTGCAATTTGATTGTGGAAGATTGTCTTTCAAGAGAGGTAGTGCACCTACACACTACCTGTGTTGAGAAGTGCATAAAAACACCATCAACAGAACTGGTGCTAGAAGGAGGGCTGAAGTTGGAATAAAAAGCTAAAGGTTAAGAGAGAAGCTAGATTGAATCAGATCGTTCTCCCCAGAAATATTTTAAAGAGTTCTACGGTCGACACCAAACAAGGGAGAATTTGAAGAATTTCAGCCCGCTACAAGGGTGAAGTGAGTTAAGGGAAGTAGCCTTCCCATTTCCTCGTCCTCCATTCCACCCACTTCCATTCCACCCTCACCTTCATTTGGTTGGCCTTCGTCTTCCACCCAACCATCTCAAACTGCATTTGCACCTCCTATCTCTGGTAGCCAGAGGATTGCTGCTCTCCTAGCCCTTCCAGCCTAGGGCACAGTCCAATTAGCAGCAACTCAAGTGCAGCCCCAGATTGTTGTTTTATTATAGGTACATCCTCAACTTGTTGTTTCCCAGCAGCAGATACTACCTCCGCCTCACGCCATGGCTTGGTTAGCACATAACCCTTCGCTGATACATTTCGCCATTTACCATGATATGCCTAAGAATCTGGAGGGCTTTTGTTTGAAGTTTCGTTCATGTGACCTGCAAAGAATAGCCAAGGAGCATATCAAAATATTTGAGAAAACAATTACCAAAATGTAAGTCAATCACAATGATGTTGCATGCCGCCTTTTTCCACATTCTTTGGGAGAAGAGGCCTTCTATTGGTACATCAATCTGCTGAGGGGATCCAGTACCTCGTGGACTTTAATGAAGAATGACTTCCTACTGAAATACAAGACTCCCATCAACCCTACAAAACTTTACCAGTAGTTCATGTCTATTAGAAGGGAAGTCAACGAACCTATTGGGTCCTTCAATGATCATTTTCATCAGGCCTATACAAGGCTTCATGACCCATACCTTCATAATGATGTCGTGGCTCTCCCGGTCTACTATGTGGCATTGGACAACCTCACATCAGCTTTGGTGAAAAAGATGCAACCACTGCTTGCCTCATTGGTGGCAACCTATAAAGAAGCTATTGTCGTCAGTGTGGATTTGGGGTAGAATATCTCTGGCCCAGTACCTTTTCTGGGGCCGGTAGCTCACCAAATGTAAATTCAAGGACTGAGTCAGGATTTTGTGCATCAAACCCCTCTTATGAACCAAATGCCTCAGTTTCCCATTGTCCCACATCTAGGGAAACCACTGAATTATGCACCTCCCGCGCCTTCCTATTTGTAGCCTCAACCACATTATAACTATTCTCAGGCTCCCCCACAACAAAAAGTGTATTCCCAATGGCCCCAGGCGCCATTTTACTTATTAGGGCTAGAATTTCCTCCAACATATCAGAATCAGCTGATAGCCCCGCCCGCTTTCCTCCAAAATTCGGTGTCATCGCCTGGGAAGGGGACCGAGAAGGAAAAGTTGGAGGAACTGACTGAAATGATAAAGAAGATGTCTACAAAGATGACGCACCTAAAAAATTAGAATAATCAGCTACAGGCCTCTCAGCGTAATTTCCAGGCCAATCTTAACCAAGACAACTGAGACAATAGGGACAGTAGGGACAATCAAGAAGTAAGCACTTCCTCTAGATAGAACTATGATAGGGGGCCAAATGCCAATCAGAATTCAGAAAGGAGACCTTCTCAAAGGAAAAATCACATATGGAACACTAGGCCCAATAACAGAGGTGTTCCTACACCTTTCGATCAACTGGCAAGCAACGAAAAATGACCAGTGGAGTATACCTTACCGAGGTAGCCTTGTTCGGATGGTGTAGGATTCATAAAACCAGGAGGCATTCTGAGTTGGATTGCCTTGAATTCTAGACAACTGTTGAAATATTCTAGGTAGAAGTGCAAAATGTGGTAGACAATGTTGGCTATAGGGACATCGTCCCAGCTAAGCCATACGATTCCTCCTATCTCATGGTTAATCAAGTGTTGTTTCCACGAAGTGACCACAATGAGCCCGAGGTCGAGCCTACTCTTGTTGAGGGTGAAGAAGTGCAAGAGGTAAGTAACGAGCAAACTTTGGCTCAACTTTTCAATTCAGTAGATAATGGTCCAATAGATGAAGAGAAGCCATATGTGGATGAGGTCCACATGTTCCATCAAAGGTTGACTCCCTACTTCCATAGGAATAGACAGGCGGGTGGACCCTTTACGACTTCTACCCCACCAAACAATTTTGCCACTCCGCCTGATCCTAATGTCAGCAATAACCTTGAACTTCCTCATATACCTACCCAGTACCTCAACAAGAATGGGTCTCAAAACCAGTCACAAAATCAAGCTCAAGGCTAATCCCAAAATCTGCCTAGTCAAATGAAAGTCCAACCTCCTAGTTCGGCCATAGGCCAAGCTTTTAATTTAGAAATTGAGCAAATGGGTGAATACGTGGTAGAAGAGTTTAAAAGAGTAAAAATTAGTTTGTCATCTTTTGAATTAGTCAAATTCCCTGCTATAAGGCATGCCTTTTTTAAGATCCTTAATGGGACTCCATCTTCCAGTACAATGCAAGAAGCACCAGCTAAGAGGGTTACCTTTGAAGAGCCTAGGAAAGAAATAGAGATACAAGATAATACAGCGAAAATGAAGGATATCCCTATAAATCAATCTGCGAGTAAATAAATTGAAAAGGAATCAGAGCAAAGTAATAGGCAGTTTTCCAAGGACCCATCGTTTAGGCAGAATAGGGAAAAAGGCAGTGATAAGGACAAGGGTCAAGTAGCTCACATGGATACGCCTACGGGCATCTTCCAAGGGAGATTGGAAACTCCCCCTTTCCTAACCACCATCAGGATCTTCGGGAAGAACCTACATAACTGCTTGCTCGACTTGGGAGCATCTGTCAACGTCATGCTCTTGGCAGTATGCAAGGCTCTTGGCATCACCCCCACTCCTTCAAGGAGGAAGGTTACTCAACTAGAAAAAATAGAGATTATCATCGCAAGAGAAACAAATCGGATCCCAATGCAAATTGCTGCAGACCCAAGGATACAAGTCATTAATATTCAGGTGGTAGGCATTCCCGATGCATATGGAATCATCTTGGGAAGAGAGTTCACCAAAGCAATGAATGGATATACCACCACAGACCTTTCTCACATGTGGCTACCATGGAAGGGGTTGCCAAATCAAATCCGTATCGACCGTGAACCCCATATGAAATACATGATCATGGAGTACAATAATATTAACAAGGTGTTGTTTACTAAGACTGACTCGGGGATTTACTGTCCTTTTACCTGCCAAAACAAGGTCAAGCTCCAAGAAGAATGTGCCGATGAAGTACTCCTGGTGCTATGCAGTCCTCCAACAGGTTCCACTCAAATATCTCCAAGTATAGAAGGGTTGGTGGAACCACATGATAGACCTGATGAAGATGATGACTAGGGAGTACTCAGTGATTTCTAGGGGTTCCTAGAAAAGTGTGTTAGTGACCAACTTAGCTTGGGCACCCAGATGAATTTCCAAGATCTCTTATTTCCAAACTGGTGTAGGGTCCACAATGCTGCCCACGCCAAGTTTGATTGTTGCTTATGTCAAACAGCAGTCGAACATAATAAAGAATCAGCTGCTCCTTAGATTGAAATGCCAAGGGAGGCACCAATAGAACCACCCGCTGGTCATTACACCGCCCAAGAAAATTCCCCTAAAAGCAAGCAGCCAGTCACCCAGCTGAAAGGGAATAGGAGCTTAATCAAACTCGAAGATAAAAGACCTTCTGCATGCTAGATGCTCCGATTTGATGGATCCAAGTCCAAGCAAGGAGCTGGGGCTGGGTTTGAACTCATAAGTCCAACGGGTAAGACCTTTCTTGCTACCCATAGATTGCAATTTTATTGTACCAACAATGTAGCAGAATATGAGGCCCTAGTCCATGGCCTTCTCATGGCCTTAAAGAAAAATGTGAAAATGCTACAAGTTTTTGGGGATTCTGAACTAGTAGTCAAACATGTCAGGAAGCTATATTCTTGCCGTGATAGAAGGATCGATAATTATAGGCACAAGGTTTGGGATCTCCTAGAGGGTTTAGATGCATTCAATATACAATTGATCCCTCATGCTCAAAACTGAACAACTGATGCTTTGGCTCAAGCAGTCAACACTTTACAACCCCTCTCTTTATCTGGGCTCAAGAAATTCACGGTTGAGCTGACACCCACACCATCACTCCCAAATAATGTTACCCACTTGCAGGTCTTTAATGATGACAAACATATCCTTGAATTCATCACAAGTTTTGATGACTTCACAACTCAAATAATTGATGAAGCTGATCCGCAGGAGGCCAAACTAGACATTGAAGGGTTTATTAACCTTAAAACCAATACAATCCCCAGAGGCATGGTTCAGCTGGAATGTGTATTCGACTTAGATCAGATCAAAGACCAGAACCAACAAATGAAGAAATAATCCATAAGCAACCAATGTGATGCTCTCAACCTCAGGACAACTGAGGAAGTCAAGAATGTTTTTATTGGCAAGGTATGCACGCTGGAGGAAAAGAAATGAATATCGGATGCACTGCAGAAATATCATAACATGGTGGCATAGAGCTACGAAGATTTAAAGACATATGACACTTCTGTCATCACGTACACCATTCCTCTCAAGATAGAGGTGAGACCATTCCATCAGCGGCAGTGTCCTATCAATGCCTTGTTGGAACCTATCATTTATAAAGAGGTACAAAAATTGCTATCAGCAAGGATTATTTTCCCAGTCAGGCATTCCACATGGGTGGCCAATTTGGTCCCAGTTAGAAAAAAGAATGGGGAGATCAGATTGTGTGTGGATTTCTGTAATTTGAACCGAGCTTTGGAGAAGGATAATTATCCAATGCCTTCATTGGACGAGGTATTATAGATCGTCAACGACTCCCAGATGATGTCTTTCCTCGACGGGTATTCTAGGTATAATCAGATGATGGTACAATATGAGAATCATCATAATACAACATTCACCACTAAGTGGGGAACGTTCACATATAGGAGAATTCCTTTTGGGCTCATCAACGCCAGCACCACTTTCCAACGTGCCATAGATATCGCCTTCAAGGATCTGATTGGCAAGTGCATAATCATCTACATGGATGATTTAACTATGTTTTCTAAAATAAGAGGTGATCACGTCTCTAACTTGTGCAAAGTGTTTTAGAGATGCAAGGAGTTCAGGGTTTCCCTTAACCCTAAGAAGTGTATTTTTGGAGTGACCGAAGGCAGATTGCTTGGGCACATCATTTCAGAACAAGGTATCTCTATAGACCCTAAGCATATCGAGTCCCTACCCAAAATTTCGCCCCCAAGCAGCAAGAAAGAATTAAAATCCTTCTTTGGCAAGATCAACTTCATCAGGAAATTCATCACGGGTTTCGCAGAGATTGTTAAACCTCTTAATGCTATGTTGAAACAAGATGCCAAAGTTGAGTGGACACTTGACACCAAATAGGCCATCGCCAAGGCGCCTATGTTAGTCAACCCAGATTATCTAAAGCCATTCTACATCTACTCATTCGATTCAGAGCATTCTTGTGCTAGCATGTTGACCCAGAAAGATGAGGAAGGAAATGAGCACCCAATTACCTTCATGAGTTCTCCCTTAAAGGATGCTAAATTGCGATATCACAATGTAGAAAAATAGGCATACGCTCTCGTCAGAGGGGTGAAGAAATTTAGACACTGTATCCTGTGCAATAAGGTATTTACCATTGTTCCTCACCCAGCAGTAAAAATGCTACTCATGCAAAATGAATTGGGTGAAAGAAGAGCTAAGTGGGTCACCCTGCTCCAAGAATATGACATGGAGATCCAACCAATGAAGCTGGTAAGAGGACAGGTGCTCACCTGCATGATTACTAAAGTGGCAGCAGAAGCTGGACCTGTACTCACTGTGCAGTAGTACCAACTTGAGGATGTCTCCCCTGGAGAATGGTACCAGAATGTCATCTATTATTTCTTGAACCATAAGTGTCCGCCGCACTTACAAGGAGTCCAAAAGCGGGCCCTTAGATTGAAGAGCAATGGTTATATGCTACAAGGTTCCATTTTCTATAAGAAGAAGCATGAAGGCATTTACTTAAGATGCCTAGGTAAGGAGGAAGAGGATCGAGTTTTAAAAGAGTTCCATGAAAAATTTGACACGGGCCATGGTTCTGGTTCCTCCGCAGCGCATCAAATATTGAGAGTAGGGTATTATTGGCCAACTATCTTCAAGGATGCTCATTGTCATGTTCACTATCTTCAAGAATGCTCATTGTCATGTTCATTCATGTCACACATGCCAGACCGCTGCCACCAAGGAAAAAAATGTTGTTGTCCCACTGCAGCTTGTGCTAGAGGTAAGGCCATTTGCGCAATGGGGTCTCAACTTCATCTATCCGGTAAGCCCTCCATCGTCTATGGGACATAGGTACATTCTTACCGCTATTGATTACTATACTCGGTGGATGGAAGCAATAGTATGTAAGTAATGCACAACTGAAGTAGTTACTAATTTCTTAGAAATTTTTATTTTAAATTGCTTTGGTTGTACTTATGCTTTGGTATGTGACAATGGACCAGCTTTTGCTTCATTGAGATTTGTGAGTTGGGCATTTGACTACGAGATTGCCCTTAAGTTTTCATGTAATTACTACCCCCAAGGCAATGGCCTTGCTGAATCTACGAATAAGAACCTGATTACTGTAATAAATAAACTACTAGATAGGAATCACAAGGACTGGCATACCTAGCTCTGTTTCACCCTTTGGGCTGATCAAATTCACCACAAGGCTGCCCTCGGTGATTCCCCATTTCACCTTGTTTATGGCCTAGAACCAATATTTCCTATCCATCTAAAGATTCCTACTCTTCAGTTCATCAACAATTTTTATGAGAGAGGAGATCATAGGGAAGCTTAGTTAGCTAAGCTCTTGCATTTGAAGGAAGTTCGAGACCGTGAAATAGAAATTTTTTCCAAACATCAGAGTGTAGTTAAAAGATGGTTCGACCACCAAGCCAAGATCAAAGCCTTTAGAATTGTAGATCTGGTCCTGTATTGGGACAAGGCCCATGAAAAGAAAGGGGGACACAACAAATTCGACAAGCTCTGGCTTCGCCCCTTTCAAATAGCTGAGATTTTGGGAGATAATGCTTTCCACGTAAAGACCAAGTTAACTGGTGAGAAAGTTCCATTGCCAGTCAACGGGCAGCACCTGAAGCATTACTTCCAGGCCTGAGCTCATTTGAGCTCTTCTTTGTAAATATTTGTACATTAGTTAGGTAGATTGTTTTTTTTGGTTTTTTTGTGTTTTTGTTTTGCGTCGCTCTTTTTGTTTCCCCCTCCTGGCAGTTTTGTTTTGAAAAATTGTTTCCTGCCCCTTAGCGGTGGTTGTGCTTGCTCGACAAGTAGTTTACTTTGCTATCTGTCCTTTGTGTTCTTCGGCTAAACATTCACTCTCGACTATCGACCTTTGAAAGCTATCCATGAATGATTTCCTTGTTGAGCTCTGCTTAGAACTCGACCCTGGATTGGATCTTCTTACATACATCTTGGATCTCGCACAAAACACATAATAATCATTTCTGAAAGACTATGTCATGGTTGATATGACACCCTAGTGAGTGAAAAATATTAAGTTTGCTCCAGTGACCACTGCAATTTCAAACCCATCGTAGGCTTCAGTTCTTACTCAGTCAAGCTGAATGATCAATGAGAAATGAACATTGAAATAAATATCAAAGTAAAAGACCAAAGGAATTCTAAAAAAATAAATGATTGTATGGGTGTTTGAGTAACTCTACCGGAGCTATGGACGCCCAGCCAGCAGTAGAGCAATATCCATGGGATTGCAACGACAACTCTGTCGGGGCTATGGATGCCTGAATGGTAGTGGAGCAATGTCCAAGTTACTTTTGGTGTTAGAAGATTTACGTAGCTCGCTCAATTGAATTGGTAACCATGGTCACTATCCCGAGGAAAGGAATAAACTCACTACACACACTTCTGAGATGTCCTGTAACATGACCCAATTAAGGATCTCGCTCTCCCAAATTCATCTATGGAAGCCACTCTTGGTCTGCAAAACCAGAGATTCTGGGTTCTGAATGAATATTTATCCTTAGAATGCTCAGAAGTGTTCTCCAGTGGAGTCGCCATTTGTTGTGCCCTTAGCACACACGCCCCGTTCAGAATGAGGACCCTCTTTTCTTTCTCCTTGTCAGGTCATTTTTATCACTGCCTCATTTTGCGTGCCCCTCTTTTTGGTATCTTGGATGGTCAAGGTTGCTTTAAAGTCCCACCATAAGTTGACCGTGCCTTCCCCTTTTCAATTTTGTCATGTTGTGATGCCTCGCGGAGTCTCTTTGGTAGATTGCCCCTGCTAACGGCCCCGGTCCCCCTTGGGCCTGGCCATCCAAGTTTCCCATGACGGGTTTCCTTTTTGCTCTTGCTATTCCCAATGGCATTCAAATCGCATCCTCCTGGCCCCCGGGGCCCGAACCTCTATTTGCTGTTTCCTTCAAATCACGAAAATATTGACATCCATCCAACCTCTCGGGCCCGGGACCCCGGACTTCCGCTCCCAGGGTTCTGAGAGTGTTTCACCATTTCTCACGGTGAACCTCTCATGTCATCCTACCTTCCAGGACCCAAGCTCCCCTTTGCCGCTAAGTGAATTTACCAAGTTGAATCTTCTAGCGGCCGTCGTCCTGCGCCCTCCCGGCCGTCAGACCCCGGGTCTCCCACCACCGCTTTTGATTTTCAAATCCACAAACCTTGGTCTTACCATACCTGCATTCAATAGGATCATTAATGGCGATTAGGGGTATAAAGGGCCAGCTCAAGTCTTTCATTTTCAATTGGTGGTGTTGTAGAAGAATAATCATAGCTTACTGCAGGAGTCCACCACCTTTTGAAGCTTTCATTTGATCTTCGTCCATTGTCTTCGCTTGCCGATCATGAGCCCCATGCCTCCCTACATCGAGTGTTCAAGGTTGGTCTTCTGTTCACCCTCCCAAGCATTGATTTTGTCATTTCTAGGGCTTAAGGTGAGTAGCGAGTATCAAAATGACATGTGAACGATAAAATCCAACATCATAAACAAAACCCATGTCCTTGAAAACTGACTAAACTAGCATAGCATCCCCATGACCGATTCAGAGCTTTATCCTTGCACGACCGTTCTTCATAGAGGCATTCGTGGCCCTTAGGCCCGGATAATTCCTTTGGCATCAGGGACTTGACAGAAGATCAAAAAATGTCAAAACATCCTTTGGGTCTCTCAGGCCCAGGACTCTGGACCTCCGTCCCGAGGATTCTACCCCTTGCTCTCTATTGGCGAGACCTTGGCTTTTCGACATAACCTTTCACAGACACCCCGATCCCCTTATTCCTTAGCGAGCACCATGCAAGTCAGCAAGACTTAGCGGGGTCGCCAAGACCTCTCCTTGATTTGAAATCTTTCACCCTTTGCCCCTTTGTCGGCATAGCATGGCCTAGTCACCAAGACATTCCCCCGCTTAATGGTTGTCCTATCGATATCATCATTTGACATAACTTTCAAATTTCAAGAGGACCCTTTTCGGATCATATGTTGTTTCACCAAAGGCACCCGCTTGTTTACATGTAGTTGTAACGGCATTGTTGTCATACCGACGGGGAGACTTCATCATTCCATTCGGTGAGACCCAGGGCATCTCACCAGGACTTATACCGAAACAAAAGTCTCACCAAAGCATCCCAAACTCATGTTTGATTGCTAGGAGAATCCCTTAGCTTGGTCAATAGATATCCACGTGTCATCATTCAGTTCACCATCACCAAGACATCTTATCTCTCTCCCCGATGGAGCCCATATGCCTTAAAACATGTTGCTAGAACCCCAAACCCTCGGCAAGACCTTATATAGAATCTGGTAAGCCATGCCAAAAGGGAACCAAATGCAAAGTCGACGAGACATGCTCGTATCGTTGAGACCATACACCGATAGTTATAACCCTATACCAAAGTCGATTAAAGAAAACCCATCGAAGTCTGTCGGTGTAGCATATGGGTGTCGCCATGACCCTATACCGAAAGCATTCCATCTATACCAATAAGCCACCAAAGTGAAAGTCGGGGAAACCAAATGTTGTCGATATGGCGCTATCCCAAGAGCCATAACTTATGCTGATAGAAACCTCCCCCCCATCGCCAAAGCAACCAGGAACCTATGCCGATATGGACCCAAGCACGAAATGCATAACTCAAGCGATTTAGTGGGACCAATCGCAGTCCTTTGGTCATCCACTGTCCCAAGGGGAAAACATAGCCTGCCCCTCCGAGCTCCGGACTCTGCCCTTCTGACCGCTGCAGGACTAAAACAAAATCAAACAGCGGGCCCCATTGTCAGGTTCGGTATTTCTCTTGGCTATCGACAAGACTTTCATCTTCGCCGGGACACTTTCCTGACCCGAGAACTTACTTCGAAGGCCCCTCAATCAACATAACATTGCCCAGTCGGTGAGACCTCTTGCCGACTAGGAACCCTACGCTGAGGGCTCGATTCGTGCTACCTTGAGATCCATCATCTTTGGCATAACATGCGGATGTCAGTGAGACCTCTTACCGAAGAAGTAAACCCCACACCGAAGTGCTTTGTTAGTAAAACACATGACTATCACCAAGACCTTTCTCCGAGACAGATTTTCACACTGATTGAAACTAAAATGAAGTAACGACATTCTCCCCTACCAGGCCCAAAGCTCCAGACTTTCGCCTGATGTTTGCCGTCCCAAATGCCAAAGTGCACCATGGCCCCCGGACCTCCTGAACCCAATAATGTGAAACTGCTAACTGCCTTTTGACCCGCAGGACCTCGAATCTCGGAGTTCCATCTTCATAATTCCGTCTTCAATTTGCTGCTCCAAACTGCCATCTCTAGATGGCTCTTCGGCCCGAGACCTCCGGATTCTCCTAAACTGATCCAAATGAACCCAAATATGAAATCAAACTTTGACCCACATGCTTAATTTCAGTTCTCTTCATTGCGAGACTTCTGAGTTATCAAAATTTGATCAAAGAGAGTCTTCGGGAACTCTCCACCAAATTTTCCCTTCCAAACAACATTTCTACTAGGGAAGTCCGGCCCTCTGGGCCTGAACTGACCAAATGCCCCCAATCAAAACATCAATGATGTCAAGAGATAAAGTCATGTTATGCTTAATAGATCATTTAAAATGGATGTCATCTTTAGAAAATTGGATAACATGAATGCTTTTATGATTGACTACGCTGACTACGCCTTTGCTTGTAGAATATATGGAATCGAGTGCGAGACCTTCAGCGATGCCCATCAAGAAGGAAAAAGGGAAGAAGACAGGAAAAACTCCTCTAGGGAAAGAAGACAAGGACCAAATGAAATATTAGTTTCATGGCGAGCCTCTACACTCTAAAGTCACCACAGATTGGAAGGAGATTACTGACACAAACATAGGCCAAGTTGATATTGACAAATTCACATAGAGGGTTAGAATCAATCCAACAATGAAGAATGCCAAATTGATAAGACAAAGTGGAATCGCAAAGGCTGCAGGATTCCCTCCATCCCTTGTGGCCCCCGAGCTGGTCATGGCTTGCCGAGAGGCCTATCAATCCAACACAAGAACCATCATTGATAGAGAGGGCAATGTCCTTGCCTACATGTCACTTGAGGTGATTACGAAGACCTTCCACATCCCAACCTTCCAAGAGATGGAAGTCTCCACCATAGAAGAATGCCAAGCAGCGTGGGATGATAACCCGATAGAATGTAAAAAATTGATAAATCAGCATTGGCTCAAGGAAAGGCAGGCCAACGCTGCAAAGGTTCCTCAAGAACTCTTCCGCAGTGACTTCCACAAAGATTACCATGACTTATGGGTCTTCCTATAGCCGCCTATTTTCAGGAATGGATGGTCTACTTCATTGAAGAAATTCTTCGGGGGAATGAGGATGCCACAACAAAGACTTCATTCTATTGGGGGGGCATAATAAGCAAATACTTCATTGAGTAGTTCGTTAATGTGAAGAAGAGCTTGAAGTTGTATATGACTTCCTACCTTGTCTACTTCCTGGTGGACTAGAGGCAATACAATGGGTTATTTGTTGCACCCGATCTGGAGCAGGGTCGAAAACGCAAAGCCTATGACAGATACCCTCAACTCTAGTACAAAAACTTCAAAAGGGAATATTGTAGAGTGAATGATGCCTTTGTCGGACACATTATGAGAATGATTGCTAAAGACTTCAAGAGAAGGGTCTCCCATAGTGCTAGGGCATTTTTGAAGCAATATTCCTTTCTCTTCATCCAGTACCCAAAGTTCACAAACATCTGTGCCGAGGGTTTCACTGAAAGACCAAACAAGTTGCCTCGATAACCCAATGACCATATCATCCTTCTAGAGCTTTCCTGGCAACTCCAACACATATAGGAAATCTTCAGTAGCAAAAACATAGCAAGAATTTCTTATCCCATGACTCTAGGCTAGGGCATGTATAGACTGCAAACTTCCCAGTGTGCTGGTAACTCTGAGAAGGAGCTAAAGGATTAGCACTTTCACCTGCACACTTCTCACCCACGGATAGACCCATACGAGGATGTAAGTAAGGCACTGGGATCAGGGTATGCCCACCTTCACCATATTGAAGACTTCTAGACAGACTACCAAGATGATAAAGAGGTGCATGCAAGGCACTATATGTGAATGATTGTGCAGTTTGTAAGAAAGGTGCAGCCATTCCCCATACCGAACGAAGTCCAAGAGGACTAAAGCACCATAATGGATCCCAGGTACCCTGCGATGGCTAATTTACCAATACCAACAATAGACTAGGACAAGCAGGAGGTCAATGACCTTGATACCATAACCTAGCCAGTCTTGGCTTGTACTAAGGAGTGGGTCAATGGGCAAGTAGCCCAATTGAAGCAGCAAGAAATGATCTTGAATTATGAAGGGCTCAAAAGTGAGCCAAGTACCACAGAGGATGTTGCTGCCACTACATCAACTGGCGAGACCTCCAAGTCTCCCTCGCTTACCAGATCCAAGAAGAGAAAGGGGATAGAAACAAAATTGTCTCCGGACCCCAAGGTCTATGCCAGGAAAGAAACGGGAGGCTCACCTTCCAAAAGACTCAAATAGGCGGGGAGCACCAAGGAACAACCCTCAACCCAAGAGTAGGAGACAAAGAGTACGAACCAACTAGAGCCCCTATTGGCTCTCCTTGCCCCTACTGTTGCACCATCTACCTCTCTAGCTATGATTGCCACATCCCCACCATCAGTGGACATTTCCGTCCATCTCGCCCCTTCGCCTCTGGCTGAGTCTATAATAGTGATTGACTTCTCTTTTTCCATGACCACTCCCCCTTCCTCTGCTGCCATGTCACCAACCACATCGCTCCCTCTGGCTATAGTAACAACACCTATCCCCATTTCCTCCATGCCTGAGGCTCTCTCAAAATATATGCAGAATCTCCCTCCTAAACTCTCCTAGATCCTAATGGACCCCGCTCTCCAAGCAGCCCTTGCACAAGCTCTCGCTACTATGCAACCTTCACAACTGCTAATAGAGCCACTAGCTATGGAAGTCACCATGCTAATCTCCAAGGAGTGGGCGGAACGAGAGTAGGAAGCCTCGAGGTCCTTTAAGGAGGAAGCCGATGAATATCACGAGCACCTAGAGTATGAATAACAAACCATTGACAAGGTGGCTTATGAGGAAGAAGAAAAAGGCTCTTCCGAGAGTGGGGATGAGGAGGGTAGCCTCGGTGGTGGGGCCCTAGTGTGGGCCTCTGACGATAACATTGAAGAGCTGGCCCTGTAGCCAAAGGACACCAAATTAGAGGAAGAAAGGCTGCCCTTTGAAGAAGAAGAGCAGCAACCAGAAGAAAAAACTGAGGGTGGGGCCCAGATTGATGAGAGCCTCGAGGTCATACAATTAGTAGAACATGTGCACAAGATTGAACATGCTAAGGAAAAGAAAGAAGAAGAGACAGCAGGAAAAGAGAGCCCCACATGGCAACTGTCCTCCGTACTTCCTATCAAATGCCTCATTTTCATCCAAAATTCTGACGAGGAAGATGGAGATGCCACCAAGCAGAAAGGAAAGCCCCTAGAAGAAAAGAGAGCAAAAACCTTGACCTTGACTGAGAAGAGTGAAGGTGATCGTGGATCACCAAAGGGAAAGTTTGCCTTGCCAGAATGGTTGGAGGAGCAACTTGAGAGAAGAGCTCCTATGCTAAGGGACCCATGAGCAAAACTAGGGGCTATCCTTGCTTAGGCTCATATTACAACAAAGAAGAAGAAGGAACCGAGGGTTAGATCCAAAGTAACAATGGATGCCTCTGGGTCTTGAACCGTGCAGATAGCCACGCCCGGAGTAGGTCAAGAGGGGGTAACTTAAAATATTTCCACCATGGATCTAGTGACTGCCACTAGAGAACAAAAGGTAGGGCACCTTGAGGAGTCAATGGCCACAGTGGTACATCTGATAAAGTAGGATAAAAATTCTAAGGATGAACTCAAGGCACAGGTGGCAGCACTGACAAAATATGTATAGCAATGGTCTTCGGTGGATGACCTGCCCACTACATCCATAGCCCCACCCCAGCTACTATCCAAAGAGAAAATTGACAAGATGGAGAGAAGGAAGAACTTGGAAAAGACCACAGAATGCTAGTTCTGACTGGTCTTGGATGTCAGAAATAGGAATTAGCCAAGCTATATGAACATCAAACAAATTCTTGGACCTGCAACAATCTTTGGAAGGCACAAGGAAGCTCTACATCGACTTCCCTATAGTATACGACTCCACCTTTCCAAGAATTGAGGCTATCCTTCAAATGCCAGAAGCCATGAGGGAAAAGGAGCTTGCATTTGAGAAAGACGATCACTGGCTAATGGATGTATGGCGACGAGACTTTGAAAACCAGAGAGAAATATTGGAACAAATCATAAGCAAGGTAGATCCTAATATGGAATGGATAAAGGAAATAAGGGTAGAGTACACTCGTTACCTCAAGCTGATGACGAAGTACGATGTGCCCATAGTGTAAATGGATCCAGAGAAGATAAGGCCCTACTTCCAAAAAAAGATGGAGGATGGGATGTCAAAAGAAATCATGTTGTAATTTATGAGTTTTTCTGCCCATGCCTTCAATCAATCAGAGCTATTCCAGGACCAAGGTGCAAAGTATGATGAGGATTGGAAAAAGCTAGAAGATAACGCGAAAGAGTGGAGCTACCAGGTACTGCGATATGAAATTGTTGAAATAGACAAGCTCTAGGCGGTCATGCTCAAGTTCATTGCATACACAGCTTCTAAGAGACAGGAGGATAGCCCCGCCAAAGATAAAGAACTCCCTGAAGAGTAGCTACAGTGAAAAAAACAATCCACTAAATGATGAAAGAGCTACAGTGCTGTCAGTAGGTGACAAAACAGGGAAAATGACAAAATGTAATTTTAAATTGTGATATATTGGGGGTAGGTGAAACCCTATTTTGTAATGAATCATGGCCACACAATAAGAATATTTCTTGGCCATTCATCTGACTTTTGGAAAACTATAAATAGGGATTTCCTCTTATTTGCAAAGAGAGTTGAGTTGTTGTAAAGGCATGCTGCTGAAATTTATAAAGAAAAGACATTGACTTGGTGTATTTTCTGAGTTTCTCACATGTTGCTTGATTCAATCTCCATAGTTAGATGTTTAACTTAGGTTTCATTGCTATTCTAGTTAGCTGTTATCTTACTTGGGTAGATTTTAGGAATGTTGTTCTATGATCATGAAAATTCCTATTGTGTTGATGACTTCTCAGTCCATAATTTTTGTTGTTTGCTAATGGTAGATAGCTGTGTAAAGTTAGCCTGGACTTGAACTCGAAGCTGCCCAAAAACTTTTCATCTTTGTTCATGCATGCATATGGTGAATGATAGATGAAACATTTGCAAACCTTAGAAGATATCACAAGTTCCATGATACTATGAGACGTCTGGTTAAGTGGAAGATTGTTTTGAGAAGTTGTCCATTGCAAGAACTCCATTGTCACTATTCACAGTTAGTTGCAGATTTAGGAACTCTCCCTCTTCCTTGCCCCTTTTCCTTTTTTTTTAATGACTGAACTATGCTAAGGTTCATTAGACATTGTAAAGCCAAATCCAATGACAAAATGGAGTCCAATACTACTGTTTTAACCTATAGCTAATGCATAACAACTCTCCCATCCTAGGAACTCCATTTCAAGATCCAACTTCATGCTTTGTAATTCTTGTGTAAGCCTGCCTTGTGATTCTAGCAAATCACATCAAACAACTGAGATATTCCAACCACTGTCAAGACCTAACATCTGAGAGACCTTGGGATAGTGTTCTACAATTTAATTGTGGAAGATTGTCTTTCAAGAGAGGTAGTGCACCTACGCACTGCCTGTGTTGAGAAGTGCATAAAAACACCATCAACAAGTGGGATGCAAGCAACAGGCTTAGGTACAATTAAGCCTACGAACTTGGTTTTCTAAAGTGGAAAGAGGAAAAAGGGGAATTTACACATGGGGTGAAAATTCACTCCTATACGGGGAGATAAATGAAAAATACCAAATGAATGCAATTATGTAATATGAAACTTGAATCATCAATTTAAAGCATAATAGAAACAAAATCAACAAATTTTTGTTAGATCTAAGAAGGAAGAGTTTGTGTACCAATCACCAAAAATTGTTGCTAAGTGTCCTCCTAGGATAGATTCACCTTAGGGTGAATGGGTCCTATTATAGGGATCAAAAATCCATTTTCACAGTCCTCTACTCTTGATTCTACACTCCTGATTCATCTAGATCTCACAGTCAGAAAGTTGGAAATAAATTTTGCAAGTAAGTTTTTGTGTCTTGACATCTTTGATGACAAATTTGACTTTACAAAAATGCAATTTTGATGAATCTTTAATCCTTATTCACCTACAAATTTCCAAACAAAAAGAGGGAAAAATTGTTTATTTTTAGTGAATGGGGGGTTTTCCTTTGTCAAACCCCATTTTGGAAGTTAAAGCGTGAAAGGAAATGAAACATGAATGGAAGGAATGATGAATGGAGACTAGCTATGTTGCAACTCATCAAACCCTTGAATGAAAATCCTTAGAGGACTAAGTTCTAACACATCTCTCCAAGGTCTTGATCTTGCATGAAATGGCTTGATTGGATATTGATTTTGATGCTTACATTTTGACTTGAATGCTTGAAACATACATCACAATGTTAGCTCCAAAAACATGGATAGATACAAATAACTTTCACATGATGCTTGAGGTCTTGAATGCTACTATAGAAGAGTAATAAATCTACTCTTGAATACTTTTGAATATATATTTTTTTCTTGTGAAAGTTCACCTCTAGTTTTTTAGCTTTGAATTGATAAAAATACCTTGTATTTATAGGTAATTTTCTAATTTCCTGAATATTAAACATCAAAGGCTGACAATTGCAAATTGAATTTGAACTATAAAAATTATACCAAAAACATATTAAAATTTGAGATTCTCAACTTAAGGATGACCTAAATCCAAGACACTCAATTTCCAAGGCAATCTAATTAATGTTTGCAATTGTTTAATACGAGTTTCCCTTTTAAAAAATGAGATAATTAGGATTTTGAGTGCATAATTGGGTCAATTAGAGGCTTAATTAAGTCCAATTAATTAAGGGACCCAAACATAGAGTGAAATTGTAAGGTGTATATATTTTTGCACTATATTTAGCCCCCACTTTAGTAAGAGGATGAGCCCTACACTCAAACTCACACTAAAGTAGACAAATAAGCATCAAGAGGGGTCCAAGTGTACAAATAGTTATGAGATATGATGAAAAAGATCAAGGAGGTTGCACAAGACCCTAGGATCAAGATCCCATGGAAAACCAAAACAAGTGCAAAGGAACACACATATACAAATGGTATACATTAGCAAGACAAGATACACAAACATATAATACCAAAATTGTTGCAAAGAGGAAGGGGTGGATGTATAAAGCTTGAAATTTTTATCCAATAGGTATGGATCATTCCTTAGCTATTTGTCAAAAAATGTTCAAAAGTGGAAACCCATTGTCCACTATGCAAACAAAATATACTCACACAAGCTAGTGAAATTTGTTGTCCACTAGGCGAGCCTGAAAAAGGTGGATAATGGGAAATTCATGCCAGGTCTACAAGATCCCATATGTCAACCATACCAAAATTTATACCCCCTGATAACTTTGATAAGGTGACACACAAAAAGGTCACAAGGCTAGCAAGTTGTATTATGCTAGACACTCATGAGAAATAAAAGGCTCCACTAGCAAGCAAGTTGTGTTATGCTTGGTGGCAATGAAAAATATTTAAATGCAATAAGATAGGATATTCAAAGGGGTTTTTATTAGTTCATGAAAGGTATCACCTTAGGAAACATTGTTCTTGACGTCATCAATAAAGGACTAGTCGAGGATAAAATATTCACAACTTAGGGAATGCAAGCCATATCACTACCACTAAGAGTAATTTCATATGCCAAGGAAGGTCACGCTCTTGAGGAACATAAAACCCAATGTCACCACCAAGAAGAAACATCATGTGAAGTAAGAAGACCACACTTTTAAGAAAAAAATGAGTGGGGACACATATTCCCCCACTTTAAATAAATTTCTAAACACCATGTTGTGAGCAATTACTTTAAAGTAGAATATAATAAATGCCAATACATGAGAGCTTTATTCAGAAAGTCTTATGTCAAACATATGTTTTTAAGATAGAGTTACATCATGAAAGGAGGGTTGCCCCCATATGCAATCCTAAGATAACACATAAGGGATTCATGGATTTGGGGTCAACATTATGTCTTTGCTATAGTGATATAATCAAGTTTAGAATCATCATCATTTCCCAAATGACTCATGGAACAATGAGTAGAAAGGAAGAATGACACATAGAGAGAGAAAACAAAGGAAAATATTTTGGGTCAACATGTAAGAGACATAAGTGTCTCAATGCCTTGCTTCATCCCCAAAAGGAAAACACAAGACACAAGATAAAGGTTTATGACATATAGAAAGAAGAATGTAGGTACAAATAGAAGAATTTCATGACAGATCCACATCCTTTTTATCCTTACACCAATAGAGTGACAAGAGTCATCCAAAGTAGGCTCACAAACATATAAATACATGCCAAACAACACTGTATGGGTGATCACATTAAACACATGCAATCATAAAGAACATGGAAAGAAAATAAAGAAAATACTAGTATGGCACATGTGAGTCAACCTATAGTAGGTTATTTGCATCCAAACATTGTTCATCATATGCCAAAGGTGGATAACTAGCCAAAGGGATAATGAAAAGTGTTGTAATAGGAGCCTCACCAAGCTCAACACATGGTTGGTCACTATTTATAGGAGGATCATCATGGTTGTTATCATCTAAGCTCATGGAAGAGGAAAACAATAAATTTAGCTCATTATGAACTGCCTCATCAATCTTAGAAATATCATCATCATCATCCAAGTTAATTATAACAAGAGGCCTAATGATAATGTCCATTGAAGTTTATTGTGTTTGTTGTTGTGGTGAAGGTGGAGAATCATCATGCTATGTTTGAGTTAAATTTTAAGCATGATTTTCTATTTTATTCTCTTCTTTTGGCTTACTAGAAATAACACAATGCGTACACCTATGCTCTTCAGAATTTATTTTTCTTCTTGCATAATTTTAAAGTTGTGATTGTGTAGGAGCCATTTTATCAACCATTGGTTTATTTTCTTCTTGCAATGGGGAATGAAATAAACCATGGAAGGTTGTTCAACCACTTTCCCTTTATATTTTTAAACTTTCTTAATCTTAGGAGGCACAATGGGAATGGTATAGTTATCTCTTGGTATTTTATAGGAAATAGGTGAAGGATTTGTTATGGATTGGTCTTGCTTACTTGGAAGGGATTTTTTTCAATCATGGTTTCATTAATGATAGGAGGCTCAATCATTGGTTGAGGCATGTTGTTAAGGGATAATTTTACTATGCACTTTTCCTTGAACTTTTGATAATATTTGAAAAACATTTCATCTTGAGGATTAAGATGTTCCATAGGTTGGGGCCAAAAGAAATCCAAGAGAAATTTTCATGGGAAGACACATGATTAAAGCCACTATGATGCATAGTAAAAATATTATTGCCAAATGGAAACTTTAAGCATTTATGCACTATTGGCAAGATGACATCCATGGAGAGTAGCCATGAATAACCATGCTTCATATGAAATTGTTCTAATGACGAGATGATAGAGATTGAGACATTCAATTATTTCAGTCCAAATTTTAAAGGAAGAGTGATTGAACCTATCATAGGGAAAGAAAAACCATTATGTTTTTCGATCCATGATTTTGGTTGTTCATAAGAATCTTGATAAAGTTCATGCACAAATAAGAATTACTCAGTGATCACATTCTCTGCATATATGGGATCAATTAATATCCCATTAGTATGCTTGTCATTGATTCTTCTAGTAATGTGAAGAGGATCATTGGGTGCATGACTAACTATATCATTTTGTGAGAAAGTAATGTCAAGGGGTATTTTGTTTTGTCCCTTACAAGGTTGAACATCAATGAAATTGACCATAATATTTATAGAATCATCCTCATTATTTTTCATGTGATGATTAATGACGTAAGTTAGGCCACTCAAAATTTATATAATTCCTTTTCATTATCAAGCATTTTCCTTGTGTTATCTATGGCAGGAACTATGGTACCAACAATGTATTCAAACTCACAATTTTTTTCAATTTTTCAAAGGCCTTATCCATTTGTTTTAGGTTTTATTAAGGGACATTAGAAACCATTGTGTCAACATTAGTCACATTGGTTGTAGGTAGCGTAAATGTGGTATCGAAACTATGGTCCATAATGGGTTAACTAGTATCAACACTATGAGTGAAAGAGTTGGAAAAATCAATATCCATGGTCGATGTAGTAGTGCAGGATGACATGATTACCGAACTATGTCTCACTAAAGTATTGGTAATACAACACCAAGTTGTGAAGCTCATACAAGTTTCACCAAAGTGCACCCAAAATGGAGAATAGGCACTAAAAAAAATACAAAAAACACCTAAAAATATGAATTGCAATGCAAGTATGTAAAATGATTTTGAAATTTTTAGATTTGAAACAAGATAATTCACTAATTATGCTATGAAAAAACTTGAAAGTGATTCCTTTTAATGCTATTTTTTATTTCGAACAATGCAAACAATTATAGAATTTTCTAATTTTTGAAACTGAAACACAAATTTAACAACACAAAATGAAGGAAATAGAGATAAAATAATTCCAAAAAATTAGAAACAACACTTGTCATGTAGAGAAAGGCTCACTCACAAAAAAATTTACACATTCCAAACAATGGTCCAATGCAAATGGTGCAAATGTGCATTTCCTACTCACCTTATACAACTTGCTCCTATAGCCTATGGCACTCAACAAAGAGGACAACATGAAAGCTTGTGATTTTTGGATCTAGAAACCTTCTAAAAATATCTTCAATGATTTTCCATCCATTCACAAGCAGGGAATGCATTTCTTTTATCAAACCCTCAAGTCACTAGGGTTTTAAGATTGTTTACATACAAATGAGAGTACATTGTCATTGATTCCTCACACATGCAAAATTTTGAAGGATTCAACCTAAAATGGTTTTTAGATATACTTAAAACAAAAATTTCTACAAATTTTCATGACTTTTTAATTGTGGAAAAAAAAGATATGATTTTTTTGTGTTTATGGAAACCCTAGTTAGCATAGAGGGTTGTCATCACCAAAAATGCAATAAATTTCACAAAACTTAATGAAACGAATCCAAAAAAAAAAAAAAAGTTCTATATTTGATAGCTTCAACATCCAAATTCCTACCCTTGACCATATAAAGTCATAAAAAACCATACCAAACAAGTTTCTTTCTATTACATAGTAAAAATTTGTACATAGCAATCACTAATTTGATCATAACTTTTGCAAAACATGATGAAATTCACTCAAACCAAAAGGATTAGAAATATAAAAATATTCTCCAAAATTTTCAATAAGTTGCAGAGCTGTACTATACGACACAAGTCTATACAATCCAATTGACAATCTGTTACACATAGAAAATGCAAAGGAAAACATGCAAAATTAAAGTATTTTCATTCCAAAACATTCTCCAATCTTCTCCAACCTTTTTGCTTGTGTGTACATGTCATATTTATTCCATTTCACTCCTTCCCATCATTCAAAATTGATTTCTAACTTCCCAAACCAAAAATGTAACTTTTTGACAACTTTGACATGACAACTTTTGCAACTTTTACAAATTTTTGCTCCTAATCACCAAAATGACCCAAAAGGATCCCAAATGGCCTAGAATGGTCCAAATTGACTTTATTGACCCAAAAAAAGTCCAAACAACCCAAAATTCAAAGTTTCACAAAATGAAAAAGTGCATCAAAGGATGCCCCTGCATCAACCTATACAAGGACTAATTTTCCCTAGGGTGAATGAGTCCCAGGTCAAGGATCTAGAAAATGAAAGTTTGAATTCCTCGATTTAGGTTGCAAACTGTGGTTGCAATGAAAAAAATTTCTTGATATAGGTGTCCTAATGCAAATGAAATTAGTGAAAAATGATGAACAAAGTGACACTCTTTTAAATGCAATTTTGACCAAATTTGTTGATATGAATGATTGAATACACTAGTATGCAAGTACTATGCAAAATCAATGTATCATGTGTACATTTTTTTTTTTTTTTAAAAGATTTTCAACAATCCAAAATGAAAATTTAAAACCCTAAATGAGATGTAAACTAATGCAATTTTGACAACCCTAAATGGAATGCAAACTAATGTAATGCAATGCAAACTAATGAAAATCCTAGATCCAGGGTTTGAATGAACTCCAATTTTAGAAATTAAGATGTACAATGTCAAGATCACCAAAATTATATGTTAGAAAATAGGGGTTGGGATAAATATGGGATGATTCACCTATCTTATTTCATTAGGAAAAAGATACCCCTAAAGGTAATATTGACTTTCAACCATTAAGTGAGTCAACCTTAATGAAGATCTTTATGTTTCCCTTATGCAAAGATGGGGTAAATATGACTAAAATGCACTTTTGGGGGATAAATGAAAAAATGCCAAATAAATCCAGATATACAATATAAAACTTGAATCATCAATTTAAAGCATAACAGAAACAAAATCAACAAATTTTTGGTAGATCTAAGAAGGGAACGTTGATGTGTACCAATCACCAAAAGTTGTTGCTGAGTGTCCTCCTGGGACAAATTTTCCATAGGGTGAATGGGTCCTACTACATGGATCAAAAATCTATTTTCCCAGTCCTCTGCTCCTAATTTTGCACTCTCGATTCCTCTGGATCTCATAGTTGGAAAGTCAAAAATAAATTCTACAAGTGAGTTTCTGTATCTTGACAACTTTGATGACAACTTTGACAACTTTGTGAAATTGCACTTTTGACCAATCTTCAATCCTTCTTCACTTACAAATCTACAAACACAAAGAGAGGGAAAAATTGTTTGTTTTTGGAGAATGGGTGGTTTACCTTGGTCAAACTCCATTTTGGTAAGTAAACCTAAAAATGAAATGAAACATGAATGGAAGGAATGATGAATGAGCACTAGCTATGTTGCAACTCACCAAACCATTGAATGAAAATCATTAGAGAAATGAATTCTAACACATCTCTCCAAGGTCTTGATCTTGCATGAAATTTCTTGATTGGATGTTGATCTTAATGCTTGAATTTTGACTTGAATGCTTGAAACCTACGTCACAATGTTAGCTCCAAAAACATGCATATATGCAAATAACTTTGACATGATGCTTGAGATCTTGAATGCTACTGAAGAAGACCCATAATCTGTTATTGAACACTTTTGACAATAATTTTTTCTCTTATGAAAGTTCACCTCTAGTTTGTTGGCATTTAATTTGTTGGAAGTATGATGGTGTCATCACTGATGTCAACAATTCTGTGTTGTCATTGATGATATTAGTATAGTGGTTGAGAAGAGATTATTTCTTTGATAAGTTGCATTACGTTGTCATCATTTAAGTTTTTGATGTTAACCTCTAGTGTTTCTTTGATAATCTTCTATTTATTGTTTATATGTTGATGATACTGATAAAAATGAGAAAATATGAAAACAGGGTGTTGCAGTGTTATGGTTTTTCTTTGCATTTCTTCTGGGTTGAATATCTAATTTTTTGGTTTAGATATGCTGGTTAGAGATGTTTAGAGTTTCTATATAAATAATTTTGGCTTCTAGATCATTGGTCAAAGGAATTTGTGTTCACCAGTGTGTGAACTAGTTTTGCAATGTTGTGTATAGAGGTGTCTGGGAGAAATGTATTTTCTCCACATTTCTCCACCACTATTTTCTAGAACTTGTGTTCTAAAGAATACTTGATGGTGTTTTTCTCTTGTTTATTTCAAGAGGATTCATGGTTATGTGTATCAAAAGAAGGTCTTCTAAGTTACAAAGTCGTGTAGTGTATGGCAGTGTTATCTAGATAAACAATATGTTCATAATCTTCAGGTGATATTTGTTGTGAAGATGTTTTTATTTCCAAGATGTTCTTGGATCACGTTCAGGTGAAGTTTCTTGTTTGGAAGTTTCAGATTGATCAAAGGAAGCGTGTAATTCAAAGTTCAATGTCTTTTCATGGGTAGCGACTGGCCTAGTGTTTACACTACATTCGAATATGTTTAAGTATTAATGAAGGAATAGTGTGCTATGTGAGATTTAATTTGGGTCCTAGCTAAGTTTTTCTTGGTCCAATTTTGTTTCTATCCATTGTAAGAATGTTTAGTGCCGACCTAATTTGAAATTGTAAAGTGTGAAGCATGTATTTCTGACCTTAGAGAAAGTTTTCAAGTTTGAGAACGGTACAAGTATGAGTTGAGATGTTGAAAGTTGATAATAAAGAAAGGATATATGTGTGTGATGCAAGTGGTGTGAATTTCTAAAGAGTAGAGTATGAGTTTGAGTAGAGTAGTGTGAACGTTGGAGTATTGGACTTTTGAATGCAATGAACTGAAGGTGTCCATGATCATTCAAACGAGATTGTGAAGGTGTTGGATCTATTGTGGTATATTCTCTGTTGCATTGAGAAGTTGTTCTCTATGTGACATTTCTCTTTTATCTTAATTTTCTTTTTGTGGTAGGGAGCCCTGACTATGAGCCTTTTTGGATAGTGTGTCCCATTCTAGTAGTGAGCCCTTGTACCAGTTTTGCAATTACTTATATTGTGAGATAATCCTCACTATGGTTTTTCCCTCATTGGAATTTCCACATAAATATGGTGTTCTCTTGTGTATGGTGTTGGTTGTTTCAATTTTTGTTATCTTCTTTTCATGTTTAAATATTACAATAGATTAAGGGTTTAATGAATGCACATAGATTTGATTACTGTTGAAGGTTTTGAAGTTTTAATTTGGTGTAATTGATTCATCCCCCTCTTAGTTTTCTTGTTCATTTAACAATTGGTATTAGAGTAAGGTTCCTTGGAGAAAATCTTAACCGTTTGAGGTAGATCTAGGATGGAAAAAAAGATAGAGATCCCTAAGTTTGATAGCATAAATTATGCATTTTTTAAGAAAAATATGGAAGGATATCCGGAATCCATTGGATATGAGATTGAAAAGGTAATAAAGACTCAACATGTTGCACATATGAATGGTTTGATCACAACTAATGAGATCAAGGCACATGAAATAAATGGTAAAGAAAGATTTATTCTTGTGAATAGTCTTTCAAATTTTGAATTAGTAAAAGTTATGAATCTTAAAACCAATGAAGAAGTTTGGGATAAGCTAGAAAGAATTTATGAAGGAGATGATAAGGTTAAACAAGAAAATTTGTAGAATTTGAAGGCACAATTTGAGACCCTACGTATATTTGAAGATGAAACAATTACAAGTTATATGTAGAGGGTTGATGTAATGGTAAGTTCAGTGAGAGGTCTTGGTGCGCAAGTCAAAGAACCTATAGTGGTAAAGAAATTTCTCATATCTCTTCTTGATTATTATAATGAAAAGGTATATACTATTAAGGAAGTTGCAAATTTTAATACTTACTCTAGATATTAGTTTTTGGGTACACTAACTTCATTTGAAATGAGAAAACATGGTTGAAAAAATGGAATAAAAGTGGATACTACTTTCAAGGCTAGAAAATACAAAAAGGTTGAATATTCAGATGGAAATGATCTTGATGATGTGGAAGCTAACATTGTAAGAAGGATGAAAAGGGGCATCGGTAAGTACAAAGGTAAACTACCTTTCAAATGTTATAGTTGTGAAAATATAGGCCACTTTTCTTCAAGATGTCCAAATAGAGTTGTGAACAATAAAAATAAGGAGAAGAAAGGAAATATGATTAAGAGAAGTTACTATGTTAGAGAAGATGTTGGTATATTTTATGATGAATCTGATTATGGAGATGATGATGAATGCTTGTTCCTGGCTATAAAAGATGAATCTACTTCTACTAACTTTGAAAGTTGTGTGAAGGAAAGTGTTCCGGAAAAGAAGGATAAGATTGAAGGTGCTTTGGTATCTAGTTTTCATGCTAGACATGATAAGAACTATTGGGTTGTTGATAGTGGCTACTCTAATTACATGACCAAAGACAAAATTAAGTTTGTTAAACTTGAAAAGTATGATGGAGGACTAGTTAAATTTGGGGATGATTCAAGAGCTAAGATTTGTGGAATAGGTTCAATCAATTTTGATGGGAAGCATAGTATTGAAGATGTTTACTATGTTAAAGGCTTAATGAATAATCTTTTAGTGTTGGAAAAATGTATAGCAAAGGGTATAATCTTGTGTTTAAGGATGAATAATGTGATATTAGAAAAGGATCTAGAACTATGATTGCTACTAGTAAGAGGACAAATGGAAATATCTATCAGCTCAAGGGTGCTAATGGTCATTGCTTTATGACTTAGATTAATTACAATTGGTTATGGCATCAAAGGATGTGTCACATGAATTTTGACAATATTGTTAGAATCAGTTCAGTTCAAGTAGTAAGAGACCTACCAAGAATTACAAATCCTATAAATGATGTTTGTAGAGATTGTCAATTCATAAAACAAAAAAGGAGTATTTTCAAAGGAAAAGAGAAACCCGCTATTAGACTACTAGAATAATACATATAAATATTTTTGGTCTTACAAGAGTGAGAAGTCATCAAGCTGACAGGTATTTCATGCTTTTGATTAATGATTACTCTAGAATGACATGGGTTACTTTTCTTAGAGAGAAATATGATGCATAAAATAGATTTAAAGCATTTAAAGCTATGGTTGAGAATGAAATAGATTTGAAAATAAAATGTTTGAGGTCTATCAGAAGTGGATAATTCACCTCCAATGAGTTTAACATATTTTGTGAAGTTCATGGAATAAAGAGGCACTTGTCTACCCCTAGAACTCCTTAGAAAAATGGAGTTGTTGAAAGGAACAATATGATTTTTCAAGAAACTATAAGAACTATGATGAAAGAAGCTAAACCACTAGAAATCTATTGGAGAGAAGTGATTCATATTGTTGTTTACATACTCAACAGAGTTCAAGCTAAACCTAACATCACAAAGACTCCCTATGTGTTGTGGTATGGAAGGATTCCTATTGTCAAGTACTTTAGAGTATTTGGAAGAAAATGCTACATCAGAAGAGATGAAGAAAGCTTGGGAAAATTTGATGCAAGATCTGGTGAAGGTATCTTCCTTGTTTATTCTACTAAAAACAAAGCTTATAGATGTTACAACCAAAGTCTAAGAAAGATTGTTGAGAGTGCAAATTCCAAGGTTGATGAAGATTTGTAGAATTCAATTAGTGTAGATGGATATGTGTCAGATGAACCTATTTGTAGAGAAGAAGAAGAAGAAAAAGCTAAGGAAAAATAAATGTGGAATGAAGAGGAAGAAGCTCTATAAAAGACCCCTAAGACCCCCTAGAAGTATGTGCAAAGAAATCATTCTGAAGAAAAAATTATTGTAGGAGAAAGAAAAGGTGTATTGACAAGGATAAGAGCTAATGAAGCTGAGGTAAATTTGTGTTTACTTTCCAAAAATAAACCAAAAATAGTGAGTGAGGCATGCAAAGATGAATATTGGATGAAGGAAATTGAAGAAGAGTTGGAACAAGTTGAGAAAAATCATATGGGAATTGGTTCCTAGTCCTGAAAATAAGAACATAATTTGAACTAAGTGGGTATTTAGAAACAAGCTAAATGAGAATGGAGAAGTGGTAAGAAATAAAGCAAGGCTTGTGTGTAATGGTTACAAGTACAAGGAATAGAATTTGAAGAAATATTTTCTCTATTTATCTAGAATGGAAGAAATCAAAATGTTTTTGGCATTTGCTACATATAAAGACTTTAAAGTTTATCAAATGGATGTGAAGTCTACTTTTCTGAATGGAGAATTGGAGGAAGAAGTTTACATGAAACAACTAGAAGGATTTCAATTGTCAAATAAACTAGACATGGTTTGTAGATTGAAAAAGCCATTTTATGGATTAAAGCAAGCTCCTAGAGATTAGTATGCAAGATTGGATAGATATTTGATACATCAAGGATTCAACAAGGGTACCGCCAATAGTAATATTTACTTTAAAGTTGATGAAGATATAATCTTGATAGTGGTTGTGTATATGGATGATATTATCTTTGGAGGCAATGAAAATATGTGTATTTATAGAATCTAGATGCAGAAAGAGTTTGAGATGTCTATGTTTGGGGAGATGAATTTTTCCCTTGGGCTACAAATCAATTTAAATAGATAAAGGAATATTCATTTCACAACTAAAATATCTTAAAGTGATGTTGAATAAGTTTGGAATGGATGACTGTAAACTAGTATGTGCTCCTATGGTTACTTGTTGCAAATTGAGAAAGGATGATGAATCCCCTAAGGCTAATCAGAGCAAGTATAGATCTATGGTTGGTGGGCTGCTATATCTAACTACTACTAGATCCGATATTGTGCATGTAGTTTGTCTTGTGGCTAGATTTCAAGAAGATCTTAAAGAGTCCCACATTGCCGCAGTAAAGAGGATATTCGTATATTTAAAAGAAACTTTGGGTTATGGCTTATGGTATCCTAAGGATGTTGATTTCACATTAAGTGTATACATAGATGTAGATTGGACTGGATGCGTTGATGATAGGAAAATTACAAGTGGTGGTGCATTCTTTCTTGGATATAGATTGGTGGCATGGCTAAGAAAAAAAAAGATTTTGTTATTTTATTTACTGCAGAGGCTGAGTATATTGTAACAACATCTTGCTACACACAAGTATTGTGGATGAGACAAACATTGAAGGATATCAAAGTAGTGTATGATGAGCCTATTTCTATATTTTGTGATAGCACAAGTACAATTAACATTTCAAAGAATCTAGTGATGCATTCAAGGACAAAGTATATATCAATTAGGTATCAGTTTTTGAGAGAGAAATTTGTGGAGAATGAGGTGAATCTTGAATATGTGTCTATAGAGGATTAGATTTCTAACATATTCACTAAGGCTCTTCCTAAAGATACTTTTGAGTATCTTCAAGATAAGTGGATCTATGGATTCATTCTTTGTCTTTATGGATGTTGGTGGCTACCTCTTAGGGGGAGTAGGTATTAAAATTGTTGTAGTATGAATTTTATGTTTTCCTGATGTAGAGATTGTTAAATTGATTGGTGTGTACTCCTAAGGGGGATTATTTAGAGCACTTGCAAGTATCTTGGTTCTATGTCAAAGGGGGAGAACAATACAAAATACCTTATCCTTTTCCATTGATGTCAAAGGGGGAGAGAAATAATTCATATGAAAAAGAGAGAAGTCATGAGATAATTGTGAAAGGGGAAGAAAAGAGAAAAGGAAATAAGTATGTTCAAAGCTATCATGTCTTTGATGGGTTTTTAGATCTTGTGTTACCATCAATGAAAAAGGGGGAGATTGTTGCAAGTATGATGGTGTTTTCATTGATATCAACAAGCTTTTGTTGTCATTGATGATACTAGTACAGCGGTTGAGAAGAGATTTTTTATTTGATTAGTCGTATTATGTTGTCATTAGTTAATTTTATATTGTTAACCTTTGGTGTTGCTTTGATAACCTTCTATTTATGGTTCAAATGTTGAGAATACTGAGAAAATTGATAAAATAAGGAAATAGAGTGTTGCATAGGTGTTTTGGTTTTCCTTCACATTTATTCTAGGGTGAAGATCTACATTTTTATTTAGATATGTTTGTTAGAGATGTTTAGAATCTCTATATCCATAATTTTTTCTTTTGAATCGTTGGTCAGAGGAAGTTGTTTTCAACAATGTGTGAACTGGTTTTGTAGTGTTGTGTACAAAGGTGTTTGGGAGAAATGTTTTTGCTTTGCATTTCTCTGTTGATGTTTCTAAGAACTTGTAGTTCTGAAGGAGATTTGATGGTGTTGTTCTCTTGTTTGTGTCAAGAGGATTTGTTGTTTGTTGTATTAGAAGAAGGTATTTTGAGCTATAGAGTATTACAATGTCTAGCAGTGTTGTTTGGATAAACAATATGTTTATAATCTTTAGGTGATATTTGTTGCAAAGGAGTTTTTTGGTTTCTAGGATGTTCTTGGATCATGTTTAGGTGAAGCTTTTTTTTTTTGGAAGTTTCAAATTGATCAAAGGAAGCATGTAATTCAAAGTTCAATGTGTATTCATGAGTGACAGTTGACTTGGTGTTTATACTACATTCGAAGATAGTGATGAAGGAATAGCATGTAATGTGAGATTTAATTTGGATCCTTGATAAGAGTTGTTTTAGTCCACTTTCATTCCTTTCCACTGCAAGAACGTTTAGTGCTGACCTAATTTGAAATTACAAATTTTGAAGCATGTATTTCAACCCTGGAGAAAATTTTCAAGGTTGAGGATGGTATAAGTATGAGTTGAGATGTTTAAGGTTGATAAGAAAGAAAGGATAGATGTGTGAGATGAGAGTGATATGAATTTTTGAAGACTAGAGTGTGAGTTGGAGCAGAGCAGTGCAAACTTCAAAGTGTTGGACTTTTGAATGCAATAAGCTGAAGGCGTCCGCAATCATTTAAACAATTCTACAAAGGTGTTGGAGCTATTGTAGTGGATTATCTATTGCATTGAGAATTTTTTCTCTATGTGAAATTTCCCTTCTATCTTCTTTTTCATTCCGTGGTAGTGAGCCTTGACTGTGAGCCTTTTGGACAATGCATCCTATTCTGGTAGTGAGCCCTTGTACTAGTTTTGTAATTACTTATTTTGTGAGACAACCTCACCATGGTTTTTCCCTCATTGGTTTTTCCACATAAATATGGTGTTCTCTTGTGTATGGTGTTGATTGTTTCAGTTTTTGTTATCTTCTTTTCATGTTTAAATATTATAATAGAATAAGGGCTTAATGAAAGTATGTAGATCTAATTACTATTGAGGGTTTTGATGTTTAAATTTTTTACAACTGATTCACCCCCTCTCTCAATTGTTATGTTCATTTAATAGAATTTATAAAAGGATCTTGTATTTATAGGTAAATTTCTAATTTCCCAAAAATTAAACATCGAATGCTACCAAAAAAATATTAAAATTTGAGATCCTCAACTTAAGGAGGGCCCATTCTCTCTTGGGTGAGTGGGTCCTAGGACCTAAAACCATGACACTCAATTTGCAAGGAAATTTAGTTAATTTTTTCAATTGTTTAATACAATTTTCCCTTTTGAAAAATAAGATTAATTAGGATTTCAAATGCATAATTGAGTCAATTAGAGGCTTAATTAAGTCTAATTAATTAAGGGACCCAAACACAAAGTGAAAATGTAAAGGTGTACATTTTTATACACCACACTTACCCATTTGTGAGCATCATTAAATAGGGTTGGATTGTAATAACCGACCCTCATGACCTTGGTAGCAGTAGTCCCCACAGAAAAATAGCCACCTAAAGATCCATCATGGAATTCTTCCAACAGTCTATTGACCTGATCTACTTCTATGCATCTTAATATGACCCCATTGAGATCCTTTATGAAAATTATGGCATGCACTATGACATAGGGAATGGACTATAATATGAAATGTCTTATTTTGGTCTTACTCAGACCTGGAGGATGTCTACCTTCTTGCAAAAGGTACTCATGTCGTTCACCCAATTTCCTTGAGTGTTTTCATTTGATGCTTGGGGCTCCGAAAACACAAGGGCAACCTCCAAAGGTTTCTTTAATGTTGATAATAGTTGTTCACACAACCCCTTGCCTCTTACTAAATTGGTGATCTTGATGTCAACATAATACTCCATCACCTTAGTAATCTATCTAGCTCTCTTGTCATTGATATCTCTACTTAATAAAACTTTTTTAATACTGGAATGGGGCACCATTAATTGCATCCTATTGTTAGTGTGGGAATTATTTGTGATTGATGTCAACACTTGGCGAGAATGTTGCATTGGTTGTCTTTGATGTCAACACTTGAGTAGATTCTTGTGATGTCAACACTTGGTGAGAATGTTGTATTGATTGTATTTTTGGCATTAGTTGTATTTGATGTCAACACTTGGTAGATTGTTGCACTTGATTGTGAGATTATTGTTTGAAATTTATTGTGATTGGTGTTGCTTCCATTTTTTTATTTTTCACATTGAGATATCCATCAGATTAACTATGGAAGCACTAGACGTGCACACTATTAGTTTTCAATTTGAAACTCCTAAGCTTTGATGTCTTGATTATTTTGATGGAGGTGAAATTGATATGACTTGAGGTGATTAATAGTGTTGAGGCTATTAGAAACATATGAAAATTGAGAGGGGGGGTGAATTATTTCTATGTTAAAACATTCAAACCCTCATTAATCTTGCAATCCTTGTTATGTATCAACATGAATGTAAGAAAATTGAAAGATCAACACATCAACAATAATACACAATAGAACACCAAATTTACGTGAAAAACCTTAATCAAGGAAAAATCATGGTGAGGATTAACTCACATATATATGAATAAAAACATTGAATACAATAGCCTCACTTCCTAAAAGAGAAGAATGACACACTATCAAGGGCTCACTACACAAAGGACTCACTATCCTAAGTAGAGGATAATAGAATAAAAATGTTACAAGGAGGTTCACTACCTCAGAGCAATAGGAAGATTCACCACAACAACTATACACCATCCACAACCTTCAACTCACTACCTCTAGAAACTTCAAGCTCATTGAAAATGTAGACACCTTCAGCTCACTATATCTAGTAGCCTTAGGAATTTAAGCTTTCACTCAGATCACCACTCAATCACATTCACATCGCAAAAAACACCACATGACATCTCCAATAATAACCTTTCTTATATATCCTTCATGACCTCAAACAATCTTGTTTAGGTCGGCCATAATGAAATGTATGCACCTCAAATGTGCAACCAAAAAATAGGTCAACACCAAACATTTTCATGGTGGAAAGAAGTGAAGGAGAACCACAAAAAGGGTTAACCAAGACCCAAATATACACCAACACACAAAACCATGCTTCCACAATGCACAAATCACATTCACAAGTAATTCTAACACACTAGGTCAACCAAACCTATATTAATGTTACAAAACAATCAATTCACTCTTCACTAGGTTCAAAAACATCTTGCGGACCATTAAGCAACATAAAAAAAATCCACACAATATCCTATAATATTCCAACACCATTAGAATATTTGGCAACACTATCACAACCACTTGAAACTCATAACATAATCATCTTGTGCAACTAGCCACACTCCCACAAGCATAAAACTAACTAACTAGCCATGCAAAACAACTAAACATACAATTCTCCAAGGGAAGTAAGGTATAGACAATATTAACATGTTTCCAAATCCACAAGAAAAGAAACCTCAATGTAGAGAAATGAGGAGCAATTCCATTGCTCCCAGACAACCTTCGTCATAGTAAACACATTGTCAAACACATCTTCTATTGCCACATGATTCAGAACCTAAAACTCTAAATATAATACCTATGAGCACCTCTAATAATCTCATCCATACCACAAAAGCACATCTTTAACCATGAAGAAATGTGAAGCACAACACATAAAACATCTCTTCCATTTTCTAGACTCTTTCATACAATTTTCTCAAAAGCACTTAGAAACCAAGTGAACCAGTTGTATCAACAACATCACAAACACCTACTCATCAACACCACATTAGAGATTACAACAATCTCCCCATCTACAACACTAAAAATATCCATATCTATAACACCTAATCAACTCCACACTAGAGTTTGACATAGGTTGCAATCAATGACAACAATAAAAAAAAACATAGTGCAACAATCTCCTTGTTGACATCAATGACAACACTGCAACAATCTCCAACAATCTCCCCATTTTCATTTATCAGAATGCTAGCTTTGAAAAACCATCAACAAAAAAGAAACCCTAAAATGGAAACACTAGCTCACAACAACAATCCCACATCAAGAAACACTCCCCATTACTAGGGAAATTCTTACATTTCATACTTCAATCTTCTCTCCCCCTTTGGGTATGTGGAGGACCATGATGGGCCAAAAAGTAGCAATATGATGGGTATGTGGCTGATGACTATCTTCTTACCCAAAATTGATGAAACAAAAAGGGTTTTTAAAGGAGATTCTCAGCTTTCCATTGATATAAATTATGCTTTACTTTGAATTTAATAAGTAATTATTATTCATTTTCTATTCAAATTATGACTAAAGTCATGATTGATAGGCTGATTGAAAAACATCTATATCTTTCAAACAGTATCATATTTTTTGAATCCAAAACATGCATCACTTTCTATGCTTTGCATACTATAGGATTAAAAAATAAAAATTGAATTTCATGAAGTTTTGAACCAAGGTGGTTAGACATACAGTTTTATATTTTTAAAAAATTGTAATAAAAATTCATAATTAATTATTTACATGGAAAAAATTACAAAAAATATGCATCACATCTCAGCATGAGTCCCTCTAATTATATCTAAAATATTATAAAAAATATTCTCATTTTATTGTAGTTAGGGTGGTAATTAACACCTACTTCTTATTTTTCCCAAATTTAAGTACTATTGCATTGAAATTTCAAATTTTCACCAAATATATTTTTTTGTTTTTTAAACAAACCTAGTAGTTTAGAAACTACATTAAATTTTCTACAAATTCTATTCTTACATATTTTTGAAATTATATAGATAACCTATTCAATTTTTTTACGTCAAGTTCCCTAACTCTGATTTTTCTAAATTTTTTGCCACTTAAGGGCCTATTTTTTCCATGATGATCCTGCACATACCCCTCTGAAATCAATACTTTCCTTGTATTTTTCACTCTCTCTACCTATTTTTTTGACTTCTCTCTCTTCTTACTTTTTTAGACTACACTCTCTCTCCCTTTGACATCAATGGAAAAGGGCCACACCTGCGCACTTCACTTTAGGAAACAACTGCGACTTTCTTTCCCATTTACTTTATCTCCAAACTGCTCTCTCTTCACTACTATCCTTTACTATTCCATCCACCTTAGGTGCACAAGATATGCTCTCCTTGACTGCACCAACCAAAGACACCACTACTTACTCCCCCTGAGAGGTAGCCTTCACCAATCTAGGACTAAGAATGTATCTTGAATAGATCACCTCAATAGATGCACCAACTTATGCATCTAGTTGAAAGGATGGGAAATAATCCCAAGAGTCTACCAAAGACACTCAAATGTATCTTATGGAAGAGCCTTTGTGAAAATATCTACTATTTTATCTTTTGTAGGAACATACTCCAACTTCACTTCATTCTCTACAACTTTCTCTCTTAGAAAGTGATGTCAAATAGAGATATTATTTTTCCTTGAATGAATTTCTAGATTTTTTGAAATGTTAATAGCACTTGTATTATCACATAAGATAGGAATAGGTTCATCATATGATACTTTGATATCATTAAATGTCTACTTCATCCACAACACCTGTGTGCAACAAAATTCTACTACAATATATTCTACCTCTATAATGGATAATGACACTAAATATTGCTTCTTACTCAACCAAGAAACCAATCTACTTCCATGAAAGAAGCACCTCCACTTGTACTTCCTTTGTCATCTATACAACTTGCCCAATCTATATTTGTATAAGCACTCAAAGATAAATCAATATCTCTATAATACAATAGACCAAAGTGTGGAGTTCCTTTCAATATTTACCTAAATATCCTTTTTACTACTGCCACATGTGATTCTCTAAGATCTTGAAATTTCGCTACAAGACATACTGCATGCATGATATCTAGTCTAGTAGCAGTTAGATATACAATCCACTAATAATTTATCTATACTTTCTCTATTTTTTCTTAGGTGATTCATCTTTTTTTCTCAACTTACAACCAGTCACCATGGGAGTGCATACTAGTTTAGAGTCCTTCATTCCAAACTTCATTAAAATTTTGTTGACATACATTGATTGTGAGATGAATATACCTTTATTAGATTGATTTATTTGTAGCCCAAGGAAGAAATTCATCTCCCAAAAAATTGACATTTCAAAATCATTTTGCATCTCTTTTTTAAATTTTTGCACACTGCTTCATTTCCTACTAAGATTGTCATCGACATACACAACCATAATTAGGATTTGATCTCTCTCAACCTTGAAGTAAAAGTTAATGTCAGTGGTACCATTTTTGAATCTCTGATGCAATAAGTACTTATCCAATCTTGCATACCAAGCTCTAGGAGCTTTTTGAATCCATATAATGCTTTCTTCAACCTATAGGCCATATCAAAATCTTCTAACAACTAAAAACCTTCTAGTTATTGAATGTATACCTCTTCTTCTAAGTCACCATTCAAGAAAGAAGACTTGACATCCATCTGATACACCTTGAAGTTTTATGTGTTGCAAAAGCCAAGAACATCCTAATAGCTTACATTATTGCCACTAGAGAAAAATTATTCAAAAAATATTCCTTCTACTTGTGAGTATCCTTTAAAAACATGCTAAGATTTTCTTATGATAACTTCTCCATTATCATTCAACTTTTTCTTGAACAACTAATTAGTTCCTATCAAATTCTTGTTTCCTGGTCTTGGGACCAATTCCCGTGTCTGATTCTTCTCAATCTACGTTATCTCTTCTTCCATAGATTTTATCCAACTCTCATCCTTGCCTGCTTCAAACATTGTTTTAGGTACTACCTCAAAAAGTAAACAAAATTTTACTTGTTCCTCTACCAAGGAAAACATTCTTCTTTTCATCACATGTTTTCTCTTATATCCAATGATTTGATCTTCAGAATAGTTCTTTTACACATACTTAGGAGTCTTAGTATTCTTTTCCAAAGCTTCTTCCTCTTCCACTATTATCTCTTTCTCTTTCTCTTCTTCTTCTTCTTCTCTGCAAGGGGGATCATTAGATTCTTATCCTTCTATCAAAACTGAGCTCTGATGTGGTTCTTTGTCTACTTTGACACTTACACTTTCAACAATATTATTTAGTTTTTTTCATAGAATTGGTATGCCTTGCTCTTTGTAGAGTATCAAACGAAGATTCCTTCATCATATCTTCCATAAAAATTTACTAAGTTCTCTTCATCTCTCCTAATATAACATTTTATTCCAAACACTTTGAAATATTTCATAGTACGAGGTTTTCCATACTATAGTTCATAGGAGGTATTTGAACTGTTCACTCTTGCTTGTCCTCTATTAAGAATGTACAATATAGTATGAATTATTTCTTTCCAATAAACTTCTAGTAGATTTTCTTCCTTCATAATGGTTCTTGTTGCTTCTTGATTTTTCCCATTTTTCCTCTCCACAACTCTATTCTATTGAGGAGTCCTAGGAGCTAATATATGTCTCTTTATTCCATGAACTTCACAAAAGCCATTAAACTGATTGGAGGTGAAGTAACCACCTTTGTCAGACCTCAAGCATTTTATTTTGAAATCCATTTAATTCTCAACCATAGACTTAAATTCCTTGAACTTATCTAGATCTTCTAATTTTTCCTTAAGAAAGATTAGCCAAGTCATTCTAGAGTAATCATCTATCGAAAATATAAAATACCTATCACCTTGGGAGATTCTTGTTTTGGTAGGTCCATATAGGATTTTATACACTAACTCTAGAGGTCATGCAATAAAACATTGTTTAGTTCTGAACCTCTTCATTGTGTTCTTTCCAAATTTCCACTCCTTGCAAATTTCATTGATATGATTTGTAATCTTTGGTAGATCTCTCATAGCTTGAGTAGAGCTAATCTTCACTACGCTATAAATTTTTATGTAACCCATTCTTCTATGCCATAGCCAACATTTATTGATTTGAGACATAAATAACTTAACACCACCACCTTTGAGTTGATAGACATTTCCTTCTATCCTTGTTCCAATTGAAACCAATGTTCTAGAGCTTCTTTTTTTATTTATTTTAGAACCATCATCCTAAAATGCAAAATTGTATAGATTCTACTACACATTTATCCTATATTGAGAAGATTATGCTAGGGAGCCTTGAAATACAGTACATCATTTGTCTTATCCTTTCCATAAAAACTAATTTTGAACCTTTTCCACAAATCTTAGTAGATGTATCATCACCAAAATTAACAAGACCACCATCATAATTTTCAATCTTAACACACTTACTCTTATCACCAATCATATGAGCATTTACTACCAATTATACAGTAGTTTATCTCCTCTCTTTCATGAAAAGAAGTTAACATAGTTCCTTTAATAATGTGAGCTATTTCTAGAGTAATTTCCTTCACACATCTTTCAAGGCCAGTAGAATTAGTTCAAAAATTTAAAGCCATGAAAAAGCATTCATCACTTCCATCATCCAGATAGTCTGATTCCTCATCATCAAATACACCAATATCTTCTTTAACATAGTAACTCTTCTTGATAGATTTACCTTTATGATATTTATATTTGTCATTTCCAACTTTTATTGGACATTTGGAAGCATAATGACCTATCTTTCTAGAATTGAAACATTTAAAGGGTAACTTACCTTTGTATTTTCCTATGCCATTTTATAGTCTCCTTATAAAATTTTCTTCCACCTCATCAAGATCATCTAAATCAGATTCATCATCTTATTTCTTGTTGAATTTAAACACAATTTCTTTCTTTGGAGCACCTTTGTCAAACTCACTTAATTCAAAAGTAGTTAAAGCACCAAACATTTGATCTCTAGAGTATAGACCAAATTATTAGCTTCCTCAATAGTAGAAACTTTAGTACTATAATCTTTAGGAAGAGTTCTCAATACCTTTTTCAAAACTTTTCTTTCCTCTATTTTTATACCAAAACCATTGATGGAATTAATGATTTCATCCACTCTAATCATGTAGCCTCCAATATCTTCATCTTCAAACATCCTTAGGGTTTTGAATTTGGCTTTAAAATTCTACATCTTTTCTCGCCTTACCTTATTATCTCCTTCATAAATGTTCTCCAAATTTTTCTGAATCTCTTTATAAATCTTGAGGCTTATCAACTTCACAAGTTCTGAATCAAAAATCCCACTCAAGATAGAATTCATTTCTTTTCTATTATTATTATAATCCTTTATCTCATCATCACTTATCGGAGGAGTAGTAGATATAGTGTATCCAATTTCAACTAACTTCCATACATCAAACCCTAATGATACAAGAAAGGCTTCTATCCTAGCTTTCTTGAAAGCATAATTTGATCCATTGAACATAGGGACCTTGACACCATTCTTGTGCATCATCATATCTACCTCAAGTAGTTAAGGGTATGTGCAGGATCATCATGGAAAAAACATGCCCTTAAGTGGTAAAAAATACAGAAAAATTAGAGTTAGGAAACTTGACGTAAAATTTGAATAAGTTATCTCTATTATTTCAAAAATATGTAAGAATAGAATCTATAGCAAATTGAATTTAGTTTCTAAAATACTAGGTTTTTTTTTTTTTAAATCTATTTGTTGAAAATTTGAAATTTCAATGCAATAGCACTTAAATTTCAAGGAAAAAATAAGAAGTAGGTGTCTATCTGACCACCCTAACCACAATACAATGATAATTTTTTTTATAATAATTTAGATATAAGTAGAGGAATCATGTCCTGATGTGAAGCATATTTTTTGGTAATTTTTTTCCAAGTAAATAATTAATTATGAATTTTTTATTACAACTTTTAAAAAATATAAAAACTCATATGTCTGACCACCTTAACTTGGTCAAAACTTCATGAAATTTAGAATTTTTTTTAATCATATAGTATGTGAAGCATAGAATGTGACACATGTTTTAGATTAAAAAAATGTGATACCATTTGAAAGCTATAGATGTTTTTGAATCAGCCTATCAATCAAGACTTTAGTCGTAATTCAAATAGAAAATGAATAATAATAATTTATTCAATTCAAAGTAAAGCATAATTTATATTGGTGGAAATATGAGAATATCCTTTAAAAATGCTTTTTGTTTCATCAATTTTGGGTTAAAAAAAAGTCATCAGCCACATACCCTACCATTACCCATCATATCGTCACTTTTTGGCCCATCATGATCCTACACATACCCTTAAGCTTCTTCCAAGGAACCATAGTTCTGATACCAATTGTTAGACACACAAGACAACTGAGAGGGGTGGTGAATTAGTTACACATTAAAACATTCAAGCCCTCATTAATCTTAAAACCCTTATTATGCATCAACATGAATATAAAAAAACTAAAATATCAACACATCAACAATCATACACAATAGAACACAAGATTTATGTGGAATCAAGGGAAATGAAGATTAACTCATATATATATGAATAACAACACTAAATATAATAGGCTCATAGCCTAAAGGACTCACTATAAAAAATAGAAGAGAATAGAAGAAGAATTTTATAAGGAGGTTCACTACCTCAAAGCAGTAGGAAGACCCACCAAAAAAACTCTACACCATCCTCAACCTTCGGCTCACTTCCTCCAACAACTTCAAGTTTACTACAAATGTAGAAACCTTCTACTCACTACATTTGGTACCCTTAGGCATTTAAGATCACACTCAGATCACCACACGTGATCAAATTCACATCTCACAACACACCACATGATATATTCAACAATAACCTTGCTTATATATCTTTCACGACCTCAAACAATGTTGTTTAGGTCGACCTTTATCAAATGTATGCACCCAAAACATGCAACCGACAAATAGGTCAACACCAAACACTTCCATGATAAAAATAAGTGAGGGAAGACCACAAACAGGGTTAATTAGGACCCAAATCTACATCAACACATAACACCACACTTCCACAATGCACAAAGCACATCCACAATTAACACTAACATGCTAGGTCAGCCAAACCTATATTAACACTACCAAACAATCAATTCACTCTTCACTAGATTTGGAAACATCTTGTGAACCATGAAGCAACATCACATAACATCCAAAAAACATGCCATAATATTCAAAAACCATTAGCATATTTAGCAACACTACCAAAACCACTTGAAGCTGAGAACACAATCATCCTGTGCAACCACCCACACTACTAGAGGCATACAACTCACTAACCAACCTTATAGAACAACTCAAAACATAACATTCCAAGGGAAGGTAGGTACAAAAAATGTTAGCACATTCCCAAATATTCAAGACAAGAAAACTCAATGTAAAGAAGTGTGGAGAAATTCCACTTCTCCCAAATAACCTTCTTCATAGTCAACACACTGTCAAACACATCTTCTACTATCACATGATCCAGAACCTGAAGCTCTTGATATAATACCTTTCAACACCTCTGATCATCTCATTTAAACCACACAAGAACGTTTTCAACCATGAAGAAATGTTGAGCACATTATAGAACATATCTCTACCACCTTGTATACTCTTTCATATAATTTTCTCAAAATCACTTGGAAACGTAGTGAACTAACTACATCAGCAACATCACAAACACCTTATCATCAACAACATAGCAGAGATTGTAACAATCTCCCCATATACAACACAAACAATCTCCCTATCTATAATACCTTGTCAACACCACACTACAAGTTGGAATAGGTTGACATCAATGGAAACACTAAAGACAACATAGTGCAATAATCTCTTTGTTGAGATTAATGACATCACTTCAACAATATCCAATAGAGGCGCCATTGATCTAGACATTCTGATTCTAGAAAACATGTTTTGAAGACCATAATGGTTGAGATAATACCATTAGTTCTTTCATCATGGACACTTTTGGACACTTCCTTTACTGCAATATAATCCTCTTTCAAGTTAAGGTGTCACAATAAAGTAACTTTGAATCTCCTTTGATATGATGTTTTTCTAGGGAAGGTGAGATGGAATAAATGGTGGATGCAATATTTATTGTGTATGTGAGATAGGTTGGGTGGTAGTGTGTAATGGTACAAGTATTTAGAGATTTCATGATATATTGGATGGTTGGGACCAATAAGTTCATGAATGAGCTTAGATTCAAGTACATTAGATGTGGAGACCAAAATATCCTTGACATAAAATTTGTAGCAATGATAATTCTAAGTACTTGTTCCTTTATGATTGACTCTAAGTAATTGATTTTGTGGCTTTGAAAATTTCAAGGGAAGGTAGAGATCCTTGTCTAGTGATGCCTCAAAGAGGTTTTTATCAATAGATTCTATATTATTTATTCTTTTTTATTTTTATTTTCTATTTGATAGTGCTTCAAAGAGGTTTCACTAGAGGATTTAAATTTTTCATTTTATTTTCTTGTTCTTTTAATTTTTTTTATTCTTTTAAATTAAAGAGCTTGGCTTGTTCCCCAAAATAGGATATTGGATCACAATCTATGTGTATACAAGAAAAACGTCTCAAGCCTACAACACCATTGTGAACTATGGAAATGGAATACACAACTTCCTTTATCCACTCCTAAAATGGGAATGAAGGAAGATGAATCTAATTTCACAAAGTTCACACTCAAGAATGAATCCTTGAGATTCCAATGCAAAAGAGATTGAAATATGTTAAAGGAAACTATTCTTAAGGCTAGAAAGTGATAAAAAATATTAACTATGAATGCAAAACTAAGAAAATGTAAGATGTTTGAAAACATGTTGTGATATGCAAAATGACCTAGAAATGCAAGTAAATTGTAACAAAAATTAACGAAACTGAAGATGTGCACTTGGAAGCTAGAAAGGGATGGAAAGGAGCTCTGGAATCTTGAAGAAGTCATTGTTGAATCCCACTGGGGCTCATACACCAAGCTGGGTGACTTAGTTCTCTTTAGGAAGATTCTACAGAAACAGGTTTTAGGCAAAATGGTACTCAGAACTGCAAAAACGTCTTTTCAGGCCTAGTAGTGGGACTCATACACCACTGATGGTGTATTAGTCCACTTCCAGATTTTAGGAAATTCAAAAGTGCAATTTTTAGCTCCCAGTCTACACTTTAGCTCCTAACAGGTTTCTGAATCCGAAACTATAGAATTTGACCTGTAAGTGTTCTCCAAGCTTCGTTTAGGGTTTTGACTACTTTGAATGACTTTGAACAATTGTTGATAACTTTTCACACCTTGCTCTTCTCTAGACCTATAAAACACATGCAAAGAGGGGGGGAAATTGTTAAGGGTTAGTGAATAGGGATTTTCCTTTGTCGAACCCTAGTTTGGTAATTAAACCCTTGAAAATGAAATGAAATGAAAAGAGAATGATGAATGAACAAAAGCAATGCTACAACTCACCAAACCCTTTAGTAGAAATCTGAAGAATGGCTTGAAAAAGCTTGAATACTCTTGTAGACAAAATGCTTGAATGCAAAATCGCTTGATTACTTGATTAAAAAATTAGGAGAATTTTTGTAGAGGATGAAATGAGAGGAAAAACCCTAAATTTATACATGATTATGTAAAATTTCTTGAAAATACCATATCACAAGCCGACCTTAGGTCTTAGAAAATAATATCTTGCTAGAATTTTGAATTTATTTTGATTTTTTAGCCAAAGCGGACTCATTCACCCCTAGTGATGAATGGGTTCCACTTAGGCATTTTAAGTGGGTTTCGAAAAATAATTGTATTAATTTATGTTTATCGGGATTATTTTCAAAAATACACTTAAGTAAGGCCTATAAGTGTAAAATGGGGCCAATTAAAGCCTAAGAAAGGGTCAAATTATTGATGACAAGCCTTAAAAAGCATGAAAGTTTGTTACAACACTTTGAAATAAGGCTTGGTAAGTGAGAAAAAGAGGTTATTTAGGTGAAATATATTAATAAGGTTCTAGAAAAGTGTGAAAGTGTGTTACAACACTTCACAACACTTTTGCAAGGAATCATAGAATTCTTATCAATTCACAAGGGCCTGAGACCCAATGTGAATGTGTTGACCACATTACAACATTAAATCAAGGAACAATTAAGCTAAAGTCACAAGGAGGACCCAAACGAGATGAAAAAAGTAGAAGGGTTACTTTTTCGGTGTCCACAACCATTTTTCCACATCAATCGCTCTTCTTCCTTGCATAATTAAATAATTTTAATTATTTAATCATTTTCTTTGGTCACATTCTTCTATTAATTAAATAATTTTAATTATTTAATTAATTCACTTTCTTTATTCTTCTTGATCAATTAAAAAAATTAAATGTTTATTTAATTACGTCGCTAATACCCTACCTCTCTCTATGATTGAATAAATTCTCATTTATTTAATTATTCACTTTTTACCATTTGTCTATAGTTAAATAATTATTTTAATTATTTAACTATTCATTAACCTCTTCCTCTACTATTAAATACTTAATCTAATTTAATTATTTAATATTCTCATTTCTATTTCTTCCACATTTAATTAAATAGTTGAGTAATAATCATTTTAATTAAATGCAATTTTCCTCTTTCTCCATAAATGAATAATAATTTATTATTATTTATTTCTCCACATCATCTCTCAAATTAAATAATATGATTATTTAATTTCCAAGATTCCCTTCTCAAATTAAAAAATATTATTTGAATGCCTCCACTTTCTCTTTCGAATTTCAACCATTGATCACCTTTGATCTTCTTTCAATATTGATCGTCTATCTTTAGCTGTCCCTAACCCCACCACTTCATGGTGCATGCATCATCAACTATTGATCTTGGCATATTTTTGGCTTTTGATCTTCATTGTCCATTCAAGTAGCTTTTCTATAAAAGAAATCTTTCTCCCTGATTCCAACCTTACAATCACTATCTCCAAAGTTCTAGCTACCATATCACTATCACTTGTAGGCATTTGAACACATCAAAATCTGAGGGAAAGCTTCAACATTGAGAAAAATGGAGATGCAAGGAAGGTTAATGAATTTCAACATGGGAAGTTTACCTTAGTTTTTTTATTCATTTGATTTTCATTGTTGATTGTGCTTTCTTGTTTTGATTGGTATTTGGGCTTATATTTTAGTTAGTTGTGATTGCTATCATTGATCTTAGCCTTTCACTATGAATTCTAACCCTTTTTACACTATGTTAAAACTTTTATATGGTCATTGATTGGAATTCCTTCATAGATTTGCATGAACCCATCTAGAATTTGGTTATTTTCAAATATTTCACAATACATATGATCTTGTTAGTCCTAGGAAATGAGGTCTTGGGGATCAATGTAAGGTGTAATGGATGGTTCAATAGTAAAAAATATTTAGCTCATTAAAGAGGGAGGCAATGCCAATAAAGGAATATTTAAAATATTGTCCTTTAACAATCTTATCAGTGGGAAATTATTTTGTTATAGTATTAGAGGTATTGTTGGTATCATATGATTCTTTCACTAGAGGCATATATTCTAAACTAGATCTATGATAGTTAACATTGATAGTGACTAGTTCAAAATGACCTTGTCCATGCAGTCCTAACCCTTGTAATTTATAACCCATACTATTACACATTCTGAGTGACTTAGGATATGTCTCTTGAATAGATCATGGTGCAAATTATTCATCTTTGTACAACCATGCATTTACATCAATTTCTATGATTTCATTGTCAATGAATACTTTCTATATAAAGTTTGTTTTACCACACTAGATGATCTTGGGATATATCTTCCATTTATTAATTTTCTTATTTCCATAAAATGTCAAATAAGGAGGAAGTTGGGAAACATGAAAGGAATCATGTATCTCATACTCACTACAACCTTTATCGATTATCTTGATGTTGAACAAGGAAGTAAGTTTTGTGGATGATGTTGATGCCAAAGTATCAGGATAAAACATATGAGAAAGATGGCAATGACGGTGGAGGACTATCAATATTAAAAACTAGGATGATGATATGACTTATTGATAGGAACCTTTCAATAATCTATAGTATTTGAAGGGATTAGGATCTACAAGAATTGTGACTTCTACATCATTATGTAGAAATTTGATGTATTGATGATAGGTGGATGAGAATGCCTAAATGGCATGGATCCATGGGCGATGAAGGATAATTTTATATAGAAATTTAATGTCAAGAGTATGTAACATGATATTTTATAAAACTCGATCAATTTAGAGGGGAAGCTAGATTATGCCTTTTGTTTCTCTTTTTGCTTCATCATATTCTCTAATATTTATCCTCATTTTAATTTCTAATTTATCATATGAATATCCCAATTGTTTTATGAGCTTGTATGTATACATATTTAAAGAAGACCTACCATCTATAAGGAATAATTTTACCTTATGTTTGTTGACAATTATCTTTATATAAAGTGCTCTATTATCAAATGACTCTAGAGATAACATGCAATTTGGAGTGAAATAAAGATGATATGAAATGGAAAAGTGTTCTACAAATCTTGAAATTAGTTAGGGTTGATATCACTAGAAACTTGAGATTCTCTCAAATCTTGATCAATATGTCCCTAAAAGGAGGATATGAAATTTAAGAAGCTCCAAGGTAGAAATTTATGCTAGAGCATTTCAAAGATGCTCAAGGAAGTCATATTGCTTATCTTTTTGAGAGGATGAGGGTGTACCTCAAATGATAACTTGACAATGCCTATTGGTGACAACATAATATGACCTTTAATGGTGATAGTGTTGACATGTGGGTTTACTAGTTGAATTATTTGATATGATCAACAAATAATTCATATGAGGAGGGCATAGTATGAATATTATTTGTCTGATTACCTTTTTTGGACCTTTATTATATATTAGAGGTTGATTTTGATCATATTTAGGGAATGGTTCATGATGAATATCTAATTTTTGATTAGGTGAAGAGGATGACTGACCTTCCACTAGATGTATGCCTTGATCAATAAGATTTGGACATAATTTTTGAGGTGCATGCAATTTTAAAAGTATGAACTTTAACATAGTGGTTTTTATAGTATTCATTTTATTTATACCATGAGGGTTGATTATATGGGTATCTAACCATATTTTCCTTCATGAGTTTTTTTAACACTATTTGTATTGATTCTCTTAAAGGAGTGTATTTATGTCTTTGAATTGTAGGGGGTTTTTATGATCATTGTGATATCCTAATATTATTCTTTTGTTGGATATTTTGAATGTTGGGGTTGGTTTTTATGGAACCATTTATCAAACTCAAACAAATTTTGTATCAGTGAGCCCATCACTCACAACATATTTATTCCTAGGACAAAATCTTGACTTGTCATTAGTTTTTGTTGTATTATCTCTATCTTACTATATATTTTTACTAATCCCTTATCTATAAGGGATTTATATATGATAACACAGGTCTTTCTCAATTATATCATTCAAATTTGTGACATAATGGACCTATAAATGATAGGTCATTTTCAAAATAAGGTTCTTAATGAAGATATTAATAATTTTTTTTTGGTATAGACCATGGGAAGAAACTAGTGATACTTCTCCATCTTTGGAAAAAGGAGGAAAATCTCTCACCATTTCTTTGTTTGGCATTGCCAAGGTCAAGCATTAAAATTTTTTGTTCTATGTTGTAGGAGAAAGAGCTAACAATTTTTTTAACTAATTGTGGAAAAGTTGTAATGGACACATGAGGTATAGGTACATAAACCAATCAAGATATTGTCCTCCTAAAATTTTGGGAAAATTTGTCGAAATGTACATGTCATTGTAAGACACCTGATGGCATTCCATGTAAAATTATTTGACATGATTACATGGGTCTCGTTTCCCTTTACATTTGTCTAGTTTAAGAACTTCAATATTTTTTGGGAGAGGGACTAATGTTATCAATTTATCAAAGGGTTAGGGCCTTAGTTTATTAAGTTTATTCATTTTATTTTATTGTAAGGTCCATGATTACATCCCTTTAAGGTTGTCTATCATATCTTTCAACTCTTGGGTGAATGGATTCCTAGAAGTTGAGATAGGAACATGCGATTGGTTATATGGTAGTTTTTGGTAGTGTTGGGACTTTCAAATTTTGCAAATTTGGAAATGCCCATATCAAAAAAATTCCTTTACACACTGAAAAGTGCACTTGAGAAATGTGCCCAAGTGACCTGCTTTGGAGGGTCATATTTCAGAGCCGATTGATTTTTCATGCAAAACCCCTTGGTGAACATACTCATGTGACATATGTAAGCAAGCATGTTAATTTTCAGCTTCCCATGATAAGTTTTGATAAGGTTTTGAAAAGTGAAGCTGAAGGGTTTTGACACTTTTCTGTTGTTTACAAATTCTTTGTTTTGTGAAGTGACCTCCTATTCAAGCTGATATTTCACAGCTGGATGATCATCATGAAAAAAAAATTGTTGCTCTCCATTCTCCCTAAACTCATAGGCTCCCTAGTCCAGTTTTAGAGCCTCAGGACCTGATTTGCTATTTTTCGAGATCAAAAGCAAATGCAGTTTGTTATGATTTTACATATGCATTTATAACATGTTTCAAGGTGGTCAACTTTGACCCCTAATATCTCATGAAGAATGATGATTGAAACAAATCCCTCTTGCACATGTGCTCAGTGTACCTAAATGAGCTTATGTTTCCAGTGGCAGCCTCTTAGAAGTTGATTTGATATTTTTTCAAAATGGTGACTTGGTGAATTTTAATTGGTTTTGAATAAGTGCAGTTGCAGAAATGTCTAATTGAGCAACTTTGACATTGAGTAACTTTCACCTCATGATCTTTTTTTTCGAGTCATTTGTTGCACTCCATTCTTGGGTCAAATGTATACATACCTATGTATTTTCATAGCTCCAAGAGGTTGTTTGATTAGTTTCCTAGGGCAATTCCAGAGCCAACTTGACTTGTTTTGACCATTGTGCAAACATGCTTGAAAGCAAGTTTTAATGACAACCCAGTTTATCTTTTCACCTTGGATGCATTCAAAGGTTGTGTCTGATCAATTCTCAATGAAAATTGTTTGAAAACAAAAAAAAAATTAACTAGACCCACATGGGGACCCAACCTACTTTGCATGGTTGTCAAATTGCAAGTGTTGTATTGTAGAAATTACTTCAACTGATTTTTTTTTATTAAGGAAGCATATGGGGAGGTACATAATCATAATTTCCTTCAATGTTTCAAATGTAAGCATGCTTTGTTTCATATAAGGAGATTCATGGTAGATTCGACATACACATTGTTTGGCAGATTCTATGATGCCTTCTTGTAGATTCTTGGTGGTTGCAAGCCTATAGAAGATAAAGCCACAACATTATTTAAATCTTGTTGGCCACAACTGAAGTCTTGAATTAGATGTGATTGAAGTTAGAATTGGGGGTTGCATTCAAGAAGGATAAAGATTCATCAAATGTTTTATGTGGGTCTATTGGAAACTTTTACATAAAGTTTATTAGGTCACAACCTCCTCAAAGGTCAAAACCACCTACCTGTTTTGCACTACAATGTGTGTTTCGAAGGATATAAGCAACAAAAATTCATCTCACAAGTAGTAAGATGATATTGAAAAATAGTGAATCATTGGTAATAAGGGCGCAATTGTACAAGCTAAAAGGGAGTCAATCTATGTTGCTAAAGCCAATGAAAATATAGGTATAATGTTGTTGCAGAAAATGCCTTTAAAGCTACCATTGAGAACATCTCTGTTTGGGCCCTGTTGTATGAGCAAATTGAGCATATTTTATTCTTCACAGGAATGGTTTGCGTATGTAGTGAAAATGAATTAAGATTGTTTGCAAAGTTCTACCTTTGCAATAAAACTAGAGATGGATTTGGCTCGAATGTATTATGAGGAAGTGCAGCAACAACATTGTGAATGGTTATTGCTAATAATAGAATAAGGATGAGCCTGTTATTGAAGATTGTATGAGGCAAGTGATGGGGTTAGTGAAAGTCTATATGGAGAATTAGCAATAGAGGAACGAGTTTCAGCTAAGCGAATAAAACAAGTGAAATCCCCACAAAGAGAATTAGATGCAAAGTGTTCTACTACTGATTTTCTTTAAATGACTGAGATTCTGCGCAACAAAGAGGCTGGGAGTTCGATGGATGTTTCAGAATTATTAACTCAATATGGGAAATGTTTTTGTTGGAAATAGGGCATCCTCTTCAAGTAGAAGAAATAATTGGAGGGCCTACTTGGGCTGCCAACACCAACAGTGGAACTGTATCAAAATTGTATGAGCAGTATAAACAAGGTACACAAGATTATTTGATAGAATGCCTTGATTAAATATGCTCTCAGGGAATGCTATGAATGCGGCATACACACAAAATGGACTGTTGAAAAGGCTTCAGGAACTTTTAAGCAAATGCATTTCGCAGATGTAAGGCCGAACTCCAGAACCTTTTTCATCGCCCTTCCCACTGCAATAGTCAGAGGAAGTGCATTGGAGGATTGAATGGGACACCATCGAACCATTTGGAGAAAAGCCCATTTGATATTTTAGAGAAAATCTTACACAATGCCATGAATCGACTACATAAGATATCTATTTGTATGATGAAAATATGCATGAGCCTTTTCACGCAGGTTAGCCAGACACATATCGTTTGCAGTGAAAATGCATCAAATTAGGTGAGGAAACACTATTTAGCAGTGGCACTCAAATTTTGTTGCTCTTGGCTCGATCATCACTGTGGAGCAGAACCGTGGCATGGTTTTTTAAGGGTAATGATTGGTGCCTTCAAATCACTTGTACGCTGGTGTTGACTGCAATGTGAGTTTCTTAGCTTCAACATCTCATAGCGTTGAATGCGCTGACTGGAGGGTTATTGAGTAAGTATAATTGTAATGGAGGCTTCTCTATGTTCATTCAAGTATTGGCTATGACAAGCCGTCATTCCAAAGATTCGATGGGAGGTTGAATGATTTATTGTGTGTTGTGAAGCAGTTGTTTGGCCGCCATGATCAGAGGAAGCATATGCAGAAGCGTGAGGAGGATGTGAGTTAGGGAAAACCTTGATGAATGATAAACAATGAACATGAGATGTAGGTGAAATCTCATCCCTTGATCGCCAACCTCGAAAGGCTAAGGATGATGTCACAAGATGGGGTGCGAGATGCACGAGGTGCCGAAGACAGTTCTAAGTGGGCCTAAGACAATTTAAATGCACGGGTAATGATTTTGAAAAGAGGCCCAATGAAATATTTTAAAAGCTTTCATTTCTTTTAAATGGAAAAACATATTTTAAAAGAATGGTGCAAAGTAAATGGTGTGGGTAAAGTTTTCTACCTGCCGGATGTAAATATTTAATGGGGCCTCCATTTTAAAGTAAAACATTTTAAACGGTGGGTTGAATAAATACTGCCCAATAAAAGATTTCGGAGCTTTTGAAAAGTTAGAAGGGAAAATATTTCAATGTAAGGTAATGGGCATAAATAAAAGATTTTTAAAGATTTCCCAATACAAATAATTGAAGACCTTTGCTAGTAAAATTCAAAATTACATTGTGTATTGTGTTGGGTGGTAAAGAGGTAAGGTGAAAGTTAGATGTGAAAAGCACAGGTAATATGTTGTTTACCCGGTGAAATTTTTTTTTGAAGGCCTTCATTTTATTTAAAAGGCAAAATATTAAAGTGCACGGTGGGATGATTTATAAAGTGAATAAAATATTCACTATCTTGAAGACTTTATTTACTGGAAGTGCTAATGTGAAAATAGCAAAACAAAAGAGAGTAAACAAGAGTTTTCATGGGAAAAGTCATTTTCAACTATAGGGGTAAACTATTGGAGATCTTTCATGGAGGAGTGTAATTTTTCTGTTGCACATGTGTTTTCAAAGAGCAAAGAGCATAGGCACAGTTTGTTACTTCTATTGAGAGAGAAGAGAGAGGATTTTCCAGACAGTTTCTTGTTGTTGATCAACAAGAAAGATTTTTCCATGGGTCTTCAACGAATTGGTTTTAGGGCTTCTCATTTTCTTCTTATTTTGATTCTTCTCTCATTGTAAGGGGTTCCATTTTCTAAAAGTTCTGCAAGGCAAGTAAAAGCTCTAGGTAAATTGTAAAGCTAGGGTGAATTATGACTGTTAGTCACTAATCTAAAGTGTTTTATGTTTTGAATTGAGCTTCATGTTTATATTTTATTTTGTGACTGTCTCCATGGCTGAAATGTAATACTCTTTTGAATTCAATAATCAAATATTATATGGGTTTTTTCATGCATATTTGTTGCATTTGAGTTGCAATTGTTATTGCTTTCTACTCAGTGGATAATGTAATTGCTTTAATGAATGTCAGCTTCATTTTTGATTGCCTATTATTCAAGGGATAGTGCAATTGCTTTAACAAATGTAACAGGAGTGTTGTGTTTCCAAGTGGATTTGTAAGAATGGTTATCAGATAAAGCTTCAGTGGTCTTGTTGTCATAATGTGATAACATTTTCAAAGATCTTCAAGACATGTTTAACACTATAGGATGAAGTGTTGGTTAAATGACTCTATAGCCCTCTTCTTGGCACTAGTCAATCTTTATGCTTATGTGTTTTTCAATTTGGTCCCAAATTATTAAATCAAAAACTATTTCAATTTTGTATTCTAAGTTATGTGTTTACCATGCTCTCCATGCTGGTTAATGAAATCCACTCAATGTCTTAGCCAATGTTGAGTGATATTTTATGTTTCTTAGCATAATTTTGTGAGATCATTATCATTTAAGCAATACCCTATTAAGTATGTGTCTAAATCTTTAGGTGTTGCTAGAGGGTCACTCCTGTAGGTCCTACAGAGCCTAAAGTGCAAGGGAAATGTGTTCAAATCCCATTTCCTGTAAGTTGGCCAAATCCATATTTGAGTCCAAACATAAAAAATTGGCTAATCTTTAGGATACATTTGATCCATTGATTTGGAACACCAACAGATTGACGACTCTATTGGGGAGAAGCATAGATATATCCATTTGCATAGAGTCAAGCATTTGGTGGATCTAAACATCTTTGTGTAGATAATTGAGAAGTTCTTGGACCTGGAAAAGATTTGTTGCAGCAAAGGTCAAAGAATTTGAGTGTGACTCCATTGTTGGAGAAGACCCAAAATGAGATTTACTCTTGAGTGAACTTCATATTGTTTGAAGTTCAGTCCTCTATGAAAAGAGGTGGCGACTCTGTCTTTAGAAAGAACCCGTTAAAGATGTGAAGAATATTTCTAGATTTGCAGAATTTGCAGTAAGGGAGAAAGGTTAACAACTGTTACAAGTTTCTAGGTATTCTCATAAATCTAAAGAAAGCATTATTCTGTTTGAAAGTAGTTTATGAGAATTCTTCAAGACTTGAGATGATAAATGGTTCCCTATTAGAAGAAATTGCATTAAGAAAGGGAACAATAGTTCTTTTCATACTTCTAATATGTAATGTGTAATATTTGTAATGATTTGAGAAGTACGTTATACTTTTGAGTTCTACCTTTTAGAGGGTTTCCCCATGAAATAGCAAGTAAAATTATTTAGGGCAAACATTTTTTATAGTTCCCTTAAAGGGATTTTTCTATTGAAAGGTATATGCCATTGATTTTCAATGGCATTAAAGGTTTCCCAAATCCGATTCCTAAAAATGTTAGGAAATATTTGTCCAAATTCATAGGAAAAAGTTCAAAATCAACCTCTAAACCTTTGCAAACCTTCATAGATGTGATGGGAGATTATGAGGTAAACCATGAGGATGTTGTCATGAAGCTTTTTGTTCAATCTTTGAAGGATGATGCCAAGGATTGGTTCTCATATTTACCAGGATGTTCTATAGCTTCATGTAATCAATTTATGATAGCCTTCGTTAAACAATTTGGTGAAAGGGTAAATCCAAGTGTGGTAAGAAAGAACTTTATGGAAATCCATAGAAGTGAAGATGAGTTGGTCCCTATTTTCAATCTTAGATCTACAAAGGAAATAGGGAAATTTCCATAAAGTATAAGACCAAATGATGTTGAGTGTTTGGTTGTGTATCTCGATGCATTTGATAAAAAGATGAGCTATCTATCAAGGGATAATGACCCTGCAACTTTACATCAGGCATATCAAATTTCCATGGATATTGAGAACAATTTGAAATACTCAATGATAAAAGGATATTTGGCTAAAAGGTAAGGTTGGCTACAAGCTCAGATCATCAAAAAATAGGCCTTTAAGTAAAAAAATTAGAAAACGTTAGACAACTTGATGTAAAAATGAATAAGCTATCTATATAATTTCAAAAATATGTATGAATAGAATCTATAGAAAATTTAATTTAGTTACTAAACTACTAGGTTTTTTTTTTTTTTAATCTATTTGGTGAAAATTTGAAATTTCAATGCAGTAGTACTTAAATTTCTGTGAAAAAATAAGAAGTAGGTGTCTGTCTGACCACCCTAACCACAATAAAATGATAATATTTTTTTATAATATTTTAGATATAAGTAGAGGACTATGTCCCGAAGGTGATGCATATTTTGTAATTTTTTTCTAGTAACACTAATTATGATTATTATATTTTTTAAAAATATAAAAAATCGTATAACTGACTCAGACTTTTAATTCAATATCAAAATCATGTAATTCATTTTTATTTTAATCCTCAGTATGTGAAGAAGAATGACATGTTTTGTGATTCAAAAATGATACCGCTTGAAAGCTTAGATGTTTTCAATCACCTTATCAATCAAGACTTAGTTGTTATTCAAATAGAAATGAATAATAATTATTTATTAAATTCAAAGTAAAGCATAATTTATATTGGTGCAAATCTAAGAATCTCTTTGAAACCTTGTTCATCAATTTTAAAACCTCAGAAGCCATGGACCACTATACTACATATATGCCACTTTTTGCCCATCATGATCCCTTTATTATACCCATTTATCCTAGCACACCCATGCAATGGGAATTCAAGTGAATCAAGTAATAGAAATTATTTCCAAGATGACAATGCTTATGTTATGATTTATCCATCAATACAATATACAACTACAGTGAGCTCCAAGTTGAATGTCAACAAATTGAGAAATGTTGATCAAAAGTCTTAAAAAGAATTAAAGGAAATGAAGAGACAAAAGGAAGAGTCACCATATAAACTATTTTTGAGGTTTTTGGATGCTTTGATAGAGGTCCCCAAAAATTTTAGACCCGAGGATTCAATATCTATTGATTTTTTTTTGCGAGATTTATGAATCTGGGCTGAGTACTTTGCCTAAGGAATTGAAGCCCCATAGCTTTAACCAAGTACCTAATTGGATAAAGATTTTAGAATCAGCCAATTGTGGTTATGCACAAAATGTGGATTCTTAAAATGGAGACAACAGCTGTCCTCTTGAGAAAAATCAGATAACAATGCAAACAAGTGAAAAAAATATGTTGGAAGGTGAACATTGTAATCAACTCACAAACAACACATATACTGAGCAACACAACCGTGATGAAGAAAAGGATACATCATGGGATGATAAAAAGGTAAATATGAATGAATTTTTTTTCTTGTGATATCTCAGATGATGGAGAAGTAAAAGAGACATCGGGTGTCATTCCATGTCATGATGAGATCAATGAAAACAATGAACGTGTTGTTGATAGTTCATTACAAACCAATGATCATGATCCTGAAAGTGTGGCCTCAAGCATTCATTCTAAAGATTTTGAACATGGTTTATGTAGTGATGATTTTTCTTGTGACGAAAATCATGATGAGGTTGATATTTTTGATTGCTTCTTTGAAGATTATGACTTCTTTTTTGAGGATGATTTAGAAGCATATTCTTCACATTAAGGATGCAATGATATAAATGATCATGAAATCATTTGTCCACAAGAGAATGAACAAATTGCATGGGATGAATACTTGGAATGTACTCCAAGTTTGCTATCAGTGGAGCATGTTAAGCATGTGAATGATGAATAATTTGAAGATAAATATGTGTATGTTCAGTATGTTGATTTAGAACATAATGTTGAATACGATAAACATGTTGATGAGTGTGCTTATGCTTCTGCTGCTCATGCTTGTTTATATGAAGCAAAGATGGAAATTTTTGTGATACATGAAGAGGATGATGATGTACATGGTGATGAAATAGGAGGTTCATTTTTAGAATGATCAAGAAGTACATTGTGACAAGTATATGGATCTTGAGTCAACATTATTACACATTGATGATATTGAAGAGCTTACTTATTCATATGACAATAAAGTTTCAGATTGTGTTGATAATGCATAAATTCTTGATCCATGTGTAGAGCAGCCAAAAAATGAAAATAATGGTGAATCTCATGTTAGTGTGTGTGAAGTTGAGTACAATTGCTTCTCATTTGATGTTTCATATCTTCTTAGTATGAACATGGACATGTCTTCATCCCATGTGAAAAGCATTTATGTGAAAGAAAATGAAGATTCTAGTTATATTGCTAGTGAGGAGATTTCAAAATGAAGATTCTAGTTATATTGCTAGTGAGGAGATTTCAAATGGCAATGAGTTTCACTTTTAGGTCAGCACACATATCAACTGATATTGCACATGAAGTTACCAATGCACATGGGTTCCTTTCTGCTATCCCTGTTGATGTTGAATTGCTTGAGCCTACTCTTGAGGTATTTTGCATTGAGTTGAATGATGATGTGAAGAATGCATTAGAATATGTTTTTGAACCTGAGATGAATACATGTACTCATTTCCTAGATGTTAATAATGCATATGATCTCCATTTCCATGACACCAAGGTGTGTTTTGATATATATGAACCAAAATGCCAAAAAATGTGCCCATCCTGCAGTGATCAATATAAGGATACTCCAAAATATGCATCTTTTATTTGTGACATATTCAAAGATTGTTTGCATGAAACACACCAAATTGTTTATGAGAGCTTTCAGTTTGATGTGCAAACTAATTTTGATGTCAAATTTTATGATGTCAATGATCAAATGGACTATGAATGCTTATATTTCTCAGTTCAAGTGAGTGAGCATTTAGTGGAACATGACAATGAGCGTCCAAGGTAAAACATCACATTGATTATGAATTTCAGTTAGTGTTTGATTGCAGGTTGCAGATTGATAGAATTGTAGGTGACATTATAAAGCACAGTGAGGTAGTAGGACATGTCAATGACCGAGCTAGTTTATGGGTAGTTCATGGCAATGTTTTCAGACTTGGCCTATGGTAGATAATAGATAATAGGGTGTTGATAGGGGTAAATATTGAATTCACCTTTTTCATTTGGTGCCCTGGGGTCACCAAGTGAAGTTGAAAAAAATAATGAATAAAGGAGCAATTTTAGAACACCCAAGGGAGTCAACATTTTGTCTACTCCCCAAAGATCTGAATTCTTGCTATGTCCATAGGGGGCATACATCCCCAGTCGGAGCCACTATTGGGACTTTCAAATGTTGCAAATTTCGAAAGTGCACGTATAAAAAAATTTCCTTTACACACTCAGAAGTGCACTTGAGATATGTGCCCAAGTGACCTATTATGGAGGGTCATATTTCGAAGCCAGTTCTTCTTTGTACAAAACCACTTTGTGGAAACACTCATGTGACATATGTGAGTAGGTATGCCAATTTTTAGCTTTTCATGATAAGTTTTGATAAGGTTTTGAAAAGTGAAGCTGGAGGGTTTTGACACTTTTATGTTGTTTGTAAATTCTTTGTTCTATGAAGTGACCTGCTATTCAAGCTAAAATTTCACAGTTGGATGATCATCATGACAAAACAATTGTTGCTCTCAATTCTCCCTACATTCATATGCTCCCTGGTCCAGTTTTAGAGCCTCGGGACCTGATATGCTATTTTTCAAAATAAAAAACAAATGCAATTTGTTCTGATTTTACATCTACATTTCTAAAATGTTTCAAGGTGGTCAACTTTGACCCCTAATATCTCGTGAAGAATTATGATTGAAGCAAATCCCTCTTGCACACATGCTTAGTGTACCTAAATGAGCTTATGTTTCCAGTGGCAGCCTCTCAGAAGTTGATTTGATATTTTTTCAAAATGGTGACTTGGTGAGTTTTAATTAGTTCTGAACAAGTGCAGTTGCAGAAATGTCTAACTAAGCAGCTTTGACATTGAATGACTTTCATCTCGTGATATTTTTTGCCAAGCTGTTTGTTGCACTCAATTCTTGGGTCAAATGTATACATTCATGCACATTTTCATAGCTCCAGGAGGTGGTTTGTCTAGTTTCCCAAGGCGATTGTAGAGCCGACTTGACCATTTTTTACCATTGTGCAAACATGCTTGAAAGCAAGTTTTAATGACAACCCAGTTTATCTTCTCACCTTGGATGCATTCACAAGTTGTGTCTGATCAATTAAGGATGAAACTTGTTTGAAAATGATTTTTTGTTTAGCCAGGCCCACATGGGGACCTGACCTGCTTGGCACAGTTGCCAAATTGCAAGTGTTGTATTGTAGCAATTACTTCAAGTGAATTGTTTTGAATAAGAAAACATATGGGGAGGTACGCAATCATAATTTCCTTCAAGGTTTCAAATGCAAACATGCTTTGTTTGATATAAGGATATTCATGGGAGATTCGACATACTCATTATTTTCCAAATTCTATGATGCCTTCTTGTAGATGCCTGGTGGTTGCAAGCCTACAGAAGATAAAGCCACATAATTATTTAAATCTTGCTAGCAACAGCTGAAGTCTTGAATAAGATGTGATTGAAGTTAGAATTGGGGGTTGAATTCAAGAAGGATAAAGATTCATCAAACGTTTTATATGGGTTTTATATGGGTCTCTTGGAAACTTTTACATAAAGTTTATTGGGTCACAACCTCCTCAATGGTCAAAACCACCTACCTATTTTGCACTAGAATGTGTGTTTCGAAGGATATAAGCAACATAAATTCATCTCACAAGTAGTAAGATGATATTGAAAAACAATGAATCATTGGTAATAAGGGCACCATTGTGCAAGCTAAAAGGGAATCAATCTATGTTGCCAAAGCCAACGCAAATATTGGTATAATGTTGTTGAAGAAAATGCCTTTAAAGCTACCCATTGAGAACATCTCTGTTTGGGCCATGTTACTTGAGCAAATTGAGCACATCTTATTCTGCACAAGGACGGTTTGCGTATGTAGTGAAAATGCATTAAGATTGTTTGAAAATTCTATCTTAGTAATAAAACCAAAGATAGATTCAGCTCGAATCTCTTATGAGGAAGAGCAACAAAAAATTTGTGAATGGCTATTACTAAAAGTAGAATACTGGTGAGCCTATTACTGAAGGTTCTATGAGGCAAGTGATGGGGTCAGTGAAAGTCTATATGGAGAATTAGGAATAGAGGAATGAGTTTCAGCTGAGCGAATAAAACAAGTGAAATCCCCACAAAGAGAATCATATGCAATGTGTTCTACTGCTGATTTTCTTTAAATGATTGAGGTTCTGTGCATCGAAGAGGCTGGGAGTTCGATGGATGTTTTAGAATTATTAGAAACTCAATATGGGAAATGTTTTTGTTGGAAACATGGCATCCTCTTCAAGCAGAAGAAATAATTGGTGGGCCTACTTGGGCTTCCAACGCCAACAGTGGAAGTGTGACAAAATTGTATGAGCAACATGAACAAGGTATGCGAGCTTATTTGACATAATACCTCTGTTAAATCTGGTCTCAGGGAATGCGATGAATACAACATACACACAAAATGGACTATTGAAAAGGCTTCAGGAACTTTTAAGCAATGCGTTTGGCAGATGTAAGGCCGAACTCTAGAACCTTTTCCATCATCCTTCCCACTGCTCCAGTCAGAGGAAGTGCATTGGCGGATTGAATGGGACACCATTGAACCATTTAGAGAGGGGCCCGCTTGATATTTTAGAGTAAATCTTACACAATGCCATGAATCGACTGCATAAGATATCTGTTTGTATGAAGAAAATATGCATGAGCCTCTTCATGCGGGTTAGCCAGACACATATCGTTTCCAATGAAAATGCAACAAATTAGGTGAGGAAACCCTGTTTAGCAGTGGCACTCAAATTTTGTTGCTTTTGGCTTGATCATCATTATGGAGCAGAACCATGGCATGATTTGTTAAGGGTAATGATTGGTGCCTTCAAATCACTTGTACGCTGGTGTTGGCTACAATGCGAGTTTCTTAGCTTAAACACCTCGTAGGCTTGAATGTGCTGCATGGAGGATCATTGAGTAAGAATAATTGTCATCGAGGCTTCTGTTTGTTCATTCAAGTATTTGCTATAGCGAGCCTTCATTCTGTTGCGATATTCTTTCTGATTTTTCCTTAACTATTTTCGGATACTTTCCTATCCTGTAGATAGTGTAGCTGTATGGATAATGCACACAGCATGATTGTAGGATCTTGAGATGTATATGAACCTGTACATTCATTGTAAATAATAAGAATGAAAAAAATATTCTTCTCTGTTTCTGTTTTCAACTTGGTATCAGAGCTACAAAATTTGAATCATTTGTTTCCCCTTCATTGAACCATGGGCGGTTCAGATTTGAAAGTATCTCAGCCATCTGCTCCCATTATTATTCAATCCGAAGGTTCATCCTTCAATGCGGGGATTGTACTCGATGAAACAAACTATGATCTGTGGTCTCAAATCATGGAGATGCATATTGCTGAGAAGGAGAAACTCTCTTTCATTCGTGGTAATTCACAGCCACCTACCGAGAAGGATGATGGATATGAGAAGTGGTATGCAGACAATCAAAAGGTCAAGAGATGGCTGTTGATGTCTATGTCCCCAGAAATTATGAAGCGATACATTCGCTTACCCATTGCTCGAGATATTTGGAAAGCCCTTTCTAAGGCTTTTTATGATGGAGCAGATGAACTGCAGGTATTTGTCTTGAATCAGAGGGCTTTCTCTGCCAAACAGAATGGCAGAACACTCTCTGTGTATTATGGAGAATTAACCGAGATTTTTGGTGAGTTGGATCATCGTGATAAGGTGATCATGGAAAGTGAGAACGATGTTGAATCTTACCGAAAATTAGTTCAGTGACAAAGGGTGCATATTTTTCTTGCTGGATTAGATGGTGACTTCGAACAAGTCCGCGGTGAAATTTTGAGAAAGGATCCTATTCCTGAATTAGAAGCATGTTATGCATTGGTCCGCCGTGAATCTGTTTGATGCACAACGATGATTGGAGAACCAGAAAAGGTTGAAGCTTCAGCCATGGTGACCCAAAACTGATCTAATCAGAACCGGCCTTCTCAAAGCACGCCTAAGATCACTAATGGTGCCGATAAATCCACCTACAAATGCACCCATTGCAATCAAACTGGTCATACCAAAAGTCACTACTTTGAACTTGTGGGGTATCCAGAATGGTGGGATTGTAGCCGTGATTCACGGAAAAAGAATTCAAAAAAGACCTCCAATGCTGCGTTTGTTGAAACAAAGACAGAGGATGATGTTGCTGGACAGATCTCAGCATTAGCAACAGCAGCAGGTAATGGTGGTAAGTTTTTAAATATGTCTACACTTGTTTCTAATAGTGCATGGATAATTGATTCAGGTGCTACAGATCATATGATGTTTGATTCTAGACAGGTCTCATCTCTTAAACCGTCCTCACAAAAATTTGTTTCCATGGCCAATGGCTCTTCGGCCCTAGTTATCGGAGAAGGACCCTTACCTCTCACTGATACTTTGAATCTAGATTATGTTTTAGTTGTTCCATCTTTGGATTACAATTTGTTGTCAGTTTCCCAAATCACCACTGCTTTACTTTGTGTTGTAATTTTCTGGCCTGATTTTTGTGTGTTTAAGGACATCCGAACGAGGAAAACGATTGGTTGTGGTGTTAGGCGAGTGAAGTTGTATTACTTGGACTTGGTGTCAAAGAGTTCGGACAAACTGCATCATGCTCTAATGGTGGATAACTCTGAGGGGGAGAAGCATAAATCTGAAATCTGGTTATGGCATTGACGTCTGGGGCATGCTTCCTTTGGTTACCTAAAGAAATTATTTCCTAGTTTATTTGCAAAATTTGTTGTTTCTAGCTTCCGGTGTGAAGTTTGTGAACTTGCAAAAATCCATCGTGCTTCTTTTCCATTAACTTTGAATAAAAGTCTAGTTCCTTTTATGGTCATACATTCTGATGTTTGGGGTCCGTCCAAAGTCACTACATTGGGTGGATCACGTTGGTTTGTTACTTTTATTGATGATTGTACCAGAATGACTTGGGTGTGCTTAATGAAGTCTAAAAGTGAGGTGAACTTGTTATTTCAAAAAATTTATAACATGGTTGGTACTCAGTACAATGCACAAGTTAAGGTTCTCCGTAGTGACAATGGAGGTGAATATTAGAGTTCTGAACTTCAGCATTATCTGGAAGCACATAGAATTATACATCAAACTACTTGTTCCAATACACCTCAGCAGAACGGGGTGGCTGAGAGAAAAAATCGTCACTTGTTGGAGGTTGTCCGTGCTTCGTTGATAGAAGCCCATATGCCGTTGTCTTATTGGGGTGAAGCACTTACCTCTGCAGCATATTTGATTAACCGGGTACCCTCCAGCACTATTGATTTCCAGACACCATCCCAGGCTCTCGCTAAGGCGGTTGTTGCTCCAGCTGTACCAAATTTACCTCCTCACGTCTTTGGTTGTGTAGCATTTGTACACCTCCATAAGCATCAGCGCAACAAGTTATCTCCTCGAGCACTGCGATGTGTCTTTCTAGGATATGCTACTTATCAAAAGGGGTACCAATGCTATCATCCTCCAACCCAACGAATGTTTATTACATTGGATGTAGTTTTTCATGAAGACTCGATGTATTTTTCCTCTGAGCCTGAACTTCAGGGGGAGTACCAGAAGGAAATTCAGACTCTACATTATGATGATCACATCTCTGAAGATGTTGATGTTCACATCTCTGAAGATGTGGGTAACTTAGACATCTCTAAAGAAGTGGAACTCTCTCAACCTATTAATCAAGAAGTGGGTGAATTGGAGGTGTATGATATAACCTTGGATCAAAATAGTGATGAACACCCAGAAATAGAAGTTGTGGCTCCACCTTCGTCCGAGTCTCTCACCCCACAGGCAGCCAATACACCACACCAATCGCTTACTGAGGATGTTCATGAACCATCTAGAAAACAGCTACCACAGTGTCTCACTAGAGGTATCCCTAAACCCACATATGAACCCGAACTTTCTAGTAAAGTTAGATATCCCATGAGTCATTATGTGTCTAACCATCGTTTGTCAGAATCAAATTAGTCATTTGTAAATCAGTTATCTACTGTATCTATTCCTAACAATGTGCAAGAAGCATTAGCTGACCCAAGATGGAAAGCCGCTATGAATGAGGAGATGAAATCATTGCAGGAAAATAAAACCTGGGAACTTGTTGACCGTCCACCAGGAAAGAAACCAGTTGGATGTCATTGGGTTTATACTGTGAAGTACAAAGCAGATGGTACAATTGAATGCTTTAAGGCGAGACTGGTGGCAAAAGGGTACACCCAAACCTATGGGATCGATTATACAGAGACATTTGCACCTGTAGCTAAAATCAATACAGTACATGTCTTGTTGTCTCTAGCTATGAACTTGGGTTGGCCATTACAACAGTTTGATGTGAAGAACACCTTTCTACATGGAGAGTTGTCTGAAGAAGTCTACATGGAACTCCCACCCGGATGCATGATACGAGAAATACATAGTCAGAAGGTGTGCAGATTACAAAAGTCACTATATGGATTGAAACAATCTCTGAGGGCGTGGTTTGGAAGATTCACAAAGTCTATGAAAGCCTTTGGTTACCGTCAAAGCAATTCAGACCACACTTTATTCCTAAAGAAACAACAGGGTAAGATCACTGTACTTATTGTGTATGTGGATGACATGGTGGTTACAAGAAATGATCCTGAAGAAAGGAAGGCTCTACATGTTTACTTGTCCAGAGAATTTGAAATGAAAGACCTCGGTCCCTTAAAATATTTCCTTGGGATTGAAGTGTCTCGATCTGATAAAGGGATCTTTCTGTCTCAAAGAAAGTATTCCTTAGACTTGTTACAGGAAACCGGTATGTCAGCATGTCAACCAGCTGATACACCAGTGGAAGAAAGATTGAAGTTATGGATTGAGTCTAATCAGGTACTGGTTGATAAAGGAAGATACCAAAGACTTGTAGGAAGATTGATGTACTTAGCACACACAAGGCCGAACCTTGCCTATGCATTGAGTATTGTTAGCTAGTTTATGCATAATCCTGGAGAGCAACATATGAATGCAGTTATGCGCATTTTGAGGTATTTGAAGTCTGCTCCTGGAAAAGGAATTTTATTCACTAAAAGGGAGGATTATCAAAATGTTGATGCATATACTGATGCTGACTGGGCTGGAGTAGTAGATGACACGCGTTATACCTCAGGTTATTTCACCTTTGTAGGAGGTAATCTCGTTACATGGAGAAGCAAAAAACAGAATGTTGTTGCACGATCAAGTGCAGAGGCAGAATTTAGAGGTATGGCACTTGGAGTATGTGAAGCGTTGTGGCTAAGACTTCTCCTAATAGATTTGGGCTATCTGCCTAGGCGGCCAATTCAACTATATTGTGACAATAAAGCAGCTTGTGATATTGCTCATAATCCGGTTCAACATGATCGTACAAAGCATGTGGAGGTAGACAGATTCTTCATTAAAGAGAAGTTAGATGAGAAGATTGTGGAGCTGCCTACTATTCGATCAGAGGATCAGTTGGCTAATATTCTCACCAAAGCAGTTTCAAGTCGAGTGTTCTCGACATTTTTGGGCAAGTTGGGCATGTGTGACATCTATGCACCAACTTGAGGGGGAGTGTTGTGATATTCTTTCAGATTTTTCCTTAACTATTTTCGGATACTTTCCTATCCTGTAGATAGTGTAGCTGTATGGATAACGCACACAGCATGATTGTAGGATCTTGAGATGTATATGAACCTGTACATTCATTGTAAATAATAAGAATGAAAAAAATATTCTTCTCTGTTTCTGTTTTTAAGTCATTCCACAGATTCGATAGAAGGCGGGATGATCTATTGTCTACTGCGAAGCATTTGTTTGGCTGCCATGATCAAAGGAAGCATATGTAGAAGCATGAAGAGGATGTGAGTTAGGGAAAACCTTGATCAACGATAAACAATGAACTTGAGATGCAGGTGAAATCTCATCCCTTGATCGCCAACCTCACAGGGCTAAGGATGATGTCACAAGATGGGGTACGAGATGAGTGAGGTGTAGAAGACATAGTTCTAAGTGGGCCCAAGACATTTTAAATGCACGAGTAATGATTTTAAAAAGAGGTCCAATGAAATATTTTAAAAGATTTTATTTATTTTAAATGGAGAAACATATTTTAAAAGAATGGTGCAAAGTAAATGGTGCGGGTAAAGTTTTCTACTTGCTCGATGGAAATATTTACTGGGGCCTCCATTTTAAAGTAAAAAATTTAAAAAGGTGGGGTGAATAATTACTGCCCAATAAAAGATTTTGGAGCGTTTGAAAAGTTAGAAGGGAAAATATTTCAATGTAAGGTGATGGGCATAAATAAAAGATTTTTAAATATTTCCCAATACAAATAATTGAAAAACTTTGCTAGTAAAATCCAAAATTGCATTGTGCTCGGTGGTAAAGAGGTAAGGTGAAAGTTAAATGTGAAAAGCACGGGTAGTATTTTGTTTACCCATGATAAAATTTATGAAGGCCTTCATTTTATTTAAAATGAAAAATATTAAAGTGCACAGTGGGATGATTTACAAAATGAATAAAATATTCACTATCTTGAAGACTTTATTTGTTGGAAGTGTTGATGTGAAAATGTAGCAAAACAAAAGAGAGTAAACAGGAGTTTTCATGGGAAAAGTCATTTTCAACTATAGGGGTAAAATGGCGCAGAGGGGCAAATGAAGGGTAATTTTCTATTGCAAGCAAAATACTGAGGAAGAGATATATTTGCAGCTGTAAGGAGGGAAATAAGATGATTCCAGACAGTTTCTTTGTTGTTGATCAACGAGAAAGATTTTTCCATGTGTCTTCAACGAATTGATTTTAGGGCTCAATCTATTTGTTCTTATTCTCTTCTTTTCTCATTTAGTAATCTGAAGTGTTTTGTGTTTTGAATTAAGCTTCATTTTTATATTTTATTATGTGACTATCTCCATGGCTAAAATGTAATACTCTTTTGAATTCAATAATCAAAGATTATTTGGGTTTTTTCATTCACATTTGTTGCATTTAAGTTTCAATTGTTATTGCTTTTTGTTCAGTGAATAATGTAATTTCTTTAATGAATCTCAGCTACATTTTTTATTGCTTATTATTCAGGGGATAGTGTAATTGCTTCAACAAATGTAACAAGAGTGTTGTGTTTCTAGGTGGATTTGTAAGAATGGTTATCAGACAAAACTTTAGTAGTCTTGTTGTCATAATGTGATAAAAATTTCAAAGATCTTCAAAACATGTTTTACACTATATAATGAAGTGTTGGTTATATGACTTTGTAGCCCTCTTCTTGGCATTGGTCAATCTTTATGCTTATGCTACTTTCAATTTGGCCCCAAATTATTAAATCAAAAAACCATTTCAATTCTGTATTATGAATTATGTGTTTGCCATGTTGTCCATGCTGGTTAATGAAATTCACTCAATGTCTTAGCCAATGTTGAGTGATATTTTATGTTTATTAGCATAATTTTGTGAGAGCATTATTTGTTAAACAATACCCTATTAAGTATGTGTCTAAATCTTTAGGTGTTGCTAAAGGGTCACCCCCTAGGTCTTACAAAGCCTGAAATGTAGGGGAAATGTGTTCCAATCCAATTTCCTGTCAGTTGGCCAAATCCATCTTTGAGTCTAAACATAAGAAATTGACTAATCTTTAGGATTCATTTGATCTGTTGAATTGTGTCATGCCGGAAATTTTCACTAAGAAAACCCAACAATTTTATTTTATTTTTAATGATTTTATTTATTTATTTAAAAACCATTCATAGTGTTGATTAACACTCTAAGAGTGTTTAGGGTGTGACACTAACCATCTCCAATATGCTATTAAAACCCTTGTCTTGAAAGAAACCACAATACCAAGTTCGCTTTTAATGCTAGTTTAGCACCACTATTTATATCTAGAGGTAAGGTATATTTCAATATTCCTTTCAATGTTAAAACAATATGATCATTTTCATCATCATTAAACTTGTCAGTAGTAGAATAATTCCTTAAAACTACTATTGGTTTATACTTGCTAATGTGAAGCTTTATTAGTGTAAATCTCACAATTAAACTAGCTCTAAAATATGAAGCTTACAAATATTGCAATTTAATGGTTTCGTTAACAATATTCTCCTTGTGAAGGCTAAGGAACCTTAATCCACCTTGTCCAGCTTCTACCTTGTTTCCTTATTGACAATAGTGTCCATGTTGCATTACAATTATTAAGATGGTTCATCATGACCCTAAGATGGTATTTTAGAGTACTACATTAAGTGTATACAAATCTTCACGGTAATAGTAATAATATTATAGTTATAGTGTTGCATTTGGACTTTCAACATCCATAGAAAATTTTATAGAAAGGTGCTCTCAACACCAAGTTGACAAAGAACATTAATATTAATAATACTAATAATATTAATTATGCTAACATTAGTATTAAGGTTACTACGATGTGAATGTTGATAAGAGTATTAGAAATACTACAAGGCTAATCAATCTAATATTAAAGCTTTCTCAAAACAATTTACAAATATCACCATTTTGCCAATTAATGCTAATATTATTTGAAATATTAATATTCTAGTATCACTATGCATGAGGCTTTTTTTCCAAACAAGAATATAATGTTGGGACTATTGTGATTAATACACAAGTGGAAATGTGGGAATAGAATTACAAGATCGTATTAATAATTAGTAGTTAATAATATTTTTTTTCTTTTGAATAATAATAGTAACATTAATTATAATATTATTGTCCTATAGACATTGAAGAAGGATAACATTACACTAGAGTTTAATAATGATAATTTTGATATTTATCAATGATCATCCACATCAACGATAATAATGATATTACTAATCAATTTATAAATAATAACACTACTATTATTTTTATGCTAATTACTACATAATATTTTTACTGACTCACCAGATGAAAATGTTGTTGTTCATCTAAAATATTTGAACTATAATAACAATCATTTAATTTAACATAAAGGGGGTAAAATTTTTATTAAATCAAGGAAACATTACAAAGCAAGGGCATTAAATGGCCCTATCAAGTTCAACCAGGTGATCCAATTGATGAGACAAATCCGGGGGTAGTTGGCCCCAATCCACCAAATTCCATTCATGCATATGATCATAAGCCCATTTAGCCAAGCAATCAGCAACACCATTCCATTCACGGGGAATATGATTGAAAGTAATATGCTCCAAAGAGGCACAAAGAGTGAGAATTTGTTCAACAATCAAAGCCAACTGCCAGCTCACATTATCCATATACCGCCTTTTCAGTAAGTTCACCACAACCTGGGAATCAGACTCACATATGATCCTTCGCCATCCCAATTGACTGCCCCACTCCACAGCCAATAAAATGGCCTGAGCCTCCATAAGATTATTCGTATGAAGACCCTTATACACAAAGAAAATAAAATGAACATCTCCTAAGCTATCACAGCCCACACCCCCAATGACAGCATGACCTAGATTTCCATGAGAAGAGCCATCCGAGTTTATTTTTAGGACTCCAAAGGGAGGAGGGGTTCATCTTCTAGCCTTATTCACCATCGGGGTAGGATGCCTGCATCTGTTGCGCATGATTTGTTGTTGCAGAGGAGGAAGATGAAGACGATTACAACAACAAACATCCCGAGGGTCCACCAGCATAGTCATATCACACTTAGCTGCAATAGTTTCTCCTAAGGAGTGTAAAATTTTCCTCCAAAGGTGAGGAGCCATCAACCTCGAATCCTGAAAGATCCGCCTATTCCTCTCCAACCATGGGTTCTAGATAATAAAGGAAGGCCCAAGAGCCCAAGCAGCCTGAAGAAAGGAGGTAGAAACAGGGGCCCTACCCCACTGTTCCCCAAATTCCACCAAAGAGGAAACATGCCAGCAGGCCGTATTCCACAACCCCCACTAGAAGTGCCAAATCTCCCTAGCATAGGAGCATTGGAAGAAGATATGGGAGACACTCTCTTCATAGCCATGACACAAAACACACATAGAGGGTCCTTGGAAACCACGCTTACATAAATTATCCCAAGTAAGACACCGATTTTGAGCCACTAACTAGATAAAGAAGTTGTACTTGGGCCATGACAACTTGTGCCAAACTTGCTTTCACCAAGGGACCTTAATGTCCCCAAAAAATTGCCTACCAATTTGCTTATAACCAACAACCATGGAGTACTTTCCAGACAAGTCTGAACCATCCCAAGCCAAGACATCAGGTCCTCTCAAAGAATTACAAGCACGAGAAGCCAAAAGTTGGGAAAGCTCACACCTATCCCCCTCAGGCCCTCCTGGTGGCTACTCAGAAGGATACTTCCAATGAAAAACGTAGAACCAAACCATCATGTTGTGCCACCTTATAATGCTCCACAGTATCCCAACCACCAACAGTAAAAACCTTAGAAAGAGGCTGGAGATGAGGAAAAGAAGAAAGAATAGGAGGGTGACCATCCCAAGAATCCAACCAAAAAAGAGCATCCTTAATCAACTGCACCCCCACTTTCAAAGTATGCCAAATCATAGAACCACTCCCTTCCAGAGGATAGCGAGGGACCTCAAAAGAAGCAACATCCAGAAGATATTTATGGTTGAGAATACGAGCCCATAACTAGTGTTGATGTGTGCACCAACACCAATAAAGCTTGGCAGAAAGAGCTTTTCCATTCAAAATAGTAGAGCATAAACCAAGACCACCCTCCTGCTTTGGTCTACACACCGATTCCCACTTAACAAGGCTCCATTTTGAAGACAACAAATTAACGCTCCAAAGAAATTGACAAGAAAGAGCATCAAATTCCTTAAGGAAATACATAGGAGCCGCTTGAACAAAGCACCTGTAGATGGGAAGGGCCTGGATAACAGACTTGAGAAGAGTCAATCTAGCTGTAGAAGACAACCAATGATGAGTCCAATGAGTAACATTCTGCCTAAGCTTATCAAGCAACTACTACTAGGAGGATCTAGGCTGGCAGCCAACAACAAGAGGAATACCCAAGTAGAAAAATTGAAGAGACCCAATTTGAAACTGTAGAATAGTAGCAATCTGACACTGGATAGCTTGAGGAGTATTAAAGAAGAATATAAAAGATTTTTGCTCATTAACTCTCTAGCCTGAAGCCGCAAGGTAGATGTCCAAAGTTTTCCTAAAGGAAACAGCCTCCCTAATACGATCCAGTCCCATAAGAGAGGTATCATCCACGAATTGGAGATGAGAAAGTGTAGGCAAGCCCATCCCCCACCGCCAACCATGAATCAAGCCATGTGAAACCTGAGATTTAAGAAGTCGGCCAAGCCCTTCAGCCAAAATAATAAACAAATAAGGAGAGAGTGGATCCCCCTGACGAAGGCCCCTAGTAGCCCCAAAAAGCTCAGAAGGTTCCCCATTCACAATAACCGAAAAGGAGGAAGAAGTCACACAACTCAAAATCTAGCTCACCCAATCAGAGGAAAAACCAAAGGCCAGCAAAATCTTCTAAAGAAAACTCCATTTAACTCTATCATAGGCTTTGGCCATATCCAACTTGATAAACATAGACCTATCCTGAGAGGTAGCCATGGAATGAATGGCTTTAGACGCAATCACCACCCCATCAAGAATTTGTCGCCCAGCCACAAAACCACCTTGCTCCTCAAAAATGATCATAGGAAAACAAGATTTGAGTCTCTCAACCATCAACTTCGTAAAAATTTTATACACCACGTTACAAAGTGCAATAGGTCTAAAAAGATCAAGTTTGTCTGCACCTTCCTACTTAGGAATGAGAACCAGAAAAGTAGCATTCAGGGCACGAAGCATCTGCTTACTATGAAGAGACTCTCGAACAACCTCCAACAAATCCAGCTTCACAATATCCCAAAACTCCTAGAAAAACTCAACTGGGAACCCATCAAGGCCAGGAGCTTTCCCTTTGTTCATCCCAAACACCACCTCCTCCACTTCTGAAAAAGTCACCAGGCGAATAAGCAAAGCATTCAACTCATTAGAAATTAAAGAGGGAATACAAGCAAGGACTCTATTTTCATCCACCTCAGCAGGTAAAGAATCCTCAGTGAATAGATTAGAGTAGAACTGATGAGCCTCTCTAGATAGAGCATGTTGTGTAGATATTGAAATACCCTCAAAGTTAACAAGAGAAGAAATAAAGCACTTATTTCAACAAGCTTGCACTGAATGATGAAAAAAAGTCATATTCCTATCACCCTCTTGAAGCCAATCAATCCTAGCCTTTTGTTTCTAGAAAATCTCTTCATGTAGCTCCCACTCTTCCACCAATTTCAGAGCCTGGGATTCAGCATGCCCAAGAGCCTCTGAGAAGCCCAAATCGTGAATCTGGTGGGTAATCATAGTAAGGCGGTCCAACGCTTCTCTTTTCCTAGCCTAAAAATTACCAAAACTCAACCTATTCCATCGTTTAAGATGAAACTTAACAAATTGCAACTTCTTAACCAGAGAATACATAGTTGTACCATATGTAGGGGTGCCATCCTACCAACATTGAGCCACAAGATCACCCAAACACGGATCACGCAACCACATAAGCTAGAATTTGAAAGGTGGATTCTTAGGATTTGGAAAAGTTGAAGTCAAAAACTTAATTGGCCAATGATCAGAGCCATGCTATTCAAGAATCTCAGAGAAAATGACCAAGCTTCCTCTGACCCAAGAGCAAGAGACAAGGAAGCGATCAAGCTGCTGGGCAATCGCTTCAAGCCCACTCCGTCTATTATTCCAAGTGAAAATTCCATTAGAGGGTTTTACATCCATCAAAGCCAGAGAGTCCACATTAGTCCAAAATAGATCTGAAGTAGGACCAAGCCTAGGTAGCCCTCCCCTTTTCTCCTCCAAGCTCAACACAGCATTGAAGTCACTAGCTAAGATCCAAGGAAAAAAGGGAGCGCAGGACCTAACATACCTGATATGAGCCCAAAGTTTGGATTTACCACGAATATCAATTGGAGCATAAACATTACTAACCAAAATAGTCTCACCAGATTCCAAAATGGAGGCCACCATAGAAATAGTAGAGTGGTTGGAAATCCAACAAAGAGGAACAACCTTATGAGGATCCCAGAAAAAAGCCAGACCCCCAGAGGTTCCTTATACCCAATACATTGACACTGGCCAGAAAACCAAATACGTGGGGCATGTTGAAGCATGAGGTCCACCTAAAGCTTAGTTTCTTGAACACAAAATATATCAGGAGAATGAACAACAATCAAATCTTGAATAGCCTTTTGACGGGAGGTGCTATTCAACCCCCTTGCATTCCATGAGAGAATAATCATGAGGAAGGTTGAGAGAAGTGGGCCTCAAGGGTCTTAATAGCACCAGATTCTACCAATAGATCCCCAATAGATTTGAGCTTGTCTGCATCCTTCTTACGACCAACTTTCGAAGAAAATTCAAAATGCCCCTTCTTGAGAGGGCATTGCAGCACCCCCAAGGTAGGAGACGATCCTTGACCTTTACCTAAAGAAAACACTGCCTTAGCTAAATCTACTAAAACAATATCATCCTGCACATCTACAGAGGCCCCAGGAGGCTCCAAACTCCCCTGCTCCAATGCCGAAGAAATATTCTGAACAACAATTGCTTTCTCCAGCCCTGTATCCAACCCAACATCCATACTAGTGGCCCCAGAAGAAAGCTCAACAAGAATCCCTTCCTCTAAAGCCTAATTATCTAGGACCTCAAACCGATTGAAACCCTGATCACTCTAACTATCCTTATAGGCCCGCTTGTGATCCCTCCCTTTATTTCTCTACTTAATAGGGATAAAGCCATCCTTATCAGGCCCACCCTCAACTGCAGACGCCTTCCCTTTATCCCATTTCTCCACCAAAGGTCCAAAAGAAGGAGAAGAAGACACCCCAGCAGCTTTGGGTGCTTGAGGACACTGCCGCTCAACGTGTCCATATTCGTGACAAAAGCGACAACGAAAAGGAAGGGACTCATAATTAAGCGGTTGAATCTACGAGGCACAGCCAATACAAATTTCCAAAGAATCCGATAGAGGACTATTTAAATCAATTTCAACACAAATGCGAGCATAAGAGAATACCTTTTATCTAAAGTATTTTGAGCAATGGCAGCCGGCTTCCCCAACAAAGCTGCAATCCGATGCAAAATATCCTCCCTCCAAAACTCCAATGATAGCCATGGAAGACGAACCCAAACAGGAACCCGTGTAGGAAGATCCTCTGTCGCATTAAAACCTCCATGCTAGGGCTTAATGAACAAGCCAACAAGATTGTAAAAATATGGCCCTCCCTCAAAAACATAATTACGATCTGAGATACAAGAAAAATCAACCATGAAATAGCCATTTGCAGTGACCAAAAGATCGAAATCTCCTTCAACCTTCCAGGTGTGATAGATCCAGGATTCTAAAGCTGAAAGAGGGACACAAATACCCAAGAACTTATAGATTAGAACATGTTGGCTCCAATGATCTATGTCCTCCTGAACCGATTCAGGAGAAATAACCAGAACAGGGCAATCTTGACTCTGCAACAAGCATCCGTTCACTTTCTTGAGCTTAGAGCTCTCACCCACAAAGGACAAATCCAATTTTTGTGCATGCATGGTTGCCAAAAAATTCTAAGAAGGCTTTGGCCTAGCAAGCACAAGGCTTTTGGGAGCCTCTGCCATACCTTCCCATCGAAACCCAACACCCAACCCACACCAAATCCTCCTCTCAAAACCCCCCCGCTTCCACCACCCACTTCCCTCACCCCGCACAGCCTCCAAACCACCACACCCCACTCCCTTCAGACCCCTACGCAGCAAAATCAAAGCCTCGGTCTGTTATAGGCCACAGGCAACCAATAGCAAAATCTGTAGGAGCAATCGCAAGAGCTCAATTCTATCTGTTCAACAATCATTTAATATAAATAATTAACATTTTCATTATTTATTTAATGATTTGATCACATGCATCCAAAATTACCCATGTATAAACTATTTCTTCTCTACTCAATTTACTAACCCAGCCAACTACTTGATAGACAAAGTATAATATACATAAGGATGACAATTAATAGCCTGCAGAAGGTAGAAGAGTTTCATGCATCATAAGAGTGTATCCTATGCTAATCACATAGGAAGATGGGATACAGGCTAGCACCACGCCATGTCTGTCAAAGGCACTATGCTGGTATAGGCATCTCATAGCTAGTAGGCTAGTTTTAGCTACCCCTACCCATATTCAAATGGAGTAACGTATTCTACAGACTATGTATATCAGCCTTTTAATACACACATGTGTTAATATTTATGACATGCTCAGATGAAGTTTGACTCAAAGGGTTATTTATTTAATATTTCGTATTGAAGAGGGTAAAGTGCACCTTAGGTGAAGGCTCCCGACAACTACTCTCAACTCAAAGCATTTATTCCCCTTTTACTTCTCTTGCTAATATTGGTGTTGCGTGATGGGATGATTAACTGTCAACCCCACCTGTGCAGCTAAGTAATTAGATGACGCTAGGGCATGGGGTGCAGATCACCATCAAAGATCCACACACAGAAGGTAATTAATGATTATTTATTATGCAGGTTGATCAACGACCATAGGACCAAAAGAAAAAGAGACTCGTTTGATTAAGTCCTTAATGGGTATGGTGTAATTATTAACTTCTCACAAAATTTAGCACAAATTTTACAATATTCTTTCTTTTAGCTATTGCACAATTTCAACGCCAAGAAGCTTAGCACTAAACCAACAAGGAAGTGAACACTGTACACTAAGTGTTTTTTTTCTTAGATCTAGTCTTTTATGCACTTCAATGTACCTATCCCTAATCGCTTAAATTTTCTCAGTTATAGATCTGGTTTAGGTTTTAGTTTGATTCTATCTGTTTGTTGCATGATATTTTCTTAGCTTTTCACCAAAGATCTCATGGTGTAGCGCTACAGAGGGGGAACGGTTTAGGAAAAAAAAATGCCTTGGTGATCACATAGCAACTCAAATCTCACATTCCATTTTCTTCTTCCTTATTAATTTGTTTTATTCATTTTCCGTCTACTCTATCCCAAGAAAAACCAAGTAATTAGGAAAGAGCACAAAAAAGTTTACTTCAGAGCTATGTGTGGCTGTGCCAGATAATGCTATGAGTGATAACTTCTCCCTTCTTTTGGTGGTTTTTTTTTTAATTTTCTTTTGATTTTTATTGCAAGCTGCTATTCGAAAGGCACATTTAAATTTACAGAGGTTGTGAGGAAACAACAATTTAAGTTTCTTCCTTTTTATGTGTCTACTTTACATACAACCGTGTTTAACCTCTTTGGAAGAAAGGATCATCTTAAGCTTAAGTACATGCATAGATCATGAAGTTTTACAAATTTAATTTATTTTGATCCAACATTATATATACTATGTGCTTTTCATGGGGTTCCCTGGATAGTAGGACAGTTGTAGTTTAGAATGGAAGATGTATTTTTAATCTATTATTATTTTTTTATTTATCTAAATACACCTACTCCCAGTTATAACATTGCAGATTACAGGAGTTTCATTTTCTTATTATAAATCACAAGTCAATGTATATTAAACATTGTATTTTGTTTTCTTTAATGTTTATAGCTTCCCAAAACCAAATTGTTTTCCTTTTATTTTATCTGCTGCTGAATACAATAGTTATATCTATCTAAAATTGCAGATTTTAAATAATATATTATAAATTTTGAAACAACAAATGCTTATTTAATTAGTTGTAGATTTTAAATAATATATTCTGAGTTTTGAACAACAACTATTTACTTAATTAATCACTTATTTAAAATAATATATTATGAGTTTGAACAACAAATACTTAATTAATTACATATTTTAAACAATGTATTCTAAGTTTTGAACAACAAATGCTTACTTATTTAATTGTAGATTTTATACAATATATTTTTAGTTTTGAACAAAAAATGCTTGCTTAATTAATTAAAAAATTTAAATAATATATTCCTTCACATAAATGAAAATTTCTATCATCTCAAGCATAGGAAATTATCACACTCTTGTCTAACTTAAAAGGCTATAAGAAATTCTTTATTTTTATTTTTATTTTATTATTTTTCTTAGCAACTTGTTTAAACAATTCAAAATGAAATATAATTAAACTTACACAATAATTATTCCCAAAAATAGCTAAAAATAACTCTGCTTGAAACATTTCCTTTAATACATGTTTACATAAAGACTACACTTCTTTTCAACAAGGTATAATTTCTTCCAGCTTTCCATATAACAAATGATACATATCAATGAAACCAATAACATACCAACATACAAGAACTTGTTCTTTTTGTTTTTCATTACACAAAATATGAAACTCACCAGTCAAGTTGCAATATTAAAAATAGGATGCAGAAAGAAAATATGATTTCCATGTCAAATTTCAAGGACATGCTATTTTCATCATTTCATTTTACGAGAAAATACTAATCTTCAAACAATGAAAAAAAACATAAAAATGAACAAGGCTTGCTCTCCTCCCTATCATAATGGCATTATGGAACCTTGTGGGCTCTAGCCATACCCCCAAGCAATGAATTTTTTTATCTCCACAATGATACATGGAGTCTTTTCTTATTTTTACAAGGCGTGAAACTATCATAGCACAAAATTTCATGTATCTAGGTTCTCTACTTTCTATTTTCAACCCTAATTCCTACACTATGTCACCTTCTTACAACCAATAAACAAGGATAAATGGAAATAGGAGGAACTTATCTATTTTCTTTGTGGTGAAGGGATTGAACTCTTTTATCCATCCTTCCTCTCCAAGCCAAGCCATCTTGATCACCATCTTCCCAAGGATGTGGACTTCTCTCCTCTTCTCATTCTTTCTACCATCTCCACTCAGGTTCTCCAAGAGGAGAAGTGGGCAACACCCCACTCATTCTTCCTCTCCAAAATATATAGGAGATTCAACTTGCAAATTGTAGGTGGGGAGGTGTGAAGTGTACCTACCTCCATCAATGAGGGTCTTTTCCTTGTTAAAGAGGAACATGTAATTGGACAACCCCTCCATCCTTTCATTTCATCATCTCCTCAAAACACGTCACTCTCCATAATGAGGAATTTTCAAAGGTCAAATCATGTCCTTGGGACACTATCGTGTGCCCACTTAACCCCTACCACTATGTTATAGACCCTAGGGGGTTTATTTTTGCATCCCAACCAAGGAAATTGACCAACAACCCACTTTAATAACCCATTTAAGATTCCATCCGAGTTTCACACTTCAATAAGGGTTCCCAACCTTTAGACCCACTTACATTCACATAATCAATTATCCCTTTAATAACAACCCACACCGCCTTAACTTACCATCATATTAACTTTACTCATTTCTAAGCCCTAGAAAGGAGGTCCAATTCATGATCACAAGGAGATGTCTTTCTATCTACTCAAATGTTTTCCCTTCTCGTATTGACACTCCACTTTCCCCCAAGAAAAGTCTTTTGATTTGCTCTCGACAGTTCACCCTTCCCATGCTATCACTGTTACCTTCCTGCACAATACCATCGCAATCATAAGTAACAATTGGATATCACATAAATCTGTTAACTGAATATTTTATACTTTAGCTATATAATAATCCATTTGAAATTTCAATTTTCTTTCCACAAAATGTGAGTGCATTCCACCTTCACGGTAGTGACAATAAACATAATTTCAAAGTTAAATGCAAGAATATCACCAAAAGATCACCTTATTTTTCATCCATAATATATCTCATCATCAATTCAAGAAAAACATATAACAAATTAGAGTTGTATTAAGTACCTACAAGGCGAGGTCTTGCACATTGTGATAATAAAAATAAATGCTTTAATATAATTGAGGTGTTGACAAAATAAAATATTATTAAAATCTTTATTAAGTTTAAATAAATTAAATGTACGAGTAATAAAGAAATATTAAAATAAATACAATTGTGCAAACAAATTAAAAGAAAGATTAAATTAACAAATAAAATATCTTGAGTTGATTTATTATGTGCAATAAATAAGGATACGTATATAAATAAATATATTTAAAAGTTGTAGTTAACAAGGAGTGAGAAATAAAATAAAATAATTAAAGTAATGAAAGCGCATGTAGGAACGGCACTATGGAATAATAAATAAGTTAGTTAAATTGCTAAAAAAAAGGGGGGGGCTTTTGCAACTATCCTAAAAACTAATTTTGTTTTTGGGGTTTCCCGTGATCGTTTTCTAAATTTGGGGAGGTTTTCAATGGAGAGAATTGAAATTGTTGGGAGGTTTTGAAGTAACTGAAGCTACAATTTAAGAATTCTGAGCCCAACATCCTTCTTCAGCTGAACCAAACAATTGAAATCCAGGTTCCATTGTTTACTCCTCAATTTTAATTCTATTTTGAAAACAAAAATTGAATGATTGTGCTATTGAAGGAAAGAATTTACTTGATAACTTCTGAGATGTTCAATGACTAGATGCACTGTCTGAGAATTTATTTTCGAAGACCTTTTTGCTGTAAATTGATCTATGCATATCTTGAGGCCCCAATTCTTGTGGGTATTCGGTCATTTCATTATTCTGGCTTAATATTTTCTTAGTTCGATTGCATTTATTTGAAACTTTCTAAAGCCTTTTCTACAAATCCAATTTGTGCGTCCCTGCTGCTGTGCCGCCTTAGCTGGCGATGTAGGGTTAAAACTGTGTGTTATTAAACACTTCAAATTTTGTTCTCATTCTGCGTTTTTGTATGCGAATCACATTTAGGATTAGTGGATTGTGTTGGTAATCAATGTGAATACGTCACATTTGGTAATTTGATACACTGTATTCATAGATGGTGCCTTACATCGATAATAGATGAAGATTTTATGCTTGGAAATAGTAGGCACTAGGTATGGTATTTGATATGTATTGTATTCATTATTTTAAATTGCAAGTCTCCCTTGCTTGGCGCCGGTTGCTGCCCATGTGCGCTTACAGCCCATTTTATTTTGTTGTGAATACTGCTTGAGGCAGTTACTTCTCATGCAATGTATATTTTGGTGGCTAGGTAGTGCGATGCCTCCCTCTCCTTGAGTCGACCTTGTCTGGCATGTAATAGCCCTAAATATTGTTAACTCCACTGCAGCTATGGCGTTCCATATAGATAATGCTATAGCATATTAAATATGCCCTATTCATTGCTCATATCATTTAAAATATGTGTTTGGTTTTGTCTCTGTTCTTGCAACGTATTCTAACTAATTCAAATGTGTTAGTCGCCCCATCTTATGGTATTCGCTATACATTCATTTTTGAATGGCGTTTCAAATTATTTGAGTTGCTTCACATGGCATGGTAATTCAACTTTGTGAGATTCGATTGCCATAATGATACTTAACTGCCCTGAACGTCTGCTATGTTAGAGTTTTAATATTTGCAGCCTTGAAATTATACTGTGCATAGAATTCATTCGGTTTAGAATCATATATATATATATATATTCACTTCGAAATAAATAGTGAGAATTTTATCCAACCTCCGATTTGAAATTCCTATAGTCCTCTGTTACAGAAATTAATTCTCATTTTAAGCATACCGAAGCATAAAGACTTGGTCATAATCAGCGAATATGAAATTCACTTGGTCGTTGAGTATTGACCACTTGATACTTATATGTTCTGTGTGGTAGTCAATAGTAAATGAGTTGCTAGTATTCGTTTTATTTTTTTTATAGTATGCAAAATGCATCACTGTTAAATGCATGCTTTAGTAATTGTTGGGTTGGATTCCCTTATCCTCTGATGCATGACTGATTCTTTGGTTGTTTTGTGCTACAGTTTTAGTATCCATTTCGGACATTAAATCTTCCTATATTTATTTTTTGTGTTGCGGGCTCTGTTGCATGCATTAAATTCTGTAATGGTCCTGTGTAAATTTTCATTCCAATTGACAGAATATATGATGTAAAATAAAAAGGTTTTATAGGTTAAATCAAGGATTAACTTAACTTGTATAGGCATGGATTCATAGTAAAATTTAAAGACTATGTTATTTAAAGTATTTGTATTAATTTGTAAATCTATATGTTTGAAATAAATATTCAATGTTTAATCTATGCACAATTGTTGTCGATGTGTTCCATGTGGTTTATTAGAGTTCAATTAGTATACTAAAATTTAGTTATGTTTAGGAGCGGGCACTCAAGTAATTAAAAGTAATGCATTTTTTATTTTATTAAAATTTTCCTTGAACAAATAAGTTACAAATTGATTTGTAAACGATATGCATTTCTAAATTATATATATATATATATATATATATATATATATATATATATATATATATATATATATATATATATATATATAATTTGATAATCTTTAGTTTATAAGTATATTTGTAAATATATTATAATAGTGTTAGTTAAAAGAACATCATTATTTCGGAATTAAGAGATTTTGGGTAAATAAAAGGAATAGATTATGAAAAGAAAGATTAATTTAATTGCATTTAAATTATAATGAGATTGTTAAATGTGAAAATTTCCTTTTTCCTTGGCAATCAGAAATATTACTTATTTTGTAAATTGTGTGTTATCTAGTTGTGAAACCATCATGTGTCTCTTGGTCCCGTTAGTGGATTGGTTGCTATGTGAAGTATGTGTTGTTTATATGAAATTGGGTAATCATTGTTTTGTTCTTTGTGAAAATATTTGTGCATATGGCTTTGTGAGCTTCCAGAGGCTTGTATAACTATGATATTGGTTGAATTGTTATGTTTGAGCCTTGAATTAGTGGATGTGGTACTTGCGATGTGTGGTTGTTGGTTTTATCCATGCACTCTTTATTTGTATTATAGTTGTGTTTGAGAGTGAGATGGTCCATGTCTTCCTTAGGATATGTATTTTGTGGTTTTCATTTCTTGTGTATGATAGCTTTAGCCAGTTGATTTTATTGGGTCTCCTATTTGATAGTAGGGGGAGTGGCTCTCAATGGGGGATGATGTACAAAGTGGCACCAAGTTAACCCATGTGGGAGTTTCTTAACTCAATGATAACTTAAAATGAATTAGGGGTTGGGTAATTTACACATTAATCAAGATAAATGGAGTCTTCATCCATGCTTGTAGTGTTTGTTTAGGCTAAGGATTGGGTGAGAAGGCCTGGTTGGCAAGGCCAACTTCCTTGTCCTCACGAAAGGATTGTTGGCTCCACATGTGTCACCCTATGGGGCTAGCGACTAATGAGATACTGCCAGGGTAACCATAGATGGGGGCTAGCGGCTAGTGATAGACTATCATGGTAACCTATGTCAAGACCATGCGATGACACTCTTCCCTCTATAGACTAGCATTCCCTTGTTTGTTTTCTCCTTTGGTATATGATGTCCTTTATAAGCAATGCATGTTCTTTTGTGATGTGTTGTTGTTGTAATGTCAGTTGTTCTCTGTTTAGCCTTGTTATTTCAATTGTGGTCATCTTGTTGTTGTTGTGGGACCGGGTGTTATCTCCTAGCACAAGGGGTGGACCTTTGGGTTCCACATGGTTTTGTGGAATGTGCCTAGTAGTCCTTTGAGTTTCCCTGTAGTTGATTGTTCGTCTGACAGCTTCTCTTGATGATGTTGATTTTAGCATTTGTTTCATTTCACGTGTACTATCCTTCATGTACTTGTAATGTACTATAATTCAGTTGTATCATATAACAAAATTCTAATGTACTCTCCTCCCTTATTTGAGGAACCATTGATGTAATGATGTAATGTTGTGATTATTTGTTGAACTCTCTCATGTAATGGATAATGTAAATGATGCTATTTCTTATGTTAGTTAAATGGATTGGTTTTCGAGGTTGTTTTATTGTTTTCATGATATGGATAATTCTTATTGGTAGATCATTTAAATGTCATGGATAAAATGAGATTAATATTGATAAATGAAATTTGTTTTATGTGATGATTTACATTTCTTGCTAGTTTCATTAATGGAATTCTAGTAATGTAAACTCAAAACCTTAGAGGACTTAGATTAGAAAAAAAGTTTTAGTATCATTTGGAATCTTGCGATTATTGCACTTTAAAAAAAAAAAAGTTCCTGTTTTTAGATGTTTTAGCATGTTATCCTCTAGGGTTTCATGGTAGGGCATTACACATGGTATTAGAGCCTAGGTTCATACACTAGGCACTTTGGATATATATGAGCCCATTAAGCTGTCCTCGTTGTGTGTACTTTTGTGATTAAGTTTTCTCCCTTCTGTTATCCTCTCTTAGCAACTCGAGATTTGTCATTAGGTGGTGCTTGTCTAATGGTGCAGAAAATTGGTGGAAAGAATAGGACCCTCGATGTAGTGCACAATGCACATATATTCTTTCTATCAGAGAACCATTATGGACACTTGTATAGCCTTGTGATGTGATTTTCGATGGTGTGAATTCGTGTACGCATGTGAAGAATGTGTGTGTAATCTAGAATTTTGTGCTTATGAAGTGATAAATTATGTTTTCATGCCTTTGAAAAGGTGCAAAATCATGGTTTTTGCTGAATTTATTATGAGATTTAGTGTTTTATAATTAATAAAGTGGAATGTTTTGTGTGTGAATGATGAATATTTGATGAAAAATGTGTGTTTTGTGTGTATAAATATGTGTTGTTTTGTGAAAGTGTGGCATCTTGATGTAGCAAATCAGCTTGGCATATTACATGACATTATATGCATTGTTATGATCAACATGTAATTATTCTATCATGTAGCGGATGGTTTAGAAGATGGTTTGATTACTGAGTGTTGTCTTCAGAAGTGTCTTAGTGAAGGGGAAATAGTGTCACATCACTCACTTGTGAGTGCCCTGTGATATTGCGACTTTCCCCTCATGGTGTGTTTGACTATATGACTATGTACATGTTCGACTATGTTGTTTTGTTGTAGGTTGCAAGTATTAGGTATTGACTCCACCTGAATTGTCAGGTTTGAGCATGCTTTAGACCCAATGGAAATAATTGATGGAGATATAGCATTTGGTCCCTGTTCAGCCATCATCCTTGACAAGGATGAGTATCTGTTGTCACCCTAGTAGTGTTGTTCGTTAGTGAATTGGTTCACTTGATAATTGATATTGCTTGTATTTACGTATGTTCTATTCTAACTTTCCAACTTCTAGGAGTAAGTCAAATCTTAGGGGGGGAGGATGTAGTGCCCCTCTGTGCTTCACCCTGTCAGTGTGGTTAGTTCATATTGGTCTGTCAACATTGTTGTTGTATTGTCGTCTGTCTTGCTTGAAGTCAGGTATTGCTTGGTAATCAATTCCTTTGATTAATTTGGGTTGATTTGTACTTGATTGATTATTATATTAAAAAAAATATTAAGGTTAAAAGGGCATTGCAATAATTAAAATAAATGCTTTAATATAATTGAGGTGTTGACAAAATAAAATATCATTAATATCTTTATTAACTTTAAATAAATTAAAAGTATGAGTAATTTAAAGAAATATTAAAATAAACAAAATTGTGCAAACAAATTAAAAAAAAGATTAAATTAACAAATAAAATATCTTGAGTTGATTTATTATGTGCAATAAATAAGGATACGTATATAAATGAATATATTTAAAAATGGTAGTTAACAAGGGGTGAGAAATTAAATAAAATAATTAAAGTAATAAAAGAGCATGCAGTAATGACATTATGGAATAGTAATTGCCTATTGAAATTGTTGGGGGCGTTTTGAAGTGTTTGGGGCTGGGCTTAACCAGCACACTCTAAGCGTTGACCGCTTAGGTGGCTGGTGTGGGGCCTCTAAGCCTTCCGTTTTCCGTTTTGTTTTCCTCTGACTCTCCACGATGACAGTCACTGCTACGGTTATGTTTGAATTCAATTTTGAATCTCTCCCGCCCGATCCATTGAAAGGCGGCAAACAAGGAACTAGTACTATTGCCCGCGCATTTCCACTTCAATACAACGTTTGCTCCTGTCCTGGCGTTCTCCAATACAAATGGAGCGGGGCTAACAGATCAGAAATATGGCGGTGTTCGTATTTTCTTGCTCTCACATATGCTTAAATGTTGCTGCATTTATCAGGTTCTCCTTCAGCTTCATCAAAGCGGCTATCTACTAACCAAATGCTTCACAGTTTACTGTGTTCGTCTAATGAACAACAGAAACTTTTCGCAGGGCTTTCCTCCTGAATGCACTCGCCAAGGTTTCAACTGAGATCAAAGAATGAATATGTACTAAGTTTCTCCATATTCATTAATTCAAATTCTTTTATTCTCTCATTTTTTGTACCGATTTGCAAGCCTCACTGACTATTTTTTACCCCCATTATTTTGTAAGGATTACAATCCCAACAAACTAAATAAATATGTAACTATATTTAAATAGGAGTAATACGGTTAATCAGCTGTAACTACATATAACTGCAGATAACCACAGGTAACTGTATAACTAAAAACTGTAATATGCGAATACGAACAAACTGACATTATTGAAGCCCTAACAATCCCAACAAACTAAGTAAATATGTAACTGGACAATTTGGATGATTTTAGATTGTACTCTCCAACATTGTTGAAGCTCTAAACCCTCAATTTCCTCTCAAATATGAATATGCATCCCATTTTCAATTATCCCATCTCAACTTGCATATCCTATCTCAAATTGACTGCATTCTTTAAATGAAAATCTAACTAATCACAATAACAAATATAACAAATGTGTACCTACAAACTTATCCAGGGTTTTCTAAAGCGTACAAATAAAATTGGAGATAAAATGCATAACAAGAACAAGAAAGTCCTTATTATTATTGATTTATCAATGGACATCAATTTTCTTAACAATTGCAACTAACATTATTATAAATCGCATTCCCCAATGTTTTACAATTTTCATATATTTTTCCGATTTTCTAGACCAATGTTTTACAATTTTCATATATTTTTCCCATTTTCTAGCCAAGTAAACTGAAAATAATTTTCAGATTATATTTTCCACATAACTTTTTACCCTTGGCTGAAAACTTTCCCTTTTAGATTTTCACTTTTGCAAGTGAATAAAATGATCCTCTCGAACTCTTACATATTCACTTGCAATAAAAACAAACCTATGCACCCTCCCAATTGTTTTAAAAAATATATGAATGTATGCATATTAGAAGGCATCATAGATATAAATCATCACAAATTTTTCATGGAAATTTTCCTTTCCATTTTGATGGTGCGATGGGAAGTTGTTAATGTCCTTCCCTTGTTATATAGAACTTGAAATTTAATATATGTGTATCCCCTAAAGTTTTGATTTTTTTAAGGGACAAATGAATATTTATAAGAGATTAAAATAATCCCCACATTAATTTAAAACCATACATAATTATTTTTAGAACTTCTAATTTTAAAAATGAAACCACCAATTAAGAATGTTCTAGCCAAAATGACGAGATTTGCACCATGAGCTTCAATGACATCTAGAGGCTATGAAAATTGTTAATAGAATTTATATTTTCTTTGGATCATCATTTAATTTATAGAAAATAAAAAATATGTCATTTTGGGGGGTCCCTTTCAATGACAACCAATTTGCGAGTGGTTAAAAGAACTTTCACCATGACCACCAAACTCACTTGATGACCACAAAAATAAATCTAAAGTCACCATGAATTATACACCCATTCTATTTCCAAATTCATAAAAAAAAATATTTTGATGATGCTCCTTGGACCTACCCATAGTGGAACATTGATTTTAGGCCCAAAACTTGCCCAATCAACTAGAAAAAAGAGGAAGTGGATTGGTCTAATTTTTTAAAAAAACCAATGCTGTAAATTTGAAATCAAACCTATAGTTAAAGATTTTAATACATAAATATTGCAGTCATCTTGCCATTTTAGGGCTTGGAAAGAGCCTTTCTCACCAAACAACTATTAATCTACTTAGGAAACATGGCATAAAAAAAAGTGCCAAAATGGCTCTTTTCTAGGGTTGTATTCCCCTTGAGGGAATAGTGAGATCCCATAATAGACTTCTAGGGTGTAGAGAAAAGTGCCAACATGAATGCTCTAAAACTGCTCAGCTTGTAATGCTCAAAATTCATATTTTTCAAACATTATTTGGTGGCAATGGGCCACCAGATATGTAAAACCAATATTTCCTTCTATCAATTTTTTTTTCTCTAATGATTATTTGAAGTTTGATATGAAAATAACATCACAATATATACCTATGTAGAAATGTTAGCACCAACACATCCCACAACATTCCTAAATCTATCAATGTGAGAACTTGTCAAGCCCATCCAGACTTTACAATATGGGATAAAATGAAATACCTCATCATGTGGAATGTATACATCATATTTTTTATGAATATCATATGCAACATCATTTTTAATACCTCACATAAAAAAGGTTACAACCATGTAGAGTTAAAAGTCTATCATGTTGAACTAAGTAATGAAATAATTCACATTGTTTGGATGCGAAATATAAAAAACACGAACGTCATATTTTAGTTTCACATTAGATTTAAAACCTTCATATGTATTGTGGTTCAAGAAAACCTTAGAATACATCTATCCCAAGTTATTCGAATCATACTTCAACTCCAAGTTAGAAAACTTAAAATACAAAAAATCAGAGATATCGATTATGCTCCAAGGTCAAGTTGATCATGATAGTAAGGAAATTGATCATTCCTCAATTCAACAATAGGGTCAATCAAACATGTCTCACAATCACTAGGAACAAGATGATTTATATAGTTTAATATTTGAACTACATGTGGGAGACAATCCCCTTGGCCAAGGAATAAACCATTATTTGTATGGTTTGATAGTACCTTGGGTTGATCCTCTTCAAACACTTTATTCTTGGTCAGTTTCAAAGAGAGTATTATGATGCCACCAATATCTTGAATCACTATTTATAGTGTTTGATAGAGTTGTAGGTTCATCATACATGGTATTTTTCCTTATGTTCACCATTGCTACAAATTATTATGCCTTCTCAATAAAGAGAACTAAATCCTCCTCAAAATGATCATGTTAAGAATCATTGCAATTAATTGAAGATAATATAAATTTAAATTTAAAGATACAAAGCATCAATATATTATATATAAGATGATATAAAGTGTTCCAAAATATAAAAATTTAATCAAATTATGGATCAAAAAGTACTTATTTAGGGTAGAGTATGTAAATTAATAATTTATTTTCCATATCTAACCCTATTTTGTAGTTTCCAAGCACGTAAGTCCCTTTATTGACCAGTATCCACATTGTACTTTTGGGTTACACTTTAAGTCAAGACCTAAAATTTGAAGCCCTGGGATGATTCAATTATGTTCTATAATTCAATTTTCTTTCAAGAGAGATAAAGCTCGCTATGAATTTTATCTAAGTTGATAGTGATTGAAAAACATGTCAACACATTCTTCCTATGATAAAAATATCCAATTGGTCTTCATGAGAATAGTTATAGACAATAGAGATCTCATCAAATTCTTTGTCATCATAGTTGACAAGGCAAGAGACTCCTCATATATAAGACTATGTTCAAGTTCCTCAAATGGAGTTCCAATATGTCATCCCTCAATAACATCATTGGTAAATTATACAATAATATTCATAACATACTAATCTACAATTATGCAACAATCCATCTCATCCATGTGTGTGCAAATACCTTCAACAAGGTGGCCAAAGTCATCACATCCCTCAAAGGAGTTGAATTATGGGGGGACACCAAGTAAATATTTAGGTTCATGTTCCTTTGATTGAACATATGCATGCATTGGTTTGGTATCATCAACAATATGAGATAATCTATTATATTGAAGTTCTAAACACCTATCTATTCTTTGATTTATGGATTTTTCATGTGGTGGACCTTTGCACATTTCATCTTCCTTATCATAAGTTGTATTTATAGTGTATATTCTACAATATCAATTCAACACACATTTTTTCCATTTGCTAATTATATAATATATATGTTTTATCATAGCAGGCATATTTGTACTCTTTTATATATACTTCATTTACAAATGTGATGGAACTATTTTTTCATTTTGGTTAGTCATAATTTGCTTTTTTATAGTCATTTCTTACTTTCTCAATAATTATAATGATTTAATATATTTAATCAAACCTAATAAGCTTCAACTCTTTTTGTATAGCACTCAAACCCATTCATAAGCTTGACTAAGTAAATAAATGCATACTGAATTATTAGGTCTATAATATGCAAGAACTTTGGATAGAGAATCCATAAACCTTGTGCAAAAAGTAGAATAAGATTCTCCTTCTAGCTTCTTAATATCACACAATGCTTTGAAAAAATACATGGGATCAACATCCATTTCATTCATGATTCTCAACTATGTATCATAATTTGCTTGAGTAGCTAAATCACATCATGACTCATGGGAAGTACGTGCTCCACCTCTTTGCATATGATGGATGCTTAGTGAAAGTGAACCCAAAGATCATCCTTTCTAACAACCATCCTAATATGTTCTAGATTGTGAGAAATAATGGGGTTCAAGAATTCCCCAACACGTAATTTTATTTAAATGTGACTTATTTTCCTATTGGAGTTCTATCAAACTCAACATAAGGATTTAGAACCTTAAGTCATAGTTTCCACTCATTCCTATTAAGATTGATTAGTGGAATGAAATGTTTACATCCACCCCAAATTTTTATAATATTATGGTAAAAAAATAGAAAAAATCTACAAGAAAGCCAATGACATTACTTCCCACCTGAGCTTGTGAAGATTTCTAGTTAGTGTACATATAACCTCTTTTACCTCCAACATCAAACTCTAGTTGCTTGATTCAAGCCTAAGATTAAATTTATTAAATACCACTAGACTAATGGCACTCAAATTAGAGCCCACCTTCATTGGGTCAAATTTGGGGACAAGGCCACTAAGGAATTCCCCAAATCCCTTTGCCTCAAGTAGGTAAGAGAAGAAATTTAAGGTATCCAATTTTCTCATAAAAAAGTCATGTTCCTCCCCCAAGGTCTATAAAGCCTTTCTAGACCATTACAAACTAGTTTTTTCAAGCCTTAAAGAATTTTGGAAAATTTTCTCAAAAATTAAAATAAATGCTTGTATATTCCCACTAGTGTTGGTTGGTTTGCTCAAGCCTCTTTTGATGCTTCACTCACATTTGATGAGATTTTCATTATGTGCTTATGTAAATGGACAATGAGAAGGGCCCTTACATTCATAGCTTCCATTATGTGTTCTTTAAAGCAACTTGGTATTTTACTAGTCTAGACCTACTACAAGTCTACGAGGAAGCTCTCCTCAATAAATCCTTAAGTAGTGTCAATAATTGGGTGAATATCAAGTTTATAGCCAAGGCTTGGAATCTTAAGTTGATTTCCAACTAGAGATCAATCAATTTGTAAAGCAAGAACAACCCCATTTATTAAGGACAAACTGCAATTATGACATAATCTTAATTCTCAAAACTTTTAGATTACATGTACCCTTTATAAAGAACAAATTTTGAATGACATTTTCTAATGAATGAATTAGATACTGAGAATGGAACCCACTATCACAAAGTAACAAAATACAGCCCAAACTAACCACCAAATAATACAATTAAACAAAACCCAATCTTAAAACATTCTTTTTAAGAATGGAAAAGTGCATATGTATTTCAACCACAAAATGAACATAACTTTATGTCAAAACAATGAATTGACTCATATACATTTAAAACACCACATTGTTGCTTATAACAACACTTAAAAGTAGAAAGACCATATAGATATGAATGCTGAATCATTTTGTTTCGATGAAAAGATCATATTCACCCAACTAATTTATATAGCAAAAGAATTTTTTGTTATACCACAAACACTTACATATTCTTAAAAAATATAAGAGAAGACTTGAATGTCATAGTGGCATTCCAAATTTGCTTGCTTGTTCTTAAAAACATGGAAAATTTGAATTTTTATAATTTATGCACAAGTGATCCATACAAACTACATTTATAACACTAACGAGATCGCAAATCATCCTCCAAATCGAGCCAATTATGTTAGACAGGTGTAGCTTTTGCACTATGGTTAGTTCAACCAAAACATAAGATTCCAGTATGAAATATTTGAAAGAGTAAGAAAAGAGTGTTGTTGGATTCACATGATCTTATTGTGACAGTGAATGCGATTATAATATTTTGGATCTGTATTAACATTTTCGTTGCTGTCTTCCATACTTGTACCACTCTGGCGGAAACACTCACGGTAAGTGTTGGCTACCTGTAGGTTTACTTGCCTCTTTCATTTTTGTGCAAAAGAATGGCCAACCCAATAAATTATAAAATCCCTTGAAGTTTCCGTTCAATACTGACAAACGAATCAAGAGTCTTGCAAAAGAAAAGATAGTTACATATTTACTTAGTTTGTTGGGATCGTAATCCTTACAAAATAATGGGGTAAAAAATAGCCAGTGAGGCTAGAAAATCGGTACAAGAAAAGAAAGAATAAAAGAATTTGAATTAATGAATATGGAGAAACTTAGTACATATTCATTCTTTGATCTTAGTTGAAACCTTGGCGAGTGCATTCAGGAGGAAAGCCCTGCGAAAAGTTTCTGTTGTTCAGTAGACGAACCCAGTAAACTGTGAAGCATTTGGTTAGTAGATAGCCGCTTTGATGAAGCTGAAGGAGAACCTGATAAATGTAGCACCATTTAAGCATTTGCGAGAGCAAGAAAATACGAACACCACCATATTTCTGATCTGTTAGCCCCACTCCATTTGTATTGGAGAACGCCAGGACAGGAGCAAACGTTGTATTGAAGTGGAAATGCACGGGCAATAGTACTAGTTCTTTGTTTGCCGCTTTTTAATGGATCGGGCGGGATAGATTCAAAAGTGAATTCAAACATAACCGTAACAGTGACTGTCACCGTGGAGAGTAGAGGAAAACAAAACGGAAAAAGAAAGGCTTAGAGGCCCCACACCAGCCACCTAAGCGGTCAACGCTTAGAGTGTGCTGGTTAAGCCAGCCCATATTTTGGTGGCTAGGTAGTGCGATGCCTCCCTCTCCTTGAGTCGACCCAGTCTTGCATTTAATAGCCCTGAATATTGTTAACTCCGTTGTAGCTGTGGCGTTCCATATAAAGAATGCTATAGCATATTAAATATGCCTTGTTCATTGCTCATATCATATAAAATATGCGTTTGGTTTTGTCTCTGTTCTTGCAACGTATTCTAAGTAATTCGAATGTGCTAGTCACCCCACCTTTTGGTATTCGCTGCACATTCATTTTTGAATGGCGTTTGAAATTATTTGAGTTGCTTCGCATGGCATGGTACTTCAACTCTATGAGATTCGATGGCCATAAAGATACTTAACTGCCCTGAACGTCTGTTATGTTAGAGTTTTAATATTTGCAACATATATTCACTTCAAAATAAACAGTGAGGATTTTATCCAACCTCCGATTTGAGATTCCTCTAGTCCTCTGTTAGAGAAATTAATTATCATTTTAAGCATACCGAAGCAAACTTGGTCATGGATTATCGACCACTTGATACTTATATGTTTTGTGTGGTAGTCAATAGTATAGGAGTTGCTGGTATTCGTTTTATTTTTTTTATAGTATACCAAATGGATCACTGTTAAATGCATGCTTTAGTAATTGTTGGGTTCGATTCCCTTATCCTCTGATGCATGACTGATTCTTTGGTTGTTTTGTGCTTATAAAGTTTTAGTATCCGTTTCAGACATTAGATCTTCCTATATTTATTTTTTGCGCTGCAGCCTCTGTTGCACCCATTAAATTCTATAATGGTCCTCTGTAAATTTTCATTCCAATTGGTAGAGTATATGGTGTAAAATAAATAGGTTTTATAGGTTAAATCAAGGATTAATTTAGCTTGTATAGGGATGGATTCATAGTAAAATTTAAAGACTATGTTATTTAAAGTATTTGTATTAATATGTAAATCTATATGTTCAAAATAAATATTCAATGTTTCGTCTATGCACAATTGTTGTCCTTGTGTGGTTTATTAGAGTTCAATTAGCATAGTAAAATTTAGTTATGTTTAGGAGCAGGCACTCAAGTAATTAAAAATAATGCATCTTTTATTTTATTAAAATTTTCTTTAACAAATAAGTTATGAATTGATTTGTAAATTATATGCATTTCTAATTTTTTTTTTTTATATATATATATAGAGAGAGATAGAGAGCTTATAGGTATATTTATAAATATATTATAATAGTGTTAGTTAAAAGAACATCATTATTTCAGAATTAAGAGATTTGGGGTAAATAAAAGGAATAGATTATGAAAAGAAAGATTAATTTAATTACATTTAAATAATAATGGGATTGTTAAATATGAAATTTTTCTTTTTCCTTGGCAATCATAAATATTGCTTATTTTGTAAATTGTGTGTTATGTCTAGCTTTCAAACCATCATGTATCTCTTGGTCTCGTTAGTGGATTGGCTGCTATGTGAAGTATGTGTTGTTTATATGAAATTGGGTAATCATGGTTTTGTTCTTTGTGCCTAGGAATATTCATGCATATGGCTTTGTGGGCTTCTAGAGGCCAGGATAAATATGATATTGGTTGAATTGTTATGTTTGAGCCTTGAATTGGTAGATGTGCTACTTGCGATGTGTGGTTGTGGGTTTTAGCCATGCACTCTTTATTTGTGTTACAGTTGTGTTTGAGAGCGAGATGGTTGATGCCTTGGTCAGGATATGTATTTTATGGTTTTCATTTCTTGTGCATGATGGCTTTAGCCGGTTGATTTTATTGGGTCTCCTATTTGACAGTAGGGGGAGTGGCTCTCAATGGGGGCTGGCGCACAAAGTGGCACTAGGGTAACCCATGTGGGAGTTTCTTAACTTAGTGACAATTTAAAATGAATTAGGTTGGGTAATTTACACATTAATCAAGATAAATGGAGTCCTCGCCCATGCCTGTAGTGCTTGTTTAGGCTAAGGATGGGGTGAAAAGGCCTGGTTGGGAAGGTCAACTTCCTTATCCTCATGAAAGGATTGTTGGCTCCACATTTGTCACCCTATGGGGTTGGCGACTAGTGAGAGATTGCTAGGGTAACCATAGATGGGGGTCGATGGCGAGTGATAGACTGTTAGGGTAACCCATATTAGGACCATGTGATGACACTCTTTCCTCTCTAAACTAGTATTCCCTTGTTTGTTCTTTCCTTTGGTATATGATGTCCTCTTGTAGCTATGTATATTTTTTTGTGATGTTTTGTTGTTGTAATGTCAGTTATTCTCTGTTTAGCCTTGTTATGTTGGTTTGTGGTTACCTTGTCATTGTTGTGGGACCAAGTTATATCTCTTAGCATGGGGGGTGGACCTTTGAGTTCCACATGGTCAGGTGGAATGTGCCTAGTACTACATTTTTTTTCCTTGTAGTTGATTGTTCGTCTGACGGCTTGTCTTGATGATGTGGACTTCTGCATTTGTTTCAGTTCATGTGTACTATCTTTCATGTACTTGTAATGTACTATAATTCAATTATATCACATAGCAAAATTTTGATGTACTCTCCTCCCTTATTCGAGGAAACATTGATGTAATGGATAATGTATATGATGTTATTTCTTATGTTAGCTAAATTTATTGGTTTTAAAGGTCATTTTATTGTTGTTATGATATGGATAATTCTAATTGGCAGATCATTTAAATGTGATGGATAAAATAAGATTCATATTGATAAATGAAATTTGTTTTATGTGATGATTTACATTTCTTTCTAGTTTCTTTAATGGGATTCTAGTAACATAACCTCAAAACCTTAGAGGACTTAGATTAGAAAACAAGTTATAGTATCATTTGCAATCTTGCGATTATTGCACTTTCAAAAAAAAAAAATTGTCCCATTTTTAGGTGTTTTAACGTGTTGTCCTCTAGGGTTTCATGGCGGGGCATTACACAAGGGTTGTTAGTCAATTCATTGAAGGGTTATCATTTCCTAATGAAATAAAGGAAAATAGGTATCTCATCCCACACATGTTTAATAAACCCCAAAACACCTATATTTTGATGTTTCATTTTAGTGACCTAGACTTTTGAACATCATAACTTGCTGATTTGGAGTCCATTTTAATCCCTAGATCTAGGTTTTTTATTCATTTGCATTGCATTGCATTGATTTACATCTCATTTAGGGTTGTTTACTTGCATTAGTTTGCATCTCATTTAGGGTTTTAGGTTTGCATTTTTGTATTCTTTAGCATCTAGAAAATTCAAAAATATCAATCATTTTGTATAGTGTTTACATAATATTGCATAATAAGTCATTTACATCTGAAAATTGAATCAAAATTACATCTCAAATTAGCTCTTTTTGTTTGTCATTTAGCACTATTTTGTACTTGCATTTAGGCCTCATTTTACATAAATCTAAAATTGTACCTACTATCTAAAAATATAATTTGAAAACCATAGAAATCATATGAAAAACTTACAAATTAATTTTAAAAAACCTGAAGTGAGACCCATTCACCCATGGGAAAATGAGTTCTTGATTAGGGATTTTTGTAAATTTTTGAGAATTAAAATCACTGGTTTTTCCTTTTGTGTTTATGAATCAAAGATTTTTGTGGTTTAGGATACTGACTCTTTTGCTCAATTAGGGTTTTTTACCTAAAGGAGAGAGATAGATCCTACACAAAATCTAGGTGGTTCACTCAAACTAATGCAAGTATGATGGAAATATATCTAAATAAAATGATCTAAATTCAATGGACTAAAGAAATAAACTGATTATTTATGCAAAACCTAAGAAAGATGGAGTGTTTGGAAACACAGTGTGATATGCAGAAATGAACTAGAAACATGCATAAATGGAAAAAAAAACTTAATTAGACTGAATGAAGTGCACCTAGAGATAGAATTTTGATGCTGGAAGGTTTGGGAAAGGTTCAAAAGTCATTGTTAATGTCCACTAGGACTCATTCACCATAGATGGAAAATTAGTCCAGGTTCCAGTAAATTTTGCTGAAATAGGTTTCGAAATGCTGGGAACTAAAATCCTCATAAATCACTTTTTCTATCCTTGTAGTGGGACTCATTTTCCACTGATGGTGAATTATTCCACCTACAAAAATCTACAAATTCTGAAGTCAACTCTATGGGTGCAGATCTGCACTTGTCTTCTTATCGGGTTGATGGAACTAAAACTATAGAAAATGGGTTGAATGATGTCTCCAAGCTTGAATTAGGTCTTTGTTGACTTGAATAGCTTTGATGACTTCTTGACCACTTTTCAACACCTATCTCTTTGAAAAATTTTCCTACAAGACCAAACCCATGTTACTAAAGTATGAAGATATGTCAATGGCTACTCCAAGATGCTCGATAGTTGTTTGATTCAATGATGAAAAATGCTTGAATTCTTGAGTGTATGAGATGATTAAGTGAACAAGATTAATTTGGGATAAAATGGATATAAAAACACTTATTTGTGCACACTTATCCCCCAATTTCCCAAAAATACAACATTACAGGCCGACCTAAGGTATTAATAAATAAAAACCTGAAAGAAATTTGAATTTGTTTTGAATTTTGTGCCAAGAGGGACTCATTCGCCACCTATGTTGAATGAGTCCCACTTAAGGCATGTAAGTGGGTGTCAAGAATTAAATTGTATTTAATGTTTTTTGTCGGGTTTGTACTAAAAACACACACTTAATTACGGCCTATAAGTGCATAAAAGGGCCAAATAAAGCATAAGAAAGGTTTAATTAGTGATGACAAGCCTAGAAAAGTGTGAAAGTTTGTTACAAGACTTTACAACACTTCAAAATAAGACTTGGTAAGGGATAAAAAGGGGATATTTAGATGAATTATAATAAGAAGAGTCTAAAAAAGTGTAGAAATGTGTTACAACACTTCACAACACCTTCAAAAGACATCATAAACTGTTAATAATTTGAATATCCAAGACCTAATGTGAATGTATCAGTCACATTGCATCATTAAATCTAAGAAAAATAAGCCAAGCATCATAGGAAAAAGACCTAAATGACCATGAAAATGTCCAAAGATCCATTTTTCTAGGGTACATTTAGCCCCAACTTTAGTGAGAGGATGAACTTGCTTCAAACTCACACTAAAGTAGCCATGCAAATCAAGAGGGATCTAAATGCACTTATGCTAGCAAGATGAGATAATAATGATCAAGATGGATGATCAGGCACCCATGATGAAGATCCCATGGCAAACTAAACATAAGAACAATGGAACACACATGTGAAAGAGAATAAGAGAAGGAAGAGAAAAGGGAAAAGTCGAATCAAGCTTTGATCGTTTGTCCAGCTAGTTGTGGATTAGATCTAGGTTATTTGTTCGAAAATGCATACTCACTATGGGGTGATAGAACTCATGGCTATCCATTGGGTGAGAAGACCCAAACGGTGAGAAACATACACTCGGCTAGTATGTAATCATAAACACATAGGTGGCTATGGGGAAACTCGTGCCTTAGAATGGGCTTCCCACTAAACCATATCAAAGTTATACCTCCTAATAACTTCAATAAAGTGCCACAAATGAAAATGTTGGTTCGTGCTTCATGATACAAGCAAAGCTTTGTAAGCTTAGAAATCATGAACAAATAGGATGGCACCACATGCATGCAAGCTGTGTTATGCAAGGTGGCCATATAAATGAAAAAATGCAAAAATGTAAAAATGAAAAAGATGTTCAAAGAAGTCTTGTTTAGTTCATGTGCAAGGTATATCACTTAGGGAACATTTTGTCTAATGTCTCTAAGAGAGGACCCGATGAGTCTAATTTATGGTTTAATTTTGGGTAGAATTTATGACTTATTTTTTGAACTTGTCATGGACCTTGATGTTAAGTGTTGATATTTTTATGATATTTCCTCAAAACCATAAACATTGGGCATAATCTTATTTATTCAAATCTTTAATGACATTGGCATGTTATATGGACTATCTATATTAATTCTGAATGTGGTTAATGAATTTTCTTTAAGGTGGTTACAGATGTGTAATTATTGTGCATACTAACATTTCCGTGCAAATATAATTTGAGGATACTAAATTGAGAAAGACACCACCACCTGGGTATGTGCAGGATCATGATGGCCCAAAAAGTGGCAATATTATGGGTATTTGTAGGGTATGTGGCTGATGACTTCTTTTTTTTCCAAAATTGATGAAACGAAAAGGGTTTTTAGAGGAGATTCTCAAGTTTCCACCAATATAAATTATGCTTTAATTTTAATTTAATAAATAATTATTATTTATTTCTATTAGAATTACGACTAAAGTCCTGATCGATAGGCTGATTGAAAAACATCTATAACTTTCAAACGGTATCACATTTTTTGAATCCAAAACATGCATCACATTCTATGCTTCACATACTATAGGATTAAAAATATAAAAATTAAATTTCACAAAGTTTTGACCAAGTTAAGGTGGCCAGACTTATGAGTTTTATATATTTTTTAAAATTTGTAATAAAAAATTCATAATTAATTATTTACTTGAAAAAAATTACAAAAAATATGCATTACATCTGGACATGAGTCCTCTACTTATATATAAAATCTTATAAAAATATATTATCATTTTATTATGGTTAGGGTGGTTAGACAAACACCTACTTATTTTTTCCCTAAAATTTAAGTACTATCGCATTGAAATTTCAAATTTTCACCAAATAGATTTTATTTATTTTAAATAAACCTAATAGTTTAGGAAACTACATTCAATTTCTACAGCTTTCTATTGTTACATATTTTGAAATAATATAGATAATTTATTCAAATTTTTATGTTAAGTTGCCTAACACCTGATTTTTTTTCTCAATTTTTGCCACTTAAGGGCCTATTTTTTCCATGATGATCCTATACATACCCACCTGGTCATGCACTTTAATTTCCAATGAGGGAATCATTCAAAGGTCAAAGGAGGTCGACGGTAAGAGATTCCCCATGCAAATAAAAAATAACCACCTTGTAATGGTCTTTATTGTTGTTGAGCAAGTGTGGGCATTATTGCAGTGGTAAATCTTTATTTGGACATGCATGTCTAAGCAAATTCCATGTAGGTGTAACCACCTTTCCACTTTCTCTATTTTCCTTAAATGGCATCCTCCGAGTTTGTGGAGTTGATTGCCTTGCTTAGTTGGTAGTGTAAATAAGGATTAGATGCTCCTTCTCATAATGTTGCGCGATTTGATGATGTACTTGCATTCTTAAGTTTTCAGCAATACAATTATGCCACTCTTTTATACTCATGAATTCCACTGAATAAAATAAAGTTCTAAGTTTGAGTATCTGAGTTTACATTAGTTCTAGAGGATACTCATCCAAGGGGTCCACTTGGTGAGAAATTCATCCTTTAGCTTAGTTTATCCTAGTTATTACTTTTTGTTCAATAATTAGTTAAGAATTTGGCATTAACTGTTCCTACAGCCACTAGAATTCCATTCTATGACTGTTCCTACAACCAAAGTAGACAAAGTAGTTTCTTGTTTGGTCACTTAGATTTTCATTACTGTCATGCATTTCAGCTTAGTATAGGTGTTGGTTGATGTTCAAAATTTATGTTATTCCTTTCCAAGCAATTTACTTTCAGCATTGTGTCTTTCTTAGCTATAGAATTAAAATGGCTACTTTGAGTTCCTAGTGCACATACTATGCTAACCCATTTCAAGTTCACATCCTTGGGTTGACAAGTTAAATGCACCTTGATGATGATTGAAATAGCTATTCAGGTTAGATGTCCAATCTCTGAATCACAATTGTAAAGGCCTAATTGTTAAATCATTGTAGGGGGCCAGTATTTTTTGGCATCGTTGTCAAGGATGGTGTCAAACTAGGAAGTTCTTTGGAGTCATTGATAGTTTTTATTGTTGTAGTCTTTTTGAAGTTTGTTCTTAGAATATTCCTCATCTAGGAAAGTAATGATCCACTATTCTTTTTCCAATTCTTTGTGTGTGTTGGCTGATGCTGAGTTGATACCGCATGCATAGAGAGCAAAGAAGAGATTCTTATGGGAGATTCCTTCCTAATAAATCTGATCCATTCTAGCTAGAAGAGCTTCCAAATCTTCCCAAAAATGAAGAAGAAGAAGAACCATACCCCTTGATTTACTTCCTAATCTGACTAGTTCTAAAGCTTCCTCTAACAACCAAAATCTAACTGAGAACCCCTTTTCTTTGGAAATCCATCAAAAAAGCATGGGTGATGCAAATAGAAACAAACCTAACCAACCAGATTTTTCCTTTCCCCATTTCTCATTAGAATGAAGTTGACAACATAAAAAAACTATGGAGACTTGGGAGGACATGAAGACAAAGTTCTTTGAGAAGTAGAAGGAATATTGCAGGGGCAATGACATGAGAGTCCAGATAACATTTTTAGGATGCAGTGGAAGGAACATGAGAGCTTGGAGGATTACATTTCAAGGTTTTTGTTCTTCCTATAGAAATCTTCATACCATACCCTTAATGAAGAATCAAAAAAGCTGCTTTTCCTAAGGGGAATCAATGAGAGCTGCACTGATGCCTTGGACTTGATGACAGGAGGAGATATCACCCAAGTTCCTTGGGAAGACATCAAGAAAATATGGTAGAACTATTCTAGGCCAGCTTCAAAGAAAGGGAGAGCTTACCAATCCTCTATGGGTATGTCATCAACCAGTGAAGTTTCAAGGATGGAGATTACTTGTTTGCTAAAAAATTTCAAGCAAGATATCATAAACAATCTAGTCACTCAGCTGGATACACTTTAGGCTAAGAAGAAACATGAGGAGGTAGAGGCAATGTTGACAGAATATTTCCCCCATTGCAGACAAAAGAAGAAAGACTGTAGATGCAAGATGATAGCTAATATTGACAACAAGAAGATTCCACCTGAGTTTAAACCAATCTAGATTGAATAAGATCAAGTCTACTTTGTTGCACAAAGGAGGCCATGGGCTCTAAGACAAGGTATTCCACTAAATCCACTATCTTTTGGTAGGCCATATTTTAATTCTTATTCATCTGGTAACCAATGGAAACCCCCATATCCATCCAACGATGGAGGATATCCACCACAACCTTGGAATAACCCTCTAAATGTTTGGTTCAATCGTGAAAACTCTCCACCTCAGTGGAAAAAACCTCAGGGGAATTGGATGCAGTTTCAAGGACCTTGGCAGCCACCTCTAGGAGACTGGCAACAAACATCTCAATGGAGAGGATGACAAAAATGGCCAAAACATACAACCAGTTACATGCATCCACCTTCTCAACCCCAACAACCTACTATAATTCCTCCTACTAATTCAAGCTCAAATGCACCTAAACCTACTCAGGTACAAGCACAACCCACACCTAACCTGAATAACAAACCACAATAACATCTTGTATACTCTTTTGATCCAAATCAATTCTCTGCATGTGCTATGAGTGTGAGTTATATCCACTTGCATTCAAGAACTACTTTACCAACTCCTTCCACACCTATTATTATTGAGCTTCTTGTGGAAGAGGAAGAGGAACCGCTGAATGATCCCATTCAGCCAAGAGCACCTAAAGATCCTAAACCAGTCCCAGTCAAGTAGATTGAACAAGATCCACCATTTCCTTAGAGATTGGAAGTTTCCAAGAAAAAGGAAGACAAGGAGGAGACAACCTTTGACATTTTGGATCACCTGAAGCATATATGTATCCATATACCCTATTCCAGGTCATAAAAGATGTTCCCATTTATGGCAAAGCAATCAAGGAAGCATGCCTCAAGAAGCCGGGTAGGAAAAAGAAAGACTCAACTATGATACATGTGGTGGGACAAATGGTTGACATCATGCTTGGGAAAGTGACTATTCTCAAGTACAATGACCCAAGTAGTCCTATGGTAGCAGTTGTTATAAATGAGATTCAAATAAAGAATGCTCTGATTGATTTATGGGAAAAAATAAATATAATGACAAACGACATCCTGTAACAACTAAATGTTGCAAGCATGAGATATACTCCTACTCTCCTATAGCTTGCTGATAGTTCCACTATTAAGCCTGATGGTATAGTGGAGGACCTTGTGGTAATTCTAGACTCCTGGGAGTACCTAACGGATTTCACGATTCTTTCTCCTAAAGCTACACTAGGCGGCTACCCCATTATTCTTGGAAGGCCATGGTTAGCAACATCAGATGCCTATATTGGATGTCGGTCTTGAGACATGACCATTTTTTATGGGAAGAGCACCAAAAATTTTGGTTTTTGTCCTCCGCACAACCATCCTAGGATGAGTATAACCCTATATGGCCACATGTTGGTGAAGAGGTCGAGGAAGTTAAATCTATGGCACAACTTATGATGTTAGGCAGAAGTCTTCTCATGCAACTTAAAGATGAAGATGAAGTGTTGTCTAGCATAATTCAAAATCATTGTGAGGTAGATCTCGTGAAGACACATCTGCTAGTTCTTCCTGCAGCCACTCTTCCTGTAGGCAAACTTCCTACAGCAACAGGTATGTTCCATACATTTCTGCCATATGAACTAAAGGTACCATGCATTAATGAAGCATCTATGATAGAGTTAACTACACAAGTATAGGTGTTAGAAGGAAAATATCTGAATATTAACAACAAATTGAGCGAAGAACAGTAGTTGTCATTGGCCAACTTACTAAGGACTCACCAACATGTATTTGCGTGGGACTATCATGATATGAAAGAATTGGATCCTAAGCTTTGCACTCATAGGATATACATCAGAGATGATTGTCAAATAGTAAGGTAGCCGCAAAGAAGAATCAACCCTGCATTAAGAGAGATTGTAAAAGGAGAATTGCAGAAGTTGCTAGATGCAGGATTTATCTACCCCATTTTAGATAGCCAATGGATGTCTCCATTGGCGATTGTACCCAAGAAAGGAGGGAAATGGAGAGTTTGTTTTGATTATAGGGAAATCAATGCTGCCACCAAAAAAGACCATTTTCCCTTTCCTTTTGTAGATCAAGTCTTGGACTCACTTGTAGGAAAGCAATACTTTTCTTTTCTAGATGGATTCACTGGCTATAACTAGATCAAAATTGCACCTGAGGACTAGGAGAAGAAAACCTTTACCTATTCGTGGGGAACATATTCCTACTCAGTACTTCCATTTGGCTTATGCAATGCACCTGTAACTTTTCAAAGGGCAGTCATTAGCATATTTTTAGATATCACCCTTGACTGCATGGAAATCCATATGGATGATTTTACTACCTATGGTGCTGATTTCAATGAAGCATTGGGAAATCTTAGGAGAGTCCTACAGAGATGTGAAGACCATAATCTATCTTTAAATAGTGAGAAGAGCTTCATGATGATGCAGGAAGATGTAGTTCTTGGCCAGTACATCCCTCACAAAGGAATTCAAGTAGACCTTGCAAAAATTAAGGTAATTACTAATCTACCTATACTTGCAAAACAAAAGGATGTTAGGAGTTTCTTGGGACATGCAACATATTATAGGCATTTTATCAAAGACTTCAACAAAATGGTAACACAATTGTACACTCTCTTAACCAAAGGTGTTGAATTCCAATGGATAGAAGATTGTGACAAGGCATTTTCTGACTTGAAAGAAGCCTTGACTCATGTTGTTGTACTTAAAGGACGCAATTTGGAGATTCCTTTTCACATTCATATAGATGCATTAGAATATCCTATAGGAGCAGTCTTAGGACATAAATAATGAGCCACTAAAAAATGCCATTTATTTTGTCAGAAAAAATATACAAGGAGCTAAACTTAACTATATAGTGATAGAAAAAGAGATGTTGGCAGTGATATATTCCCTGAACAAATTAAGGCACTACATAATAGGCTATCAGATCTTTGTGCACACCGATCATGCAGCCATTATATATATCATGAATAAGCCCTTGATCTCAGGTAGATTAGCAAGATGGTTGTTGTTGATGCAGGAGTTTGACATAACCATTATAGATAAACCAGGAAAGTACAATGTTGTTGCAAACTTTCTTTCAAGGGTAACTACATCAGAGGACAATCAAGCCATATATGATTCTTTCCATGATGAACATTTATTCTCCATCAGTGTGCAAACACCCTAGTATGTTGACATAGCTAACTATCTACTAATAGGGAGAGTTCCTCCTCACTTCTCTCCAAAAGAGAGAAGAGTGCTCATTGAAAAATCTTCTCCCTTTTCATGGATTGATGGATGTTTGTTCTATATTGGACCAGATCATGTCATGAGAAGATGTGTGAGGGAAGATGAGACATATGAAATTTTGCATGCATACCATAGTGAACCTTGTGGAGGGAATTTTGCAGCCAAGAGGATAATAATGAAGATTTTGAAGATGAGATACTATTGGCCCACACTCCATAAGGATGTAAGAAGATATACAAGAAAATGTGATAGATGCCAAAGGATGGGCTAACCAACCAAATATGATGAGATGCCACTTTATCCTCAAGTAGTAATTACTCCCTTTTACAAGTGGGGATTGGAATTTGTAGGATCCATTGACCGTCCATCAAATGGTAAGTCTTCTATCTTGGTATGCACTGATTATGTAACTAAGTGGGTGGAAGTTAAGGCCATGAAGCATGGAAGAGACAATAAGGTTGCAAAATTTATTTATGAAGGAATTTTCACATGGTACGGAGTTCCAAGAGAAATGGTGACTGATCAAGGAGCTCAATTCACTTCAGCCCTTGTTACATCATTGGTTAATGAGTACAACATAAGGCACAAGAAGTCTACTCCTTATCACCCTCAGGCCAATGGCCAAGTTGAGGTGACCAACAGAGAAATTGAAGCCATCATGACCAAAATAGTGGCTATCCACATAAACGATTGGGCAAACAGATTACCAGAAGTTGTTTGGGCCTACAGAACTACCTAGAAAACAACTACAGATATCCATTTGAGTTTTTGTATGGGAAGACAACTATGATGTCCATTGAACTTGAGTACAAGACTCTTAGAACTGCAGTAGACCTAGGGATGGATATCTCTGAGGCACAAAGAGAAAGAATCATGCAGTTGGATGCTTTGGATGAGATGAGAAAGGTAGCCTTGCATCACACTGAGCTGGTGCAGAATCTAAGAATAAAGTGGCACGATAAAATCATCAAGGATAAGAAATTCCATCCAGGTTACTAGGCACTACTCTATGACTCTAGGTATCAGGATAATGTAGGAAAATTGTAGACAAGGTGGCTAGGACCATATGAGGTTTTTGAGGTCTTTTCCAATGGCACTGTTCAACTCACTACCATTGACCCTATCAAATTCAAGTTGCTTGTCAATGGTCATCACCTCAAATTATATCGCAAGCCAACTTCCAAGGAGGAGTTCTTGCAGCAATTCACTGAACATGTAGCACCTGAGCTTCCTATAGTTGAAGGAAGTGGACCTAGTGTCCCTCCTTCTAGCTAATTAAGGTATGTCCTCTATCATAATAAAGACTTCCACCTTTTTGGGAGTCCACTTCTTCACCCATCCACCCATCTGTCCATCCATCTCCACCCTTCTCTCTCTTCCATCACTTCACTTCATTCCACTTCACCCCATTCCACTTCATTTTCATTAATTGCTCAACTTATTTCCTAAAAAGGTGAATGGTACTTTATCCACGATCTTTGCAATGAATCCTCCACACATTCAGGTATGTGTACATTAATTGCTAAATCTTAATTGTCTTTAGTGCATTCATTTAATTGTTATATGCTAATATGGACATTCACCATAACATGCCATTATTCCCTGCCTCTGTCAAATCATCATTATCACCTTGCATGTGAGGACACATGCCCAAATTTAGGTTGGGGGGAGGAAAAAGATATGAATACATTTCCCACGTGTCAGTCCATGCTGGTCTATGTCAAAAATTTTAAATTGAGCCATTTTGAAATCTGTGAGAGGACAACTTGCATGTGTGAGGTGACACCAACTACTACCCCCATTTCTCTCCATCATAACTTTCCTTTATTACTCCTTCCTTTCCATTATTGATCCTATCATGATCTTAAGTTGCGAAAAAAGGTAAAGTAGAAAGGGAAAATTCAGACAATGTTAGCATTAGAAATTTAGCAAGTGTTATAGGAAGGTGAAATTGGTTTTTAGATGAGAATTGCAAGAAGGAAACCACAGAGTGATTGTTTGATTGTAGACAATGGGAGGTGGGTTAATTTGAAATGAACCCATAGTGCACGATGTATTACTGAAGGATGCACCCTGCCTGGCCAAATTCATAAACTATGGGTGGTTAGATTACTTCTTGAAGTTGGATGGTTTCGATGAAGACATTGCACTAGAATCCACCTAGACATTATTTGAAGGAAAGGCCATAGTAAAAGAGATGGAGCTCATGGTGACTGGAGAAAGGATTGCAGAAGTTACATGATTACTTGTCGACATGGAGCATTACCTTGCTACCAGAGGCACTATGTCAGCTAGGGCTGAATTTACAAAACCTAGTGACCCTCTATTAAACGTGCATAAACAAGGTACAAAAAGAACCTCTCTACCCAAGCCATGGAATTAAATAGTTTTTTATGTCATAAGATACATCACTTGTGAAGGTTGCCTATCGAATCTACATTTCGTGCACTTCAAACTTTTAAATCACATGAGGCATGGGAGGAGGATGAATGTGATGAATGTGCTATACAACCTTCTTTCAATTATGGCGGTTGAGACTCAAAAAGGTAAGGACAATTCCATTTCCCAATTGTCAATTAAGAAGTCTCTGCATGATATGTCTAGAATGACCTAGGAAGAATTCATAAAAATTGATCAAATTAGACCTAAGCACTTGTGACCTAGGGTTTTACCTCAACCTCGTAGGTCTAGCAGGAGATTGATTACAACTAAATCCACTCTTGGTGCTTCAACCTCTGGCACAGGCCCTAGTGTAAACCCTCCTATAGCAAAACAAACCATATATATTGGTTCTTCTGAAACAAAGCATTAAGATAAAGAAAGTTCTTCCTCATATTCTAATGATGATGTTCCTCTTAGAACCCTAATAAGAACTAGGGCATAGAAGAAAGAAGTAGAAACAAGAAAAGGGAAAGCTAAAAGGCAGCCAATAGAAAAAGAGGTGTCAAGTTTTAAAAAAGCGGAAGGCTAACACTGTTCATCTTGCAACAAAAGAAAAATGTGAGAGCCCTCTCAAAAAATCAAAACCAACTAGGCCAGCCTTTGATATGCCTCTGCAGGAAAGCCCTAAGTTTAGAGGAACACCACGGGGGGAAATATAAGCTCTAATGGGGTAGGTGAATGTAGAGGAAGATGACATATTTGAGAGAGAAACAAACATAACACTGGCCGATCTTGTTGACATTGCATAACAAGTTGAAAATCAAGGGTATGAGGAAAATCAAGAGTTCCTACAACAAGAGAAAGAACAAGAGCAAGAGTTCCTGCAACAAGAGCAAGAACAAGAGCAGGAGTTCCTGCAGCAACAACAAGAACAAGAGAAGGAGTTCCTACAACAAGAACAAGAAAAAGAGGCCCTGCAACAAGAATTGAGAGAACAATCAGTACCCCTTGTGGCCAAAATTGACTGAACAACCTGAATCCTTCTAGCTAGTACTATATGGAGAGAAAGCATCCTCAAGAATATTGGTAGGAATTCATAACCCTCCTAATTTTAATGTATTTTGAACATATGGAAAGAGATACAAAGGAGGGAGGAGGAATGGAAAGAGGAGAAACAAAGGGTAAAAAGGGAAATTCAAAAGAGAGATGAAGTCATTGAAGAAAAGAATGAGGAAATTATAGATATAAAGGAAAAAAGTGGATAATATGGCAGCCTTGGTACCATAGATTTTAGAATGTAGGACCCCTCCAAGGGTCTATGCTCTGCATTTGAAGGAGAAATATCTCTCTTTTAGGTTGTCAAAGATTGTCTCAGGTTTGAATCCTTCCAATGAGACTCCTATTGAATTTTTCAACGCTTATCAGATTGCTTCCCCTAAAATGAAGAATTTGTTGTGTGAGTTCTATTTTCATAATTATGTTGTGACTCAAGACCATGATTGCAATCCACTGTTGTATGTTGGGGATTTACAATTACGTAAATTCATATCTTGGTTGCAAAATGAGATTAGTTTGGGACAATAATACAATTCTTATAGGCAAATGGAATCCAACATTCCCCTGGCCATTAGGGATGAATCAAGAAACCTCAGGGACATTTATAGGGAATTGCACATAATTCTTTTTAGACCTAGCTATGGTAATAGGATCATGCCTTAGATATAAGAATTTTACAGTGAATATGAGGCATAGGAAAAAGCAAAAGAGGAAATTGTCAAGGGATACCTATCACAAAGATGGAACAACCTAATTGATAAGCTAAAATAGGTTGAGCCTCATTCCATTGAGAACTATGTTGAAACACTTAAAATGATTAACAAATATATGTAGATTGGAAGGACAAAGGGATGATTTTGGCTTCCCCTGACATTTTAGCCACCCATTCTAATGTGGCCCATGCCAAACTTCAGGTTTTACCACTATGATATTGCTATAGAGAGACAAATATGGAGTTGGTTTGATAGACTAGGAGGATTCTATTGGGACCCTGATTCATGCACAACAAACACTGGTTTAGGATAGTTGTCAGTTGAAAATTTCAAAGCATTGACTAAGTAGAAGAACAACCCTTCCCCTGCTGGAGGACCAACAAAACCTTAGGTTGGGGGGAGTGATGAGTCTAGTTTATGGTTAAATTTTGGGTAGAATTTATGACTTATTTTCTAAAGTTGTCATGGACCTCGATGTTAAGTGTTGATATTTTTATGACATTTTCTCAAAATCATAGACATTGGGCCTAATCTTATTTCTGCAAATATTTAATGACATTGGCATGTTATATGGACTATCTATATTAATTTTGCATGTGGTTAATGAATGTTCTTTAAGGCGGTTACATATATGCAATTATTATGCATACTAACATTGCCATGTAGATATAATTTGAGGATACTAAATTGAGAAAGACACCACTAGCTGGTCATACACCATATGTAATGTCCAACAAGGGAATCATTCAAAGATCAAAGGAGGTCAACGACAAGAGATTCCCCATGCAAATTGAATGTAACCTCCTTGTAATGTTCTTTATTGCTATTGAGAAAATGTGGATGTTACTGCGTGCTAAATCTATGTTTGGACATCCATGTCTAATCACATTCCATGCAGGTGTAACCACCTTTCCACTTTCTTTGTTTTCCCTAAATGGCATCCTCCTAGTTCATGGAGTTGACCTCCTTGCTTAGTTGGTAGTATAAATAAGGATTAGATGCTCCTTCTCATAAGGTTGCACAATCTGATGATGTATTGCATTCTTAAGTTTTCAGCAATACAATTACGCTACTCTTTTGTACTCATGAATTCTAGTGAATAAAATGAAGTACTAACTTTGAGTATCTGAGTTTACACAACTTTTAGAGGATACTCATCCAAGGGGGGCCCACTTGGTGATAAATCTGTCCTTTAGCTTAGTTTAGCTTATTTATTACTTTTTGTTCAGTAATTAGTTATGAATCTGGCACTGAATGTTCCTGCAGCCACTAGAATTCCATTCTATGACTATTCCTACAGCCAAAGTAGATAGAGTAGTTTCTTGTTTGTTCACTCAAATTTTCATTTCTTTCATGCATTTTAGCCTAGTATAGTTGTTGGTTGATCTTCAACATTTATGTTATTCCTTTCCAAGCAATTTACTTTCAACAATGTGTCTTTCTTAGCTATAGAATGAAAATGGCTACTTTGAGTTCCTAGTGCACATACTATGCTAACCCATTTCAAGTTCATGTCCTTGGGTTGACAAGTTAAATGCATCTTCATGATGATTGAAATAGCTATTCAGGTTAGATGTCCAATCTCTGAATCACAGATGTAAAGGCCTAGTTGTTAAATCATTGTAGGAGGCCAACATGACCAATCAAATAATGTAATATTTGTAACTTAGGGGATGCAATGTGTCACATCAAGCCACTAAGAAGAATGTAAGATGCTAAGATAGATCACACTTATGAGGGACATCACACCCAATTTCATCCACAAAGTGACAAACACATCGTATGGTACAAGAAGGCTACACTAAGAACCAAGAAAAATGCAAAATGAATAATGCCAATATATGCCCCCACTTTAAAGGAAATGCTACACATCGCTTTGTGAGGAATTACTTTAAAGTAGTAAATGAAAAATGAAAAAAGAAAAAAGACGTGAGAGAAAAATTGGAAAGCCCTTATACCAAGTCATACGTTTCCAAGTAAAGCTACATCATGCAAATGGAAAAGGAACAAAAGAAAGATGGGTTTCCTCTAAAAAAGAACACACCAAACACATAAGGGATCTATGGATTTGGGGTCAATATGTTAATTGCTGCAATGATTTTATGAAAGAGCTCAGAAATTTCATCATTCCCCAAATACATAGAACTAGGAAAATGACACAAAGAGAGTGAAAACAAAGAAAAAGAAAGATCCATTTTGGGTCAACATGGAAGATACATTATAGTCTCAACACTTTGCATCATCCCTAAAAGGAAAAAACAAATGAAAATAAAAGACAAAAGACAAAAGAAAAGGAAAAGCTTTTGGGTCAACATGAAGGAGACATTTTGGTCTCAATTCCTTGCATCATCCCCAAAAGGAAAACACAAGAAAAGACAAAGTAAAAGAAAAAAGTGACCTTTTGGGTCAACATGGAAGAGACATAGGGCATCTCAATGCTTTGCGTCATCCCCAAAAAGAGAACACAAAATAAAAGAGAAAAAGAAAAGGCAATATACGACATATGCAAGAATGAAGGTACAAATAGAGGAAGTGCACAAAGAGAGAGATCATCAAATGTCACGTCATGAGGGATCACAATAAGTACAAGCAATCAAAGAAAAAGAAAAATAAAAAGGAAAAAAGGAAAATGTAAAAGGATAGTAATACAAGAGTAAGTCACTCATCAAACAAGTTATCCTCCTCCCAATTTTGGGAGGGTAAACAACATGGCTAAGGGACAAGGACAAATGAATTACTAGGAAAAGGCTAACAACCTCTTGTCCCCACCTAGTGTGAGGAAAGAATGAGCCAAGATAGGTGATGGGAAAGGTCATGCGGAAGAAATATTCTACAACAATGGGATGATAGGATAACAGTCAGTGTCAGTGAAGTGGTACTTAGTATCTCCTTCAATGTCTGACATTCATCACTGTGATGTCCAATAATTTGATGATATTTACAATATGGTATGTTGGAATATTTAGGATGGATGGCCAACCTATTTGAACGTAGTAAGAGTATAAGAAATCTATTTAAAAAAAATTGTAGTTTCCTTTCACATTCAGGTGGTGGATGGAGAGGAAACTTTAGTTTTTTCAATTTGTAAGGTCGTTTACATTTACTAGATTCACCTTTTTCATGGATTGAAGGAGGAAGAGGACCCATGGGGATCCTAGAATCCTTTTCATTGGAATCTTGTAAAGGTTGTTCACATGGAAGGAGGACATTCAAGTCGAGAGTGGAATCAAAGATCATTGTGCCTTCATCCTGAAGTCTCCAATATTCAAAAGGAGGCTTGTTGGCATGAGGGAGATTTTTATATCCTAACCCTATTGTGTTCTCATATGTTGGTTTTCATTCTAAAAGTTGATGAATGTCATGCTTAGTTGTTGTGTCACATCCTTGTTTGATTAAGATACTAAAACCTTTGTCATAAGTTTCTTCAAGGTTGATTAGTGTCTTTGTAACTTTATTATTATAGAATGGTTGAGGAGGTAATTGTGTAGAAAAACTAGGTCCACCTATTGGAGGGAACTTAGGTCCTACATTTGTCTCAGGATGTAGGTAACCAAACATATCAGGAGGTGCAACAATAGGAAGGACTTGTGACTTCATGGATGGGTAAAAGGCTGCATTGGGTTCAAGGTTGTCAAGGAATTCATTTAAGAACATATTCATGCTATCATCATCTTCTCCAATGACATCAACACAAGGAGGAAATTCATTAGTTGTTGGAGGAGCATGAGGAAGCTCCAGGTCATTAGGATAAGTTCCAAAGGCACAATTTGACATGTCTAATGAGGATTTTAATGACATCCAAAACTTATTAAAGCAAAAATCCATTATGAAAATGAGTGAAAGTAAACCAATATGCAAGAAAGAGAATAAAACAAAAAAATTGGAAATTATGACAAAATGTAATAGTAGAAAATAGTAATGCAGAAAATGCAGTTCAGAATGTGCAACTGGACTGATTCACCCAAGGTGGCAAATGAGTCTAGGGATGACTGTTTTTATGATTTTTTAGAAAATTTTAAATGATTTTGATGCTTTTCAGATGTGAAACTAGGATGCAAATGTAGAATTTTGGTTTTTGTAATGTTTTGAAGTGCAAAAATGAAATCTATGTGAGATATTCACTAATGCAATGTTGGAAACCCTAGGATGCAAAAACAATGCAAAAGCTAATGCAATGAGTCCTAGGATGCAAATGTAAATAAAAAAAGATAATGTTCAATATTTAGGTTCACCAAAATGAACCAGAGATTTTTGTGGTTTAGGATACTATGACTCTCCTACTCAGGTTTTTTCACCTAAAGGAGAGAAATAGATCGTACACAAAATCTTGGTGGTTCACTCAAACTAATGCAAGTATGATGGAAATATGTCTAAATGTAATTATCTAAATGCAATGGACTAAAGAAATAGACTGATTATTTATGCAAAAGCTAAGAAAGATGAAGTGTTTGAAAACATAGTGTGATATGCAAAAATGAACTAGAAACATGCATAAATGAAAACATAACTTAATGAGATTGACTAGATTGCACCTGGAGATATAATGATGATGCTAGAAGGTTCTAGAATGTTTCAAAAGTAATTGTTGATGGCCACTGGGACTCATTCACCATAGATGGCGAATTAGTCCAAGTTCTAGTAAATTTTGTTGAAATAGGTTTTGGGATGTCAACAACAAAAATCCTCAGAAATCACTTTTTCTAGCCTAGCAGTGTGACTCATTCAACACTAATGGTGAATAAATCCACCTACAGAAATCTACAAATTCTGAAGTCAACTCTATGGGTCCAGATCTGCACTTGTCTTCTTGTCAGATTGACGGAACTGAAACTGCAAAAAATGGGTTGAATGATGTCTCCAAGCTTGAATTAGGTCTTTGTTGACTTGAATAGCTTTGATGACTTGTTAACCAGTTTTCAACACCTATCTCTTTTACAAATTTTCCTACAATACCAAGCCCTTGTTGCTTAAGTCTAAGGATATGTCAATGGTTGCTCCAAGATGCTTGATAATTGCTTGATTGAATGATGAAAAATGCTTGAATTCTTGAGTTTATGAGATGATTAAGTGAAAAAGATGAATGGGGGTTAAAATGGATATAAAAACACTTATTTATACACACTTATACCCCAATTTCCCAAAAATACATCATAGGCCAACCTAAGGTCTTAATGAATAAAAAGCCAAAAGAAATTTGAATTTGTTTTGAATTTTGTGCCAAGAGGGACTCATTCACCACCCATGGTGAATGGGTCCCACTCAAGGCATGTAAGTGGGTGTTGGGAATTAAATTGTATTTAATGTTGTTTGTCGGGTTTGTACTAAAAAACACACTTAATTAAGGCCTATAAGTGCATAAAGGGGCCAAACAAAGCATAAGAAAGGTGTAATTAGTGATGACAAGCCTAGAAAAGTGTGAAATTTTGTTACAAGACTTTACAACACTTTAAAATAAGATTTCATAAGGGATAAAAATGAGATATTTAGATGAATTATAATAAGAAGAGTCTAAAAAAGTATAGAAATGTGTTACAACACTTCACAACACCTTCACAAGACATCTTAAAGTCTTAATAATTTGAATATCCAAGACCTAATGTGAATTTATAATTCAAATTACATCGTTAAATTTATGTAAAATAAGCCAATCATCATAGGAAAAAGACCTAAATGACCATGAAAATGTCCAAAGATCCATTTTTCTACGGTATAGTTTCTAGAATTTTTGTTATAAAAAATTATTCATATTAAGCTAAATTTTTCAAACACGGTGCATTATTTGAATTCAAAATTGCATCTAAAAGACATCAATTTTAGGTTTTTGGATAGCATGATCAGAATGTTATCTTGTTTGAATTTGAAAATTTCTTTTACATAATTTTATTGCACTTTACATTCTAGGGTATTTGTTTGCATTTTACCTCTTATCTATTTTGGGTGCACCTTGGATTTGTGAGACTTGTATGAGCTTCACAACTTGGTGTCTTATTTCCAATACTGTCGTAAGATGTAGTTTGAGACTCATGTCATCCCACAAGACATCATTTTCCATGGATCTTTAGTTTTCTAACTATTTCATTCATTGTGTTAACACTAGTCAACCCATTATGGATCATACCCTTAACACTTCATTTCCCATGACTTCCCTACCCACACCTAATGTGATTGATGTTGATGTAATGAATGCTAATGTCCCTCACGAGAACCTTAGGAAAATGGATGAAGAACTAGAAAAATTGCAAGACTTTGTGAGTTATGAACGTGTTGTTGGTAATACCATCCCTATCATAGATAACATGAGAAAAATGCTTAACAATAAAAAAGGAATATATGTTTTTGCAACCTTGCTCACATCATTAATCATCACATAAGAAATAAAGAGAAGCATACTATAAATCATTTGGTCAACTTCATTGAATTTTAACCTCATAAGGGCCTAACCAAAATTTTACTTTACATTACTTTCTCACAAAATGACATATTTAAACATGCACTTGATGATCCTATTCACATAGCTAGAAGAATAAAAAACAAGCCTACTAATGGGATATTAATTGATATTGTTTGTGTAGAGAATGTGATCACTAAAGAATTATTATTTATGCATGAGCTTTATCAAGATACTTATGAGAAACCAAAAGAATCGATCAAAATGCATAATGGTTTTGCTTGCCCTATGATATATTTAATAACTCTTCCTTTAAAAGTCGGATCGAAATAATTAATTGTCTCATTTTCCATCATTCTATAGTCAGAAAAATTTCATGTGAATTTCTCATTGGGTTTCTTTTGTCCTAAACGTATTGAACCTATTAGGCCTCGCAAGGACTTCTTTTTCAAATCCTATAAAAAGTTTAAGGAAAAACATAGTAGAGTTATCCCTTACTAATATGCCTCAACTCATGATTGAACCTCCTATTCTTGATGAAACCATGATTGAACCAAAATCCCTTCCAAGCAACCAAGACCAAGACATGAAAAATCCTCCACCCATTTCCTACAAGAGAAAATGAGATAACCAAATAAGTCCTATTGTGCCTCCTAAAATCAAACAATTTTATAAAGCTAAAGAGAAAGTGGTTGAACAACCTCCCATGGTTCCTTCCATTTCTCCCTTAAGGGAAGAAAATGAACCTATGGTTGATAAACCCACTCCTACACAATCACAACTTGAAAATAAAACAAAAAGGAACCAAAATGCTAGAGAGCGTAGGCATAGACGTCATGCTATTGCTCATTTTTTACAAGAAAAAGAAGAAAATAAAAACATAGAAAATAAAAATCCAAACTTACTTCAAGCAATGCATGATGACTCTCCTCCTTCGCCAAAACAAGAAAATCCTAAATTTTGAACACAATGAGAACAAGCACCTTCCATGTATATTATCGTTAGACCTTTTGTTGTGATTAACTTGGATGATGATAATGAAATTACAAATATTGATGAACAAGTGCATAATGAGCTGAATTCATTATTTTCCTCTTCTATGAGCTTAAATGATAACAATCGTGATGATCCTCCTCAAAGAGTGATTCACCACATGCTAATTTTAGTGATTGTCCTAGTTTGGCTCTTGACATTGTCCCTTTGGCTAGTTGTATGCTTTTTGCATATGATAAACAAATTGGGATGCAGACAACCTGCTATAGGTTGAATTACATGTGCATTATGAGTATCTTATTTGTTTTCTTTTTCATATTATTTTTGTGGTTGCATGTGTGTAATATGACCTCCCATACTGTTTTTCTTGATGTGTCTTTATGTTCATTCCTCTATTTGTACTTTCATTCTTCTATATGCACTAAATATTTATCTTTTATTTTGTCTAGTGTTTTCTTTTGGGGATGATACAATGCATCAAGAAATTTAGGTCCCTTCCATGTTGACCCAAAAGGTGTTTTCATTGTTTTCACTTTCTATGTGTCATTCTTCAAGTTCCATGAGTTATTTGGAGAATGATGATGATTCTGACCTTTATAATATCATTTTAGCAAAGACATACGTTGACCCTAAATCCATGGATCACTTATATGATTTTGGCATTTCATTTTGGGGGAAACCCCTTCCTTTTCATTTTGTAACATCATTTAGAAATATATGTTTAACATAGGGCTTTCCAAGTAAACTCTCATATCTTCTTTATTGTTAGCATTTATCATTTGCTACTTTAAATTAATTTCTCACAACATGGTGTTAGCAATTTCTTTAAAGTAAGGGCTTATATTGGCATTGTCATTTTGGAGATCTTGGACTATATCTTATGTTTCATTATGTGGTCTTCTTACTTGCAATGTGTTTTCTTCTTAGTGGTGTTTTTGGGTTTGATGTCCTCCAAGAGTGTGACCTTTCTTGGAATACGACTTTCCTCTTAGTGGTAATGCTACATGTTGCATTCCCTAAGTTGTAAATCTTTTATCCTAGACTTATCCTCTCTTGGAGACATTAGGCATGATGTTCTGTAAGAGGAGACCTTATATGAACTAAGAAAAACCCCTTTGAACATGTCTTATCCTATTTTCATTTTATTCATGTGTTTAGCATAACACAAATTTCTAACCTTATGAAGCTCAAAGTTACAACCCTTTTCCATGGCCACCAAGCATAACACACTTTTATTTCATGTGGTGCCTTGTTTGTTCATAAGTGCTTAGCATAATGTAGCTTGCTAAGCATTATGAAGCTCAAAATTCGTATTGTGTGGTGCCTTATTAAAGTTATTGGAGGTATAACTTTGGTATGGTATGGGAACCTAATAAGACTCTCATTTTCCACCCTTGGGGGCTCACCTAGTGGACAAAAAAATTCACTAGTCCATGTGAGTGTGTATCGTTGTTTGCATAGTGGACAATGACTTCCACTTGTAAACATTTTTGGACAAACAACTAAGGCATGATCCTGTACCATAGAAAAATGGCTCTTGGAAATTTTCATGGTCTTTTAGGTCTTTCTCTCATGATGCTTGGTCTATTTTTCTTTGATTTAATACTGCTATGTAACTTCTGCATTCACATTAGGTCCTAAATATTCAAAATATGACATCTTGTGAATGTTTTGTGAAGTGTTGTAAAACATTTCTACACTTTTGTAGACTCTTTTCATTATAATTCACCTAAAAATCACTTTTTCATCACTTTTAAATTCATATTTTGAAGTGTTGTAAAGTCTTGTAACAAGATTTCACACTTTTCTAGGCTTAATTTAACTATTTACACCTTTCTTATGCTTTATTTGACCCCTTTATGCACTCATAAGACTTAATTAAGTTTATTTTTTAATGTAAACCCAAGAAACAACATTAAATGTGACTTAATTCCTGACACCCACTTACAAGTCCAAGGTGGGACCCATTCGCCATGGGTGGCGAATGAGTCCCTCTTGGCTTCAAATTCAAAATATTTCAAATTTTCTTTAAGTTTTTTATTCAAAATTACCCTATGTCGGCCTATGATGAGGTATCATTGGGTTAGTAAGGCACAAGTGTGTATAAATAAGTGTTTTTCCATCCATTTTACACCTAATTCACTCACTAATTCAGCCAAGCATTCATTCACATTTGAGAACTTTGCATCATTCAATCAAGCATCAATCAAGTATCTTGGAGCAACAATTGACATAACTTCATATTTCTTTAACAAGGTTTTGGTGAGTTTAGGACATTTTCATGTTTTTTATTCATCTTTCCTTGTTCATTTCATTTGATTTCTTCATTAAGTGTTTGATTACCAAAGTGGGATTTGACCAATTCAAATCCCTATAACCTAACCCTTAACCATTTTCCCCCTCTTGCATGTGTGTTTGTAGACTTTAGTATGCATATTTTCAAGCAATTAGGTGTTGAAAGGTGGTAAAGAAGTCAACAAAGTGTTTCAAGTCAAATCAACCCTATTTCAAGCTTGGAGATAGCCTACAGTCTGTTTTCTACAGATTTGACTCCGTCAACCCAACAAGAAGACAAGTGCAGATCTATAGATATAGAATTGACCTTTGATTTCATAGAATTTTGGGAGAGGAATGATTAACTATCAATGGTGAATGAGTCCCACCTTAAGGCTGGAAAAGTAGATTATGTCAGATTCCAGTTCTTGACAGTTAGAAATCAGTTTTCAAAAGTTTTTTCCATAAGTAGGACTAATTCACCATCAGTGGCAAATGAGTCCCACTAGTGATTTTCACTAATTTATGCTAGCATTCAGATCATCCCATATTCAAGATTCATTTCCTAGGTGCACTTTGTTCAACCTTCTTTCAATTATGTTTTTCATTCATTCATGTTTTAGTTCATTCTTGCATATCGCACTGTTTTCAAGCATTGCACATTTCTTAGGTTTTGCATTCATAATCAGCCAATTACATTGCTTAGTTGCATTTAGATCATCCCATTTAGCCTTAATCAATTGAAACATACATTAGATTGAGTGAACCTCTTCAATTTTGTAGGTTATTCTATCTCTCTCCTTTTAGGTGGAAGATCCTAAGAGTGCAAGAGAAGCTTATAGAATCCAAACCACAAAATTGTTGGTTCAGATCCACATCGTGTTGGATAGTCAAGGCTTGATCCACCCCTTTTTCTTTTTCTTTTTCTTTGAGTCTTTGGCATTGTATGATTGTGTATCTTGTAATTTTTGCATATATATGTTTAACATAGGTATGTGTCTCCTTGTGCCTTTGTTGGTTCTGCCATGAGATCTTAGATCTTAGGGGATTGATCATCCTCCTTGATCTTTGTCATCTTATCCTTCCAATGATAATACAATAAAACCTCTCTTGATTTTTTACTTTAGTGTGAGTTTGATGTAGGTTCATTGTCTCACTAAAGTGGGGAATAAATGTAGTGTAGGATAATGTAATCCTTTTACATTTTCTCACTTGTTTGGAATTCCGTAATTAAATTGGAATTAATAATGCCTTAATTTAATGTTGTTAAATGTACCCCTTTACATTTACACACTTATCTGGGCTTTCTCAATTAAATTGAGCTTAATTAGGCCTTAATTATCACTTTAATTCATTTACAAGACTATTAAATTTCATTTTCCAAAAGGGAAACCTGATAATAATTAATGCCTAAACATAACACTTTACCTTGAGTAATGTATTTTCTAGGAATAGGGGCCTAAGACCCATTCATCCATGGGTGAATGGCTCATACCTAGACCTTTGGATCTAAATTTAAATTATGTTTTTTGTGGTATTTTAACATCTCTAAATACATAATTCAATGTCAGCTTGTGATAATTGAATTTTGGGAAATTAAGGATACATACCTATAAATACAAGGTTATTTCACTAAGTTTCACCTAGCATTTTTTAAGAACCTTAAGAGATTTCACAAGAGATAAACTTGATGGTCAAGAACATTCAAGACTAGATATATTAGAGATTTATTGCAACAATAAATATTTATTCATCATGTCAAATTCTTCTTGCATCATGCATGTTTTTGGAGCTAATATTGTGATGTAGATTTCAAGATCTATTCAAGCATTCAAAGTGTACAATAGAAAAAAGGAAACTTTATTGACTTGGAAATAATTGATGATAGATTGGACTTAGTGAGGCCTTGATTTGGTGTTGTGAGGTATTTTTCACATCCACACTAGGTCTTGGACCCTTTCAAATACATTTAATGATGTCTTGCAAAGGTGTTGTAAAGTGTTGTAAAGGACATTCACGCTTTTCTACACTTAATGAACCCATATTACCTTAATTCAACACTATAAAATTTGTTTAATAACATTATCACATCAATCTAGAAGGCTTGTACAATAAACTTAATGTTATTCTAGTGTTGTAATGTGTTTTACACATTCACATTGGTTATTGTGCCTTCCTAGGCTATGTGGACCTCATTTTAGTGTTGTAAAGTATATTTAATCACACTTTCACATTGAATTATGTGTCCAAATCCATAATTGACCTTTACATCATCACTAATAGGCCCCTATTACCCCATATTAAGCATCCAGAGGCAATATTTGATGAAATACCCTAGAAAGTCACCATATAAACCTTATTTTTTAACTTCCTAGCATTCTAGCTAGCAAATGGCCCCACTGGGACTAATTCGCCACCTATGGTGAATGAGTCCTTATCAAGTGGGACCGATTCACCCAGGGTGGTGAATGAGTCCCATTTGGGTAAAATTTGAGTTTTGAATGGGAAAATTTGGAAATTAAGTTTAATATTCTTTCATGTTGGCCTTGGGGATCTAATTTACTAGAAAAGAAGGTGAATTTCCTATAAAATCAAGTCTCTAAACCCTAATTCACATCCATTAACTCATTTTCACAATTCATTCATCATCTATGTTCTCCATCAAGCCAAGCAAGTTAGGGTTTTATCCTTGTAAGTCATCAAGATTGCTTCCTAAGACATTCAAGGGAAGATTCTTCATGTTTTTCCACAGAACTTCAAGATCAAACATCCTAGAAAGGTATTGAATTCATTGTTTGATGCTTTATTATCTTCTTTCATCATTTTTATTTAACTACCTATAAAGGTGTTTGACTAAGGTAAATCCCCATGGCCTAACATCCAACATTTCTCTTTTTCTTCTTGTGTGTTTGCAAATTTAGGCAACTTGGAGACTTAGAAATCATTGAATATTGTATTGAAAAGTTTTTCAAGTTATCCCTTCATTGGATAAGGAAAAAAATCAACAAAAAGTCACCTGGGTATGTGCAGGTTCATCATGGAAAAAATAGGCCCTTAAGTGGCAAAAAATTCAGAAAAATCAGTGTTAGGAAACTTGATGTAAAAATTTGAATAAGTTATCTATATTATTTCAAAACTATGTTAGAATAGAATCTATTGAAAATTGAATGTAGTTTCTAAACTACTAGGTTTATTTAAAAATAAATAAAATCTATTTGGTGAAAATTTGAAATTTCAATGCAGTAGTACTTAAATTTCAGGGAAAAAATAAGAAGTAGGTGTCTGTCTAACCACCGTAACCATAATAAAATGATAATATTTTTTTATAAGATTTAATATATAAGTAGAGGACTTGCTTTTGGATGTGATGCATATTTTTTTGTAATTTTTTTCTAAGTAAATAATTAATTATGAATTTTTTATTACAACTTTTAAAAAATATAAAAACTCGTATGTCTGACCGCCTTAACTTGGTCAAAACTTCATGAAATTTAATTTTTATTTTTTCAATCCTATAGTATGTGAAGCATAGAATGTGATGCATGTTTCGGATTCAAAAAATGTGATACTGTTTGAAAGTTATAGATGTTTTTCAATCAGCCTATCGATCAGGACTTTAGTCATAATTCTAATAGAAAATGAATAATAATTATTTATTAAATTCAAATTAAAGAATAATTTATATTAGTGGAAACTTGAGAATATCCTCTAAAAACCCTTTTTATTTCATCAATTTTGGGTAAGAAAAAATTCATCAGCCACATACCCTACAAATACCCACAATACTACCAGTTTTTCGTCCATCATGATCGTGCACATACCCACGTTCAAGCCCAAATTTGATAGTTTCAGAACTAGACACTTGGAGAAGCAAAAAGTGCAGACTGAAAGCTCTTGTTTCCACCTTTGAATATTTAGAAGTTGAAAAGTGGAATCATTGGCCATGGGTGGTGAATGAGTCCCACTTATAGGCCTATTTTTTTCCTTTTGCATTTTAGATATCCTTTTGTCCGAAATGGGTTCCGGAATAGTTTCATAGAACATGGACTAATTCACCCAGAATGGTGAATGAGTCCCACCAGGCCTAAAAATCAAGATGAAGAACATTTCAAAAGTCATTTCTAGTCTCCATCCATATCTTAGGTGCACACTTTCAGTTTAATCCTTTTTTGTTCAATTTTGTTCACATTTCTAGTCCATTTTTGCATAACACAATGTGTTTTCAAACAAGTTGCATTTGTTAGTTTCCATTCAATAATCAGTAGCTTTCATTAGTTTCATACATTTAAATCATTACGTTTAGACATAATTTCATCATACATATCTTAAACTGAGTGAACCACCTAGATTTTGGGTGTGGAGTCTATCTTTTTCCATTAGGTGAAAGAATCTAATCGAGCAAAAGAGATATAACGTTTCACACCCATAAAATTGATGGTTCATTTTGGTGCACTTTCTTTACGAATGCTTATCTTTTCTTATTTGGAGTCCATCATAGATCTAGCCTTGCATTGACTTTTCATTAGGTTTTGCATTAGTTAATTGGCATGCTAGGTTTCAAATTTTGTATTCATAAAAAAGTGCATTTAGGTTGCATTGTTGGCATCTTAACTCATATTTTTTTTTGAAATTATACATTTTTAACTTAGGTCTGCATCATAGAACTTAGAAAAAATAAAAAACACTCCAAAATTTCTAAAAATTCTAAAAAAGTCCATACTGGGACTCATTCACCACCTTGGGCGAATCAGTCCCTTTTCACTCTTGAAACTACCCTTTACAAAACTAAAAACCCTATTTTTAGGTTTCTATTTGGTGCCATTACCTAGCTATATTAGTTGGCATGTTTCTGTAACATGCATTTCACCAAATTTAGCTTAAATTATATCATTTCATGCATTGCTTCATTTCAAATTTGCATTCACAACATTTTATTTTCAGATCATTGCATTGTGTAATCAAAAGATTATCTTGCTTATTTTCATGGTTTTTGGATCCAAATAGCCTTACAACAAGTTCGTGTCCCTTCTAACATGCCACCAACTACTATAGCAGCCATGATTCAAGGACTACACGCTGACACTATTTTTGACCAAAGTGAACTCCCCTCTTTGGATGTGCAAAAACAAAATGAAGCTTTCATGATCATAACATAATACAAATACAAATGAAAAGTGATAAAGATAACTCTTGTAGATACTAGTTCTACCCTTAATTTGTGCAGTGTGACCCTTTTGGATAGGCTTGGCATTGATTAATCAATTATTCAACTTGATTCTTTCTCTATTAAGGGATTTGACAATGTTGAAAAGAAACCCCTAGGGGTGATCATTATACCTCTTACCGTTGGAGTGGCCACCTTGAATACACCAATCCATGTTATGCCTTATGAACTTTCATGTAATCTTATCTTAGGTAGACAATGGATTCATGCAATGATAGGTGTGCCTTCCACTCTTCATCGCAAAATGAAATACATCTACAACAACAAAGTCCACACACTTGAAACTGCTCTTGAACCTGATAGTGTCTTAAAACTTGAGAAAACCAAACCAACTTCCTTAAACACATCAACATCAACTACACAAGTGGAACCCACACAACAAAAGACAGAGCAAGATATTGAACAAGTTACGATGCTATTAGAAGATGATTGGGGTTCATTGGATTTGAAACATGACTTCATGGGAGAGTACAAAATCATCCACAAAGATTCAAATAAAGGAAAAGAAACAATGATAATGACAACACAAAATTTGGATGACCTTTCGAAAGCATCTGCCTCATCCACTTTAAACAAAGAACCAAACTACACAACAACATTTGACGAACACAATAACAAACAACCACCCAATCCAAAAATAATGAAAAAGCTTTTATGGACGTGGTTATGACCTAATGAAATAACTTGGATATAGTGGAAAAGGATGTGACGCTCAAGAAAAAGGTATCCACAACCCTATAGACCCTATCACACAACACACCACTCATGGTATTGATTATTTTCCTTTGATAGAGATCGCCAAGCCTTCACTCAACATCAACAATCTCACACAACATACTCCTAAATCAACCTTAGTTGTCCATCCTGAACTCATCAACACTAGTGGTCTTGAATGTTCTCCTTTACAAGCTATCCAATCAAAAAATACACCTTTGCTTAATGTCAATGTCATCTAGCAAGAGACCAATGATTTGCATTCAATAAATTTTCCCTCCTCCTATAAGATTGAGAACAAAATACTGTGATCTAGAGAAACTTGTGTAAGTATGACATCTAATACTAAGCAAGATGTATCTTTGATGCAAACCACAAGATCACCTTCTACCATTAATCAAGAGGGTATCTTGTTGAGACTCCTCCAATATCACATGATCACCCTCCCTCCCAGAACTAGAAAGAAATGCTCTTACAAGACTTCATTGTGCCTAATATAGATTTCATGATCATTCCACTAATGAATCTAAGGCTTTGAGTCATAAAATCCAACATTTTTTAGGAGTTTGGTATTCTTCCTTCTATGGAAGCACCTAATTCCTCTAATTGATACCAATTTTCACTCTCACCTACATTTCATCAATTGTTTCGGCTCACCTTTATCCTGCACTCAGTGGCCTGCAAGGGGTTTAGTAGCCTTGTCCTCATATGGCAATTGTCGTTGACTCTTTTGGCTAGTCGCTAACTTTTAATGAACATATAAGAGCAAGCTTGGGACGTGGATGATGTACCTTAAGCTAGCTCGCATGTGACATACTACCCTCTTTCATGATGTAGCTTATCAGAAACATATGACTTGCCATAGGGCTTTCTGAGTAAGCTCTCATGTGCTCTTCTTCTACTTTAAAGCAATTGCTCATAGTACTAGTGTTCGCAACTGCTTTAAAGTGGGGCATACATCACCACACACTTTTCATTTGGCAATTTTCTTTTTCTTATGGTCTCCTATCTTGGAAACATTAGGTACAATGTTTCCCTAGATGAGACATTGCACTTGTCCTTTCTTGGAAATAGGATGAGACCATTTGCACTTTTCCTCTCTTGGAAGCATTAAGCATAATTTCCCTAAGATGAGACATTGCACGAACAAAGAAAAAATCCCTTTGAACATTCCTTACACTATTTTGCATTTACAATGTCTATGAGTGTCAAGCATATGAAGTTTTTCTTACCTTGTAGAGCTCGAAAACCATTTTCCTTTGTGGCACCTTATTAAAGTTATCAGGAGGTACAACTTTGGTATGGTTGAGTGAGAAGCCCACTCTGAGGCATGACTTTCCCCATAGCCACCTACATGTGTGTGAGCACATATCAGCCATATGTGTCTCACCTTCTAGGACTTCTCACCTGACAAACAACCAAAAGTTTCGTTGCCTCAAAGTGAGTATGCATTTTGGACAAATAGCCTAGATCTCATCCACAACTAGCTGGACAAATGATCGAAGCTTGACCCACCTTTTCATTTTTATCTTTCTCTTCTTCCTAGTTCTTTCCATTGCATGATTATGTATCTTTATGGTTTGACTTAGGATCTTGGATTATGGGGGATTGACTACCTTCTTGATCTTTGTCATTCTTTTTCATATGTATTTGTACACTCGAATCTCTCTTGAATGTCTACTTTAGTGTGAGTTTGAAGCAAGTTCATCCTCTCACTAAAGTGGGGGCTAAATGTACCATAGAAAAAAGGAAACTTGCTTGACTTGGGAATAATTGATGATATACTTGACTTAATGAGGCCTTGATTTGGTGTTGTGAGGTGTTTTTCGCATGCACACTAGGTCTTCGACCCTTTCAAATACATTTAATGATGTCTTGCAAAGGTGTTGTAAAGGACTCTCACACTTTTCTAGACTTAATGAACCCATCTTCCCTTAATTCAACACTATAAAATTTGTTTAATAAAATTATCACATCAATCTAGAAGGCTTGTAAAATTAACTTAATGTTATTATAGCGTTGTAATGTGTTTTACTCATTCAAATTGGTTCTTGTGCCTTCCTAGGCTATGCAGACCTCATTTTAGTGTTGTAAAGTATATTTAATCACACTTTCACATTGAATTATGTATCTGAAGCCCTAATTGACCTTTACATCATCACTAATAGGCCCCTATTACCCCATATTATGCATCCCAAGGAAATATTTGATGAAATACCCAACAAAGTCACAATATAAACCTTATTTCTTAACTTCCTGGCATTTTAGATGGAAAATGGGCCACAATGGGACTAATTCACCACCTATGGAAAATGAGTCCTTGCGAGGTGGGACTGAATCACCTAAGGTGGCGAATGATTCCCATTTGGGTAAAATTTGAGTTTTGAGGGGGAAAAACTGGAAAGTAAGTTTAATATTCTTTCATGTCGGCCTTGCAGATCCAATTTATGGGAAAATAAGATGAATTTCCTATAAAATCAAGTCTCTAAACCCTAATTCACATCCATGAACTCATTTTCATAATTCATTCATCATCTATCTTCTCCATCAAGCCAAGCAAGTTAGGGTTTCAACATTGTAACTCATCAAGATTGCTTCTTAAGACATTCAAGGGAAGATTATTTATGTTTTTATATAGAAATTCAAGATCAAACATCATGGAAAGGTATTGAATTCATTGTTTCATTCTTTATTACCTTCTTTCATCATTTTGGTTTAATTACCTATAAAGGGGTTTGACTAAGGCAAACCCCCATGCCCTAACATTCAACATTTTTCTTTTTCTTCTTATGTGTTTGTAGATTTAGGCATCTTGGAGACTTAGAAATCATTGAATATTGCATTGCAAAGTTTTTCAAGTCATCTCTTCATTGGATAAGGCAAAACATCAACAAAAAGTCACCTTTAGGCCCAAATTTGACAGTTTCAGAACTAGACACCTGGAGAAGCAAAAATTGCAGAACAAAAGCTCCTATTTCCACCTTTGGATATTCAGAAGTTCAAAAGTGGAATCATTTTCCATGGTTGGTGAATGAATCCAACTTCTAGGCATGTTTTTCATTTTCTACATTTTTAGATACCCTTTTGTCCTAAACGGGTTCCAAAATAGTTTCACATAATTGGGACTGATTCACCCAAAATGGAAAATGAGTCCCTCCAGGCCTAAAAATTAGAACCAATAGAATTTCAAAAGTCATTTCCAATCTCCATCCATATCTCAGGTGCACACTTTTAGTTTCATCCTTTTCTGTTCAATTTTGTTCACATTTCTAGTCCATTTCTGCATAACACAATGTGTTTTCAAACAAGTTGCATTGTTTAGTTTCCATTCAATAATCAATATATTTCATTAGTTTATTGCATTGCAATCATTTAATTTATACATAATTTCATCATGCATAGCTTAGTTTGAGTGAACCACTTAGATTTTTGGGTCTGGGATCTATCTCTTTCCATTAGGTGAAAGACCCTAATTGAGTAAAAGAGTCATAGAATTTCCTACACCTTTAAACTATTTGGTTCACAAAGCACCATTTTTAAGTGTCACGATACACATCCAATTCTACCATTTCATGCAAGTTGTAGATCTCCTAAGATTTCCATTCTCAAGGTTTCATACAAGGGTTTGTTGAGTGGTAACATAGCTTTGTCCGTTCTTCATTGTCACGTCTTAGACTTTGATGCTATTTTGACCATGAATTTGTGGGGATTTATTATATGAATGATGGTGCGTGATTAGAGTAATATAATATAATACAATGCTTTGGTGTATGAAAATGTAGGAAAATATTTGCTTCTGGAATTATGAATGTATTTTATTTTAAAATATACAAGATAGAAAAAAATAGAAGTGTTGATTTAATTATTGCTTTGATTTATATTTCTATATTGGTTACTAATACAATTTCGTTGTTGCACGCCTGAGTGCATTTGAGTTGCAGGTGGTCGAAGACCAAGAGTGTGATTGAGGAAAATAAGGCTAGCTTCCCGATAGGGTAAAAGAGGAGCTCTCGAACACACACACAACACCTAAAAATCATATAGTTGCATTTAGGCCATGTCTGTTTCAATATGATTGTTTTGAATTGCTTACATATAGGTACTAAATGGTTTGAATAAGTAAATGATAAAAATAATAACATAGAAAAATTGAAATATAAATTAATTATCAATTAAAGTTGTGAAAAGATTATGATTTATTTTATTTAGTTTATTCCATTTTTTTGGTGCAATAATAGAAAATCGGTTTATTAAATTTTATCTAATTAGGAAATTAAGAATAAAGTGAAATATTTTATATTTACATATGATAAGGAGGAAATATTTTGTCTGCATATTAAAAGGTGGAAATATCTTTGTTTGCATATGTTTAAAACCTTAGTCCAAAATTTGGAGAAGGAAAAAAATGAACAGTCCCGAGAAAACTTTGGGCTCTGGGAAATTCTCCTTAAAACCAACAATGCTCTCGGCAAGTGGCTACCTCTTTATTTTGCATGTAAAATTTATCTGTCATTTGGAAATGGTCTGCATGACCCTCGGAAGGAGGAATAAAGATTTAAGGGGAGAAAAGAGAACATTATTCAAACACATAACCAGGGCTCTGGAAGAAGGAGACAAAAAGGTAATACTGGACATCTGCAACTGGAGAAATCTGCCAGGTTATTTCCATTCCTTGCTTTTAAACCAGTTTAAATTTCAGTAAGAAATTGGAGAAATGGGATGCATCATTCTATGAAAATGAATACAAATATCTGAGAAATATCTTCCAGTTTTATTTTTGAATCTGGGTAAAAGCCTTTTTCTCATTTGTTGCATTATAGAGAAAATACCCAATCTCTTTCTTCCAGATCAGGGTTACATTCTGTTGCAAAAGCTGCAAATCATTAAACTGCTCTCAATTGTATTCTTTAGTATAGAAAAATTTGTGAGAGAAAAGATCTGAAACCATATATATATATATATATATATATACACAAGAATCTGTATTCCTGTGCATATATACATATATATATATATATATATGCATATAATCTTGCAAGAAAACCTTTACCAGACATTAATTCGAAATTCTTTTGAAATAAATTTAAATGCAGTTGAATACTGGGCAAAATCTTTCTTTTGTGTTATGAAATTGTTTAACTGTAGGGGGGGAGGGATTTTAATCCCCAGCCCTTCCCATAGGAAGGGCACGGCTCTGTGGGGAGGCTCGCGCCCTCCACAGGCCGCGGCCTGTGGAGGGGGCGCGACCTCCTCACAGCCCGCGCCCTCCCCATGGGAGAGGCAAGGCCTCCCAGCACCTTTGTGGTGCTTAACACCTGTTTGGAACCCTGTATAATGTTTTTATTCTGTGTGCACGGCCAGAAAACGTGAGAACAGTTATGAAAATCAGTATTTCTTTTCTTTAAAGCATATATATATATACACTCAGCTGTATCTATATATATATACATATATATATACATATATACATAAATGCAAGTTTAAATAGGAAAACCATCTTCAGAATGTGATATGATTTCTGTCAAAAATACACAAACATCTCAGTAATTTTGAAGCTGGAAATGAGAAAAAGTACCTCTGAGAAACATGTAAACTGGAGATCTTCTTGATCACACTGTCTTATGCTTACATACAGATGTAAATTTCTGAATATTGGTATACAATATAAAATTCAAATGCAAGTTTTTCCAAACCTCTATTTTTCCGAAAGAATTGCCCTGTTTCTGTATATTACTAATAACCAGAAACCTGTAGTAAATTGAGAATTTCACTTTCAAATCAGCTTGAATTTGGAAAGAGTAGAAATATATACATAAATCTGTGAACACTGTTTTATACAGAAAATTAATTCCTCTACTTGTGTTCGTACACTGATAGTATCATGATGTACATGCAATTTTTACATTTGAACAAGAACCTTCAAGAGAGTAGCTTGGAGTGAAAACAGAGTCCTTTACCAAATCAGAGAAAATTACTAAGAAAAGAGTAGATGCTATTTTAATACTGAACTTACAACCTTTTTCTTTTGTCCAATGGAATTCAAAAGATGTTTTGAAACTCTCATTTGAAAATTCTTTTAGAATCAATAGAATGCATGAAACATGTATGGAAAATGCACAACTTTCTGCTCTTGCACTTTATTATACTTTACTTTTGGTAACTTCCGGGACAGGATGCCGAAGGTGGATCCACAGAGACGGTAGTTTTACCTTTTCTGAAACTACCATTTGTTTATTTTATTTATGCTTGGCCAAGCACTTGTACCATTGAAATAGATGGATTTGTTTTAAAAGCCTAGAAATATATGTATTTGAGTCTCTGCCACCTCCTGTTGCAAGAAATATGTTTTCTCATGTTAGAAATGCATATAGGCACCAGGCATGCATCGAGAGTTCCCTCCTGTTTTATTGTGTCAGGTTGCTAGGATCCTTTATGCAGGGCCGGGGATTCCTTCGAGTTAGGAAGGAACCCGGGGAAGTCATGTACTTCGTGGTTGGGCGGAAAAGGCACCTGAATCACACTCTTGGCCCCAGCTTGCAAGCAGACCGATGGTGTCACGACGGTTGGAGGTTCAGAGTTTTATTTGCCATTGATGTACTTGTGTATCATTCTGGAATGGCTAGTAAAGCCCCATTGTATATGTATATGTATTTGACATTCATTATTGAAACTTTGAAATAGAAGTATTGCATGAAAGAGTCTAATGTAACATTGATATGTAGAATTTCAGTTTTATGACGTAGCATTGAAAAAGATGTTTCTATTGGAATTATTGATCCCTTCTGAGTTTGGATGAACATGTATATATGAAAATTCGTTGATGTACTTTTACCATGTGCATAATCTTGATAAATTACAATGTTATTATTTATATACATAAAATGCAATTTAATTCTCTTTTATTGAGCTCATTTTGGAAAGTTTTTATGAATGATATTATTTTCTTTAAAACCTTTTTGAAACGGATTAAACAATTTAAGATGCTTTTTGCTTATAATCTTCTGAGTGCTACATTCATTCTCTCTTTCATTCATTATTTCGATTCAAGGTTTGATTATCAAAATGTGGTTTAACCAAGGAAAACCACCATTCACCCAAAAAAAAACATTTTTTTCTCTTGTTTGTGTGATTGCAGATTTAAGTTGAAGAAGACTTGAAGACCTTTTGAAGTGTAAGATTTATAAAGTTGTCAAAGTTGCAAAAGTTGGGAAAGTTATTGTCAAATCATGAAACCTAACCTATAGATCTGATTTTCGACTCTCTGACACTAAAACCTAGACAAATCATAAGCTATAGATCTACACGAGAGGCTCCCAAAGGATTGTTGAAATCCATGTACTTGGAACCATTTTCCCATGGGAAAATGAGTCTTAGATCATCTTATAAAAAGCACTTTTGGTGACTGGTCCACATGTTTCTTCCCTTCTTAGATCTATATTTGGTTTTCTAGTTTTGAAAATATTGAGCTAAATCTTCAAGTTTCAAGTGTTATATTGCATTTTGGAGTTGAGTGTTGTTTGACCTTAACCCCTATCCTTTAATCATAAGGAAATCTAAATATTCTCACATTGACTTGATTCACCTAAGGGTTGTTAGTCAATTCATTATGGGGATCTCATTTCCTAATAAAATAAAGGAAAATATGTATTTCATCCCACACCCATTTTTTGATGTTTCATTAATATATTATATATACTAATATAAAAAATATATTAATATTTTTGGTTTTAATAAACAAATATTCGTTTCTTAGGCATTAATAATAGATATCCATTATGCAGCCTTTATATTGAGCTTTAGGAAAACTAGTGATGAAGTCCATGGATATGTTTTACCCCTTGTGCTCAGGAATTGGGAGTGGCTGAAGCAAACCTGTTGGAAAAATCTGCTCACCCTTGTTTTATTGAAATACTATGTATTCCTTGATAAGAGTGAGGATATCTTCTTTCATTCCCTTCTATGAAAATATTTCTTTAGATTGCTTATGTCTTATAATGTCCTTGTTGACTAGCCAATGGAGTATCATGGAAGACCCTTATTATCTTCTCTTTGTTCTTAGAACTTGTAGTGTAGGAAAATGCATACCATTGCATTTTCACACTTTTTTGGGCCCGACTTGCTTTATGTATCCTCATTTATGTCTTAATTGGTCCTATTTTGCATCTAGAAGCCTAATAAATTATATCTTTTTATGGCTAATCCCGACAAACACCAAAGGGGAAGTGATAATTTAATGATTCTGTATGAGTGTCCCTAATTTTTTGGTTAGGACTAAGACACCACCTAGGGCATCTTTGTCCCCAAAAGGTCTTGGTACCCTAATTTTAGAGGCACCTTAAATGGCCCCCCTTTTGGAGTATGTACCCTAAGTTTCATGCCTCGGGACTAAGACCTCAAATCTTGGTAGGATTTAGCCTCCTTTAATTAATAATTTCATATGTCGGCTTGTTGTGAAGTAATTTTGAGATATTAAGCATAGATAAGTATAAATACAAGGTTATTTCTCTCATTTTTCATCTAGCAAGTTGCATGAGCATTCCTAAGACAAGTTTATGAGATCAAGAGCATTCAAGAGCAATTCATCAAGCATTTGTAGCCATCATCGAGATCCAAACATCATATCAAGGATATTATTGCATCATGTTTTTGGTTGTGCTAACAATTGTGATGTAGGGTTTATGATTCAAGAAAGTGTTTCATGCAAGATCTAAATCATTCAAGAAGGAGTCAAGAACCACATCCAGTGTAGCCATTTCAAGCACATTTCCAACACCTTGTTACAAGGGTTTGGTGAGTTGCAACATAACACTTTTTTCATTCATAATTTCCCTCCATTTCATTCTATTTCAAGGTTTAATTACCAACAAGGGGCTTGACCAAGGAAAACCCCCATTCACTAACAACCAACAAGGTTTTCCTCTCTTGCATGTTTGCGATTGCAGTTCTAGGTTGAGGACTTGAAGATCACATTCAAGAATTCTAGATAGATTGTGTGCCAATTTTTACATCAATGTTTTGGATCATACTCTATGATCCATCATCAAGATGATAAGTAGATAGAGTGAGAAGATGATGGATCGTGGAGTATGATCTGAAACGTTGATGTAATAATTGGCACACAGTTTATCTAGAAGTCTTGAATGCTATCTATTATGGATTGTGAAATCAAAATGGTATTGACTTGAAGATAATTTGAAGTGGAAAGTTGCAAAGTTGTAATGTTGCATTGCAAAGTTGTCATCTTCAAAAAAAATCACCTTCAGGCTAGATCCGAAAGATTTAGGACCTAAGATCTGAGAAGAAGGATGTGTAGACATTGAGCCTCATGACCATATTCGAAGATTTTAGAAATTCTAGATAGGAATAAGTTGCTACCTAGGGAATCTTAGTCCTCTTGAAGGTATTTTGCAGATATTCTTTTAGATCTAGTTATGACATCTGAAGATTCTATATTTTCCCCGAAAAATAGCAACAACAATAAGACAACAGTAGGGGAATCTTTGTCCTCTATAGCACTTTTTGACAATTTTTTTGTATTTTTTAGAATCCTTGTTACATTTATAGACTTCCTAGGTACACATATCCTAACTTCCTATTGCATAATTTCATCATTTTCATCCTTCATTTATCTTGCATTATTAGGTTTTGTGAGTTGAATGTTTACTTGTCTTTTCCAAGATTTTGCTTGGTGGTGAACCCCTCAAAGCTTAAAGAATCCCCTCCTAGGTCTTCCTCATTGAGAATTGACTCACCCTTTGGGGTTCATACTCAATCTAATTTGGATTTCGAGGACATATTTGAATGACCTAAGGAATATAGTGGTGTTCTATGACCTAGGCCAGAAAGCATCCACTCATTTTTCATATGGTTCAGAACCCAGTACCAAGTATACCCTATTCTTGTAAAATATTAAACCATCAACAATGGTGTACTTGTCATCTTCCACCTTCCCATCTAAAATGTCAGTACTAAATGAATCCCTAACATATTTTGAAATTATATATACTTTCTAAAACAAAGAAAAATAGGGGGATCCCAAAATGGGTTTAATCAAGATGGGTTCACCTTATTTTTGCTATGTATTTCACTCATTCATGAGGGTTATAATGTGTAAATGAGTTACAAAAATCAAACCTAACCCAAATACTAGAGTAAAAAGGAAAGTTTTAAGAATTCCAAATGTTTTGTACCTATTGCAAAAAGTTATTTTTTGAACCTCATTGAGGACTCATTCACCCTATGGAAAATGGGTCCTACCTAGGGCTCTAAAAAATTAGTTTCTAGGTTCTTCTCTTCAATGTTTTCACTCCCAGATCCTAGTGGGGCACTGTTGGAAACCTAAAAAAAAATTATGTAGCTTAGTTTCTATGATTTTGTAAGAAAGGTGACAACTTTGGCAACTTTACAACATTGAAAACTTTTGTTTTCCAATAGATCTTCAACCTAAAACCTATAATCACATATCAAAGGAGAGAAAAATGTTGTTTGTTAGGGAATAAGGGTTTTCCTTGGTCAAACCTTGTTTTGGTACTTAAACCTTGGAATGAAACAATGCATAAAGGTATGATGAATGAAAAACAATATGTAATAACTCACCAAACTTTGTTGAAACTTTGGATTGTAGATATGGAAACTAACATGAAGTAGCCTCAATGAATGTAGATCTTGATAACAACACTTGATTAGAAACAATGCCTTGAATATGCTTGAATTGATCTTCAATGCTACATCACAATATTAGCTAAATAACATGCATGATGCACTATGCCTTTGACATGATGAAATGACCTTTGATTGTTGCGATAAACTTCTATAATTATACCCTTGAGTTCCTTAGAAATTGCTCTTGTAAACTATTGATTTCATAAACTTGCTATTGATTCTTGCATAAAAATTCTTAGATTTATTAGATGAAACTATATGAAATAACCTTATATTTATACTTATCTTTACATAAGGGTATGTGCAGGATCATCATGGAAAAAATAGGCCTTTAAGTGGCAAAAAAATCAAAAAAATAAGAGTTAGGCAACTTGACGTAAAATTTTTAATAAGTTATCTATATTATTTCAAAAATATGTAAGAATAGAATCTGTAGCAAATTTAGTGTAGTTTTTAAACTACTAGGTTTGTTTAAAAAATAAAATCTATTTGGTGAAAATTTGAAATTTCAATGCAGTGGTACCTAAATATAAGGGAAAAAATAAGAAGTAGTTGCCTGTCTAACCACCCTAACCACAATAAAATGATAAAAAAATTTTATAATATTTTAGATATAAGTAGTGGACTCATGCCCTAATGTGATGCATATTTTTTTTTAATTTTTTTCCAAGTAAATAATTAATTATGAATTTTGTATTACAAATTTTTAAAAAATATAAAAACTCATATGTCTGACCACCTTAACTTGGTCAAAACTTCATGAAATTATTTTTTTCATTTTTTAATCCTATAGTATTCGAAGCATAGAATGTGACGCATGTTTTGGATTCAAAAAATGTGATACCGTTTAAAAGCTATATATGTTTTTCAATCAGCTTATCAATTAGGACTTTAGTCATAATTTGAATAGAAAATTAATAATAATTACTTATTAAATTAAAAGTAAAGCATAATTTATATCAATGGAAAGTGCAAAATCTCCTTTAAAAACCCTTTTTTGTTTCATCAATTTTGGGTAAAAAAATAGCCGTCAGCCACATACCCATCATATTGCCACTTTTTGGCCCACCATGATCCTGCACATACCATTAAATTCCCAAAATTCAAATAACACAAGATAACATCAGATCTAGGATTTCAAATCATTAAAATACCACAAAAAACATAATCAAAGTGGGGTCCAAGGGTTAAGTGAGGAGCCATTTGCTAGGTGGTGAATGGGTCCTAGCATACTTAGCTAGAACATACTTTCGGGGATGTTAAATGTTATGTGAAAAGGGGGTCCTAGGACCTAGTGAGGACCCATTCACTAGGTGGTGAATGGGTCGTAGGTCACTAACCTAGGACATGTACTTTGTAAAATTAAGTGTTGTGTAATATCATTTAAGAGTGTTGGGTTTTATCCCTCAGAATCTACAATTAATTAGGCTTGGATTTGAATTAAAGGGGCTAATTAAGCTCAAATTAACCTCAATTAATTAATAAGGCCCTAGAGTAGTGTGAAAAATGTAAAGATACACTTTATAGAACCCTAAATAAGGCATCATTACAACACATTACAACACTAAATCAAAGAATAATTAGGCTCATTTTAATATTAGTTATTCCCAATTTGAGTGTGAAAAAGGGTTACTTTTTTCTACACTACACTTTCCAATCAATAGTGATAGTAGAAAGAGTGCATAAGGAAGGCTTCCTAGAAAGTGCATCAACAACTACATTTTTCTTTAGTTTTATATATTTAATCTCAAAATCATAAGCCTGCAATTTACTCACCCCTTTCTATTGGCAAGAGTTCAAATCCTTTTGATTCAAAAATAATTTCAGAATATTATGACTAGTCTTAACCATAAACTTACCACAAACTAGATAAATTGTCTAAACTTGTCTATAGCATGCATAATTTCCAAAATTTCTTTGTCAAGAATAGAATAGCCCTTTTCCAAATGATTTGGTTTTCTACTTTAAAATGTTGTAGGATGTACCATTTGAGTTAGAAAAATCCCAATACCTTCCCCAAAAGCATCACATTCAACAACAAAACGAAGAGAGAAATTAGGAATTGCAAGCACTTGGTAGGAGCTCATTAACTCTTTGAGTGTTTCAAATGTACTTTGAGCTTCTTCCATCCAAAAAAGGGCTCCTTTTGAGTAAAATCAGTCAAGGGGACAACAAGCTGATAGAAACCTTTTATAAATCTTCTATAGTAGTTGGATAACCCAAAGAACCCTCTCAACCAAGAGTAAGATTGGTTGGTGGTGGCCAATCTATTATAGCTTGTAGCTTATGTGGGTCAACTTGCACTCCTTGTGAGCTTATGATTTGTCCCAAATAAAAAAATTTAGTCAATCCAAATTCACATTTAGAAAAATTAGCATAAAAATATTGTTGCTCCAAAATACCCAAAACTATATCCAAGTATTCTAGATGCTCCTTCTAAGTATTACTGTAAATCAAGATATCATCAAAGAACACTATTTTTTTTTGAGATGCCTACTAAAAACTTCACATTGCAGATTGGAAAGTTTCTGGTGTACTTGTGATATCAAATGACATGAAAAGAAACTCAAAATGACAATAATGGCAATGGAAAGTAGTTTTCTCTACATCTTCTTTCCTCATATGGATTTGATGGTAACCTGATCTCATATCTATTTTAGAGAAGTAAACCACCTCATGCAACTCATTAATAAGTTCATCTATCCTTGGTATGAGATACCTATTCTTAATGTTTTTATTATTTAGGGCTCTATAATCTATTCACATTCTCAATATGTCATCCTTCTTTTTAACCAAAACTACATAAGAGGCAAATGAACTTGAACTAGGCCTTATGAAACCCAAATCAAGAAGCTCTTGGATTTTTTTTTCTATCTCCTCCTTCTAACTCCTTGGGTGATGGTAGGGAGAAGTAATCATAGGTTTGGAACCTTTCTCTAACTCAATGACATGTTCTAACCCTCTATTTGGGTGTAACTCAGGAGGCAAGCCATTAAAAATAAGATTATTCTTGTCAAGAATAGACTGAATTTAAAAATGATTTTTCGCTTGCTTCTTAGAAGAGATGGTAGTATGGATCATGATTGTTGTTTCCCAAGCCACTTGTCCCCTTCTAAAATTCCTTTCCATCCTCTTGGCTGAAACCCCTCTAAGTGCTCCATTTGAAGGCCTATTAACACAATCTCTTTCCCATTAGCTTGGAACTTAAGCTCCATAGTTAGGTGGTTTGTATAGAATCCTCCAATAGAATCTAGCCACTGAACACATAATACAACATCAGTTTCCCCTATTCCAACCACATAAAATTCATCACATACCTCATAGGACTTTAGGGTTATTTTGAGTTGTCAAACCATTTGGGTAAATGGTAGAGTAAAACCATCAGCAACAGTAACATTGAAATCTTCAAAGTCTTAGGCTTCAACCCTCTCTTTGACACTATACCATAGAAAAAAGGAAACTTGCTTGATTTTGGGAATAATTGATGATAAATTGGATGTAATAAGGCCTTGATTTGGTGTTGCAAGATGTTTTTCACATCCACATTACATCTTGGGCCCTTTTAAATGTATTTAACAATGTCTTGAAAAGGTGTTGTAAAGTGTTGTAAAAGACCTTCATGCCTCTCTAGACTTAATAAACCTATCTTTCCCTTAATTCAAAATTATAAAATGTATTTAAATACATTCTCAAGCCAATATAGAAGGATTGTAAAATAAACTTAATGATAATCTAGTTTTGTAATGTTTCCTACACATTCATGTTGGATTTTGTGCCTTCCTACATTGTGTGGACCTCATTTTAGTGTTGTGAAATATATTTAATCACACTTTCACATTGAATTCATTGTCCCAAGCCCTAATTGACCTTTACATAGTCATTTATAGGACCCTATGACCCCATATTATACATCCCGAGGCATAAATTGATCAAATAACCAACATAGTTATCATATAAACCTTACTTCCTTACTGCCTAGCAATCTAGCTAGAAAATGGATCCCACTGGGACTAATTCACCACCTGTGGCAAATGAGTCCCTTCCAGGTGGGACTGATTCACCCAAGGTGGCGAATGAGTCCCATTTGGGCCATTTTTGACTTTTGAGTAGAAAATTTTGGAATTTAAGTTTTGTTTTTCTTCATGTCAGCCTTAGGGATCCAATTTATGGGAAAATAAGGTGTATTTCCTATAAATACAACCTTCCAATCCCTAATTCATAATCTCATAACTCATTCACACATCTTTTATGATTCATTCATCATCTATCTTCTCCCTCAAGTCAAGCAAGTTAGGGTTTCATCATTGCAAGTCATCAAGATAACTTCCTAAGACATTCAAAGGTAGATTCTTCATGTTTTACTGTAAAAATAAAATATAAATCTTCATGGAAAGGTATTTACTCCATTATTTCATGCTTCATTACATTCTTTTCTCATTTTGGTTTAATTACCTACAAAGGGGTTTGACCAAGGCAAACCCCCATGCCCTAACATCTAACATTTCTCCTTCTCTTCTTGTGTGTTTGCAAATTTAGGCATCTTGGAGGCTTGGAAATCATTGAAGATCAAGTTGCAAATTTTTTCAATTCATCTCTTCATTGGACACTGAATTTGACAATTTCAGAACCCAAATTTGGCAATTTAAGAACCAGACACCTAGAGAAGTAGAAAGTGTAGACTAAAGGCTCCTGTTTCAACCTTTGAAGCTTCAAAAATTCAAAATTGGACTCATTCTCCATGGGTGGTGAATGATTCCCACTTCTAGGCATGATTTTGGTTTTCTATATTTTTATATACCCATTTGTCTGAAATGGGCTTCGGAACAGTTTCCCAGATCTGGGACTAATTCGTCCAGAATGGAGAATGAGTCCCACCAGGCCTAAAAATTATGATCAATAGCATTCTAGAAGTCATTCCCAGTCTCCATCAATATCCCAGGTGTACACATTTAGTTTCATCCATTTCTGTTACAATTTGCATTCATTTCTAGGTTTTTTTTTGCATATCACAATGTGTTTTCAAACAATCTACATTTCATTGGTTTTGCATTAGTAATCAATCCATTTTATCAATTATCTGCATTTATATCATTTCATTTAGTCATAATTACATCTTGCATTCTTTAGTTTGAGTGAACCACTTAGATTTTTGGTGTGGGATCTATCTCTTTCCTTTAGGTGAAAGACCCTAATTGAGCAAAAGAGACATATAATTTCACACCCTAAAAATCTATGGTTCATTTTGGTGAACCAAATTTTCTAACATCTTGTTTTCTGATTTGGAGTCCATTTTCATCCTAGTCCTAGTTTGCATTGAATTTTCATTAGAGTTGCATTGGTTAATTTGCATCTAGGGTTTCAAATTTTTTCATTAGTAAAAAGCTCATTTAGCTTGAATTTTTGCATAAATTTCCTTAAAATTTTCTAAAATTTTGCATCTACATCTTAGTTTTGCATCATACAACATCAAAAACATAAGAAAAGCCTGACAATTTTTTAAATTTAAAAAAAAAAACCTTACTGGGACTCATTCACCATGTTGGGAAAATCATTCCCTGTCCAGATTTTTGAATATCTATTACAACATCAGAAACCTCATTTATGTATTTTCGAAGCCTCCTAGTATCATATAGTATAAGTTTGGAAAGTTTCAGGAACATTTATTTTATGCATCTCGCTCAAAAACATCATTTTATACTACTCATTCTTCAATTCACTTCAATTGCAAACATCCTTAGATCTGAAAATGCTCACATTTTTAAACTTTTGCATAACATCGATAAAAGTAATTTTCACTTTTTCTTACACAATATTTATATTCATAAAACTTTGCATAAGTTTAATAAAAGTTCTTTTCATTCTTTCATATACATTATTTTATTTTTTATTTTATACTAATATCAGGAAAATAAAAATGACTATTACTCTATTCTTTTTTGTTTCAAATTTGATCATAATCCATAGAGCTTAAGCCCCTCGCATGGGACCCCTACCTAAGTAAGCCATTTGGCCACTTAGGTTGCTTGGTGCACCAAAAATACCTATTGCATGGAAGGTATTGCCTCTCAGTGCAGTCTTAAGGCCTTCACATATTTTATAAAAAATTTAACATTTACATTCTTTAAATTTTATTACTCATTATATTAATGAATCATTACTGTTTTTAACTATGATTTGAAGCCAGTTTGTTTTTCCTATTGTGTTAGCATGTAAAATGTATCAAAGAGAAATGGTGGTCAATTTCACTAGAAAAATATGATTTAAACAATCCAATTGCATTTTGAGGGCTATCTTGCAGACACTTTCACACATAAACAAGAAAATATGGGTTTGTTCATATTTCTGGATTGAAATTGTGAGTTTTTTTAATCAACATTTTTGGTCAAACTCCATGATCCATCATTAGGAAAAATCATGCAACAAGAGAGTAGAAAGATAGAAAGAAGTAGCAGACTACGAGTGATAAATAGGTGAGGGTGTGAGAGGACTAAAGGGAAAAGAGTTAGAGATGACCTAAAAAATGATAAAAAATTAATAAATAGGGAAACTAAAATAATTAAATCTACTAATGTAAATACAAAAAATAGACTACACCAGAACAAGAAATGAACTAAAAAGAAAGTAAACTTATATAAAGAGATGAAAACAAAATTAAAATAAAGAATGATTAACATAATATAATAAAATCAAAATAAAATTAATTATTTCCAATATAAGATTTTTTTTTTAAAACAAGACCCATAAAATTGAAGAAATTTATAAAATAATTTAAAATAAAAAACAATAAAACCTAAAGATATGAAATGAATACAAGAACCAAAATAATAAAGAAATTAAGGAAAGGAAAAAAAATGATTAAAAATACAATAAAATTAATGAGATTAAGAAAGCTTAATGAAATAAAGAGAGGGTCAATCCAAGTTCAAGAAATAAATAATGAAATTAAGGAAAGACCAAACATGATTAAAAATAAAGTAAGATATGAAATGAGAAACCTTACAAGAAACAAATAAATTAAGAAATTAATAAAGTAACCTAAAGCCATAAAAATACTACAAGAACCTAAAGATATAAAATGAAATAAAGAAAGCTAAAGAAATGGGGGGAAATAGTATAAAATAAAAAATAAAATGAGCGCCAAAAGTGAAATGGAGGAGGGTTTTCATTTTTGATTTCTTGAGATCGACTCCCCCAAAGCATTTGCAGAGATTGAGTGGCTAAAGGAGATAATCGATCACCTCATGCGAGAAAGGGATGATGCAATTATAAAGCTTCAAGACTACTTGGATTCGAGACCATGGATCGAAACCTCACCCTCTTCCTCAACTAATCTTCTTTACAGAAAATACTCTAAACAACATAAAATATACCATTGGCAACTTCTTAGAGCATTTGAAAGTAGGGGAAGGATTGTATAACGTCATATACAAAGGTGAAATAAAGGAGATTGTTTTCGTAGTGAAGATTAGGAGAGATGATGGCTTCGATCTAGATTAGCATATATTTCATCACTAGGTATACACTTACCGAATTACTTTACCATCAGTATCCTTCTTCTTTATTGTATAGGAAAAAAATCAAGCTAGAGGGATAACCAGTAGTAGTTGTAACAATTGTATTAGTTATAACAATCCCCTCTACCATAACATATTAGTTGTAACAACTATATTAGTTATATCAATCCCCTCTGTGAGATAGGATATTGACTTAAAGTAGTTATAGAAATTTTATTAGTTAGAATAACAATTACCTAACAATGGATCAGCTGAGAAACCCCAACCCCTCTTCGGAAATTTCTTTCCATGAAATCCACCAAGCCATAATGCATTCATGCATTGTGTTGCAAGCCCTTGATACAAACCAAAGACACCCATCAAGAAGCTCATCATTGAAATTTTAACTGTTAGTTTAACCACAATATAATCTCAGTATTAGCATTGAACATAATGCTCAAGTTATAAACATTCCTAATCATTATAAAGGGGAAAAAACTCCTCATTGAGAGACTAAATCAGTTTGGATCCTCTTCTCTTAGTGTCTTATATTTTGATAAATTTTTATTCTTGTATGACTATACTCAATAATTTTTCAAAATTTATTGATTCATTCCCACTTCTCTTTTTGATGGTTCACTTTTAAGCATTGTTATCACCAGACATGGGATATGGGTACAAGGATGTGGATGCTATTTTTGAAGGAGTACACAAGTATATGAAGAAACATACAACTGTATTTCACTTAATTATAGTCATTGAGAAATGCGGTTATGGGTACAGGGGTGTGGTTTCCATCCTTTAAGCTAAATTTTTCCAGTGAGTGTGCTTCAAAGCATTTTACTTTCTTGCAGCCATCATTTCTCATTTCATTAGTAACAATAATTCCCTCATTTGAATAGGAGAAAATGTCTTCTATTGAAGCAAGTTTATTTTCTTATCTTCACGAAGGAATTTCCCATTAGATGAAGAAATTTATTTTGTTGGTAATGACCTAGGTACATTGGAGGAAAAATGAATTATTTGGGTAAGGATTAAATAAAAAAAATGCCAAAGTACTCCACACCCTTAGATTGAATGGGATAATTAAATCTTAGAACTTAAGAGTAATGGTTATGAAAACACAATTACCCCCACAAGTTTTGTTAGGTCAAAGTGATGAGATTCATTTATTCATGTGTTTTCTTTATTAAACAATGACCTTTTCGGCCTTTTTCTCATTAGGCTCCTATACATCATTTGATACTGATTATTTATGCTAATATTGTTTGGTTTCTCTCATATTCCATATCAAGGACCCCACTTCACACAATTAGTTGCCTTCGTTAAATCCTTACTCACCCTTTATTGATAAGCTACTCATCATTATTCTAGGTTGTTCAATATCTTTGAATGGAACAACAACCTTAGATTTTGATGAATTGAGCCACTAGAATTCTGAATAACCCGGTTGCATCCATGACAATAATATGTTCCTTTGTAGTTAATAGTAGACAATTAGAGAAAGTTACTTGATTTAGTATATAGTCTCCCCTTTAATATATTAAACATGAAATAACTTGAAATATCACTGATATTTATAATTGTTTCTTGAGATACAATGTTTGATACTTGCTAACATAAACATGTGTACATACACTTCACATCTAAATAATTTTCTAGGAAGAGTAAATTAGTCATAAAACTTAGTTTTCAACACAAGCCATATTTATGACTTATTTTGATATATGATTTGGATAGGGTTTGAATTTATATTTCCATTTTGAATTTTGTATGTAGGCATTTTTGCTGATCTTTTTCTCTGAGTTGGGGGACAAAACATTTTTTATTGCAGGAAGACAGAACATTTGTTTCATCTTTTCACATAGTTGTTTGATCTAATTATTTTGACAATGGATTATCCTAAGTGATGAGGCAAATGTCTCACTTCCCCAATAAATGAAGATATTTGTAAATAAGAACATAAACAACAATGAATATAGTCTTTAGTTATTGACTATTTTTTTCTAAACCACTATTATCATAGAGGAAAAAAAAAAGATAAAACCTTAGTAGAGGACAAAAATGTTAAGACTTGTGTGATTAGTGTGTGTGAATGATTATTATGCACTAAGGGTTTGTTAAATTATCGATATTCATCTACACAATTTTCATATGACAAACAATTCCTCTAGGGACATACCATATGGCTACTCAAATGTACCATAGTCTCACACCCATAATATTAACCATGCCTTGCACATTTCTCCACTTTTCACTCTATGATTTTAGGTAGGAGAAGCCTTCCACTTTGAAACCCTTACTCCTATCCAAATCCATTGGAACAAAAATAATCATAAGTCCATTGAGTGGATGATTTAGGGATTAGACACTAATCACCACGTATTTGTGCATTATATAAATAGTAATACAAACTTTGATCCTCTAGTAGGTTTGTTACAAACACCTATGCATTGGTATCCTCCCTAACATAGTGAGACCTTTCATATTTTGACATGTTCTATCAATAGCTTCTACATAATACATGATCACCCATCTCTATCCATAGATCTTAAATCAATAGCAAACATGGGTGTCAGGTATATCCAATAATTTGCCTCGCTAACATTCACACTTCTCATCAATATTCATAGTTGATTCTTCAATCTGGGAAGTCATGACACTAGAATCCTATAACTATTAGAGAAATTACAATGAACTATATTACAAAATTCATAATAATGTGGACTAGCTTCATTACAAGAGATTTCCTATGATATATAGTAAGCATAAATGCAGGTTAACCATAATTGTTCATAGCATCACTAGTAGAACACATCTGGAAACCCTTACTAGTGCCCAAACTATGGTTGTAGCCCCATCAAAATATAGAATACCAACATAGGATCTGAGCAAACAGATCACCTTACAAGCAAAATAATAGATGTGCCTTGACCTCTACACTTCGTTTAGGTCAACTTGTACAACCCTTAATGATAACCATGAATACACTCACTTGGGATGTATTTGTGTACACACACTCATGATTTGTTATTAAAAGGCACATCTTAATTCTTTTAAATCATATTACCATGCCAAAATCTCAATTTGTATTCTTCTCCTCAAAATTTTCATTTTACACAACAGTTCTTGTTGTAGTCTATGGGAAAGAAGATGAAAAACATATTGGCTTGAAGACATCATCTCCATGATAATTTAACTAAGGGAAGATGCATTCTTGTTGGAGATCAAGATATTCTCTTTGAGTAGGAATTTGGCTTAATGTGTCATTCTATCAAGTTTTGATTTTTTTTTATATTTACTAGTGCTACTATCATTATGATTAATTCTACTTCATTTAATTTCATTTAATTGATGGTAGATTGTGTACATGTATCAACATCTGTTTGTTGGGGTCACAATATTCTCTTTTATGAGGCATTTTGCTTGATGTACATTTTCTATATTTTTACTAGTTTATTTCATTTATTTTGTGATGACGGATTCCATGCATGTATCAACATTAACCCTGAGTTTATGGTCCTAGAGTGGTGGTTAAATCATATACTAGTATTTTATTTTTAGTTTGGGGGTTTCAACCCCCATCATTTTATTTTGATACATGTGGAAAAATATTATTAGCAGTATGCTTGAGCAAGTCACATACAATAATTTTCCTAATTTAATTCTCTTATTTATTGAAGTGGGAGTATGGTGGAGTTGGTATGACCAATAATTAGTGATCTTGACTCCCAGTGGTGGAATAGTTTAAGGTCAACTCATGTTGGACACAAGGGTAGTAGACCTATAGAAATTTAATGGCTGCCATATTCAATTGCACTATATGAGGTGTCTTCGAGAATGGTTAACCAATACTATTCCTACAATGCTTGAGTGGGATTGAATTTAATTCCAATGTTTGGGAAACAAGCACTTGTCCACGTGTATGTATAGTCACAGGAAAGATAATTTTTCAGTGGTGTTGGAGCAAGTTAACCTATGTTGGCTGAATAATTCTTTCCAATCAATATCCACTCTAGATCATGAAGAATTCAAAGTGTGTTCCAACCATATTCATTAATGTTGTTGCAGGAAAGTATGACTTTGAGATCCTTCAGTGATGCATTCCAATGTAACTATAGACGTAAAATAATCTCGTATTAAGAATCATCCTCATCTAAGCAATGTCATATACCATATGATAAGCCGCCATAGGAACTTCCACTAGAATGCTCGTCCAAACACCCATGCTCATTGCAACATTACATACACTCTAAATAAAACATAAATGCTAACAACCAATGCGACCAAATATATCAGGAAAGACTTTATCAGAGAAACATGGGCACATCGGTGGCGATAATTGTGTGGTCTCTCTGATATGGAAAAATACAAAAGAGCACATGATTGAAGATTCTATCGGAGGGAGAAACGAATATTGGCGGGAAAGAAAGCTCAATCCCTCTAATACTCTGATAATACAAATAAAGCTTACAATGTTAGGATATGTTTAAGAGTGCTTCATTAATTCAAATATTTTGAGAGCATCCTTGCAAAATCCATTTTGTGCATATCCTACAATTATTGCATTCCATGAGATGACATCTCTTTGAGGCATTCCATTAAAGAGTTCACGTGCCTTGTGTACATTTCCACATTTTGCATTCATGTCTAACAAAGCATTTCCAACCATAATATCTGACAAAAATCCCCCATCTATTATGCTCTGATGGATGTTCATTCCCTACTCCGAAGCTCCTATTTTGGCACAGGCAGGGAGGATGCTGGCATAGGTTGTGGAATTTGGCTTCACACATGATAATTGCATTTGCTTGAAAGTTTCTAAATCCTTTTCAACAAATCCATTTTGTGCTATCCCACAATCATCATATTCCATGAGATGGCATCTCTCTTAGGAATTCTGTCAAACAACTCACATGCCTTGTCTATGCTTCCACATTTTGCATACATGTCTACTAGGGCAGTTGCAACTACAACATCTGACAAAATTTCTCTATTATTTATGCTTTGATGGATGTTCATACCATGTTCCAAAGCCCCCATTTTGGAATAGGCAGGAAAGATGCTAGCAAAGGTTGTGGAATTTAGCTTTATACCTGTCAATTGCATTTGCTTGAAAGTTTCTAAAGCATTTTCAACAAATCCATTTTGTGCATATCCAACAATAATTGTAGTCCAAGAGATGACATCTCTTCAAGGAATTCTATCAAAAACTTCACATGCTTTCTCTATTCTTCCACATTTTTTATACGTGTCAACCAAAGAATTTCCAACTATAATATTAGATGAAAACCCCCCTTCTATTATGCTTTGATGGATGTCCATACCCTATTCCAAAGCTTTCATTTTTGAACAAGAAAAGAGGATGTTGGCAAAGGTTGCAAAGTCTAGCTTTAAACCTACAAATTGCATTTGATTGAAAGTTCTAAAGCCTTTTCAATAGATCTAATTTGTGTATATCCTATAATTATTGTAGTCCATGAGACCACATTTCTTTGAGGCATTTTGTTAAACACTTCAAGTTCCTTGTCTATGATCCCACATTTAGCATACATGTGTACAAGAGCAGTTGCAACTACAATATCTAACAAAATTCCTCTATCCTCTATGATTTGATGGATTTCCATACCCTATTCCAAGGCTCCCAATTTGGAACAGGTGGGTATGATACTGGAAAAGGTTGTGGAGTCTAGATTTACACCTGCCAATTGCATTTTATTGGAATTTTCTAAAGCCTTTTCAAAAATTTCAATTTGTTTGTATCCTAAAATCATTGTAGTCCATGAGACCACATTTCTTTGAGGCATTTTGTCAAATAGTTTGCATGCCTTGTCTATGTTTCCACATTTTGCATACATGTCTACAAGGGCTATTGCCACTACAACATCTCACAAAATTTCACTATCCTTTACTTTGATGGATGCCCATACCCTATTCCAAAGCTCCCATTTTGGAACAAATAGGGACGATGCTGGCAAAGGTTGTGGAATTTGGCTTTACACCTACCTACTACATTTGCTTGAAATATTTTAAAGCCTTCTTAAAAAATCAATTTTGTGCATATCCTCTAATCATTGTATTCCATGAGATGACATCTCTTTTAGGCATTCTATCAAATATTTCACTTGCCTTGTGTATGCTTTCACATTTTGCATACATGTCCACCAGAGCATTTCCTACTACAATATTGGGCAAAACCCCCCCTTTCATTATGCTTTGATGCATACCCATACCATGTTCCAAAGTTCCCATTTTGGCATAGGAAGGGAGGATGTTGACAAAGGTTGTAGAGTCTGGTTTGACACCTGCCATTTGCGTTTCCTTGAAAATGGTTAAAACCTTTTCAAGAAATCCATTGTATGCATATCCTACAGCCATTGCATTCCATGAGACAACAGTTCTTTGAGGCATTTTTTCAAACAATTCACATGCCTTCTCTATTCTTCCACATTTCGTATACATGTCTACCAGGGCTATTGCAACTACAACATCTAAAAAAATTTCTCTCCTTTATACTTTGTTGGATTTCCATACCCTCTTCCAATGATCCCATTTTGGCACAAGTTGAAAGTACACTAGCAAATGTGAATTGAATGGATTTGTGGATGCTCAACTACTATGCAAGCTCTTTGATAATATGACAATGATTTGATTCAAATATTCATATATGGATCAGAGAGTTTTTTAGAATGCTCCTCAAATTTTTGGAAGGAATGATGGATTTATAGATTTAGAGGTGAAAATATGAATGGTTGATCAACCATGCACACCTAATGATCAACTATATATGTAAATTGTAATGCAATAAAGGTTACTAATGTGTGAAGTATGTGTATCCCTCATCCACTAAACCCATATGACTGCATGCACCTAGAACCCAATCAAAGCTTACATTGTTAGGATGTGTTCCAGAGTACTTCAATTTTTTCCTAGAGTCCTCACTGCTTGAATTAATTAGAGTTATACCATGCACTAATGCTTCCCTCCACATTGAGGATATTATTTTTGATTATCTAATCTTCTTACCTAAGTGTTTTGAGGACAAAACAAATGATCGTACTTGGATATTGTTGGCAACAAAAGTTGTAAATAAGATTGTATAAATTAATTGGGCACAAGTGGTTGCATTGGGATAGAAAAAGTAGTTGGCCCTAGAATAAAGTATCTAATGGGCATGTGTAAAGCAGTTAATGCAAAGGAGGGTCTTGCAAATCTATATAAGCATGCCTACTATTCACTTGAGAGAATGGTTGCATGATGTAGTAAGATTTGTTAAATATGTTGTGGCATAGAGCAGAAAGGCTAGTAAATATGCTATATGGTTGAGCAATGCATGCAAAATATGGATGAAAGAGTAGTTCTTTTGACATTTTTTAATCTCATACTTATTGTGTGATGCATGATCTATTATTTTTCTCTGTTATTTTGTGCATGCACGTACCATGTGTAGGCTTAATAGTGGGTTATTGACCTCTCACATGAGATCATATGTTGGTGATCTAGGTTTTCTAAATAAAATCCAATTGGTCTAGCATGTGTAGATGAATTTGGCTAACATGTTGTGTGTCTAACCATTGAACTAGACGTGTAAGGTTCAAACTTATTCTAGAGAGCTTGGGAGGCATGTAGACCATCTCATCCCTACATGTAAACATTAGCTACATCTTCTAACTATGCAAGGCTTGAAGTGCATGTTTGTAGTGTATTTGTATGGAGTCTTTATTGTTCAATCTGTCAAAAACAGTTGTGGACTTGAAGTGTATTTTAAGAGAGTATTGTCAACTATTGTTGAATTTTTGTCTTTGACTACTCCAATGCTTGGTTTCACATCAATTATTAAAGTATGTGAGGAAACTATATGAAAGTTGGCTAATAGCCTTTTGTAGAAGATGGTAAAGGGTTTTAGGGCAGTGGGGTTCATGTCTTGAAATATGTTGAGGAATATTTTGGCTAAGTCATGAATTTGTTGAAATTTGTCTAATTAATACGTGAAGAAAGAATTTAGGTTGTGAGTGTGGTGAGTTTAAAGTATTGTATAGGTCACATGATACCATGTGGAGATTGCATAGATTATCTTTGAATTTTTTTATAAGCTATTGGGTAGACATTGTTTTATACAATTTCATGGCATGTTATAGTTTACCCCTCTATGCATGAACACAATGTTGAATTACCAAATACAAGAGAACCATTTCATTAATTTTAAAATTTAATTAGAGAACATAATCAATCAAAGAGATCCAAATACTAGACTCAACCAACCTTCAAGTTTGATTTTCGAAAGAAATACCATAAAATCTATTAGTTTCTTTGCATAAATTGTGTGTTTTAATGATATTTGCTGCTACAGGCTGAATTGCTCATCTGTACATAAGTACCATGGCCCAAGGGTGATGGAATGTGTTGAATGCATGATTTAGATCTCCATTGGTGGTGATTTTGATTCTTTTCATTGAGTTTGGTGAATTTAGTAACCATTTCCCTATAACTACCTAGGTAGCCATGTTTTAAGGGTTTTGATCTTGTAAATGAACAAAATGGCCATTCAATCTACTTTCTAAGGATGTGGCTCAGTGGAATGGCATGAATTGTTGTATATTTTTATATTAGTGTGATGGTAGGAGCAGGGAGGCCAATTTAGTGTTTTGGGTTGATGCCCTAGAGGCATTTTACATGGTTTTTCAAGTGAAACTTGGTTGTAGAAGTTGAGTTTTTCCAAATTGTTATTGTGGTTGGCTATGTAATGAATTATTAAGCATGTGCAAACATTTGTTAGAGTGTTTGAAGCATTTTTCTGGGTAGGGAAGCCTTGGAGTAGTGATTTTTAGTAAAACCCTTGATTTTTGCATTTAAAAGGAGGGTTTTGGAGTTGGCCCATTGAGTGACACTTTCTTTGTCTAAAATTTGTTGATTCCCTCTATTTGGAGTCTTTCTAGGAGGTCTAAGTGGTTTTGGTGAGTATTTTGAGTGTTTGAGAGTGGGTTACTTGGAAAAGTGGGCTAATTTTCCCTTAAAAGTGGAGGACAGTCTATTGTTCCCTAAGAAGCTTCAAAATAAGTCTATGCAAGTTTTTGATATGTTGAATGGGAGGATAAAAGGTGTATGAGAATGTGTGGGTTGTTACTCTATTAGGCCTTCTCTAAAAGTTAAACCTAAAAAAGTGAGTTTGCATTGCTACTTGGAGAACAAGTGAAATTGGTGAGGAGTCATTGAGTTGGGGACTTGGAGATTGAAACCCTGATCAAGGTAGGTTGGATTGGGATTTTGGAGTGATTTGCCACCCCATAATTGCATAATTTATCCATCAATGACATCTCTTTGAGGCATTCCATCAAAGAGTTCACGTGCCTTGTGTACATTTCCACATTTTGCATACATGTCTAACAGAGCATATCCAACCATAATATCTAACAAAAATCCCCCATCTATTATGCTTTGATGGATGTTCATACCCTGCTGCAAAGCTCCCATTTTGGTACAAGTGAGGAGGATGTTGGCATAGGTTGTGGAATTTGGCTTCACACCTGCTAATTGCATTTTTTTAAAAGTTCCTAAAGCCTTTTCAGCAAATCCATTTTATGCATATCCCGCAATCATCGTATTCCATGAGATGGCATCTCTGACACCCTTCAATGCTCCTAGTTGTCTGCAAATGATAAAGAATTTCCTTTCCTTTCTGTGAGAAATTTTTTGAGCCACTGAAGCGTAACACAACCTATGTATGTAGTTTTATTGAGACAAATATCACATACGGGCATCCATCGAAGCATGATGATTAGGGGAATACTTACCATATGTTGTAATTGCAAGTAGTTCTAAAGAAATTATTGGGAGGACTCTTGCATGTGGCTGGGAGTCACATCAAAATCCCATTGATAGCCCAACATCACTCAAACTCATCGATGAGAGAGGTGGACATGGGCAGGAAAAAGATTGTGGTCCCTCTGATGGAACAAAAAACATTGAGGGACTTCATCAATGAGAGAAGCTTTGATAGGAGATAGACTTAAGTCCCTTCGATGCCCTAAAAAGGGAAAAGATCAGTTTAAAGTTTCCATCACTGGGAGAAATGAACATCAATAGGAGTTATCTTGAAGTCCCCTCGATAAAGTAAATTCCCCCCGATATTAAATTCTCAACTTCCACCGATATTAAATTCTCTTCCCGACGAATTTTGCACCTAAGTACTATTGGAGCATCAGGGGAAAGTGCATTGAGTCCTGCCGAAGTTTATCACTCTCTCCGATGATCTCATATTCTTCTCTCATTGACTCATTGGGGTGTCAAAGAGACATTTAATGTTTTCTCCGATAAGCAAGGGTCTCTTTGATATCACTTTTGTTTGTGATTTTCCCGCTTCTACTGGGTTTAGGGATTTCATGTATTCATCATCAATGTGCAAGGAAACAATGTGTTTATTAGTTTGTTCAAATGTTTCATAACTCGTCAATGATTGATGCTTTACTAGAAGAATTTTACCCTAATCTTCTATGGCTTCATTTGTGAAAGAAAAATTCTTCATTCCATCAAGCACCCTATATTTTTGCGTCTTCTCAAGTTTTTGACTTTCCCTTAACTTTGCAAGTCTTCTTCCCCTTTTTGTTTTGGCCTCTCAAACTCATCTTGGCGGTGGCTGACTATTCAATAATTTCTACACAAATAGAGAAGACTTATGTATTACTGAGGGGAAAGCCATGCATCCTTCAAACTATGTTTCTATACATTTTTAAGGAAGTTGGGTTTGATGCCATTGAGTATGACATGCTTTCCTATGACACTTTACAATTTTAGCAATTTTGACTTGCCAATCTTAGAGTTGCATGCATATCATTGATGCTTTACAACCTTCATTTATTAAATTGTGATTTTTCTCTGTTGCATTCAAACTATGGCCAATTATTGATATGGAATTGGAATCTGTTTGATTATCTTAACTTTTTCAAATCATTACTATGAAACACTTGGTTTCAATAGCAATCCTAGCAATTATAAAGCTTCCTTCTTAGACATATCCCTTCTTGTTACAATTGTGGCACTGCATTTGTATTTGACCCTAATAAATATACATTTCTTTTTCCCACAATTTTTTTTGAGGGAAAAAATGTTTAGAAATTTATGGAATATCCATCAACTGCTAAAAATTAAAATATGGTGTGCACTTGTCTGTGTAACATTTGAACTTCATAGAAGACTTTGTGCCTTTTTCCTTTAAAATGTTAAAAAATAGATACATTTTGTAAAGTTATCATGAGTATGACCAAAGATAAATGGTTGGCTAATAGTTTAGTAATGCATCGTAATCCACTAATAGTTGGCTTTCAAATCTGTTTTGATGAATTTCTCTGTTTGCTCGTGCTTATTGTTTGTATGTAGATTTATCTTATATATGAGTTAATGCGATGCTATTAAACATAGTAAAGGTAGAGTTGATTTCAAACTTTTTTTTTAGGTGAAAGGAAAGGCTCTGCAAGGTTGGTGATCTTTTCCTCCAGCTGCTAAATAGATGGACACTCTTAATGATTTGTTGTCAGCAAGTGATCTTGTATTGCTTCACTGTGTTGTCACAAATGAAACACTTCAAATTCTCAATGCTGAAATGTTGTAACACATTAAGCCAGGTGATGATGACATTTTGTTTCATATAAGTACTTTCTCAAGTATTGTTTGTTTCATTCCATCGACTATTTGTTTCCAGTAGACAATGCTGGCTTATTGTCATGTTTGTTGCGTATTAATTACCATTATGTTTGTGGCTTTTCATTAACTCCTTAGAAATATGTTCCATCTCAATTAGGATGTTAGAATTGTGATTTTATTTATCTTGGTTGTACAAGCTGATTGTGAAGTGTATGTTGGCCATAGGGGCTTTTATTTTGAATACCAACAACCACTTGTTTGATAATTGCACATTAAAGAAAATTTTGATAGATGGAACTATGACAGGGTGTGCATTGGATGGTACAGAGGGTCCACAATGGATGGAAGCTTTGGTATGTGGTTTATGCAAGTCCTTAAGTTTTCATTTTAATTCCTTTGTTCCAAAAAAAAATTCTGCTACCGGACAAGTTTCAAAATTCACATCTCATTCTATTTCAGACAATTTGGGAATTTAGAAATTTCAGTTATTATTAGATATTGAGTATTGTTTATGTAATCTTGTTTTGAAAATGCTATTACCTTCTTAATGTTATCTATAAATTAGCTAGTGGCTAAAAAGCTTACTAAGTAATGTTGAATGGCTACTCAAATCAGTATGGGAAACATTGATGATTAGCTTAGAGAGTGATCATATGTGATAAATTTCCACAGAAATTTAAGTGTTGCAGATGAACATTAGCATTTATTGTTTTGAGCTCTTGAACCTGGGCCCTACAGTTTCCCAACAGTCTTTGAGTCAATTTGCAGTAGGAAAAATCCTTTTCCTCGATGTGCATAGTTGATGGCATGGGATTTTATTTTTACTCTTCATAGGTAGGAAGTGCATTGTTGGCCAAGGACCCCTCTCTTTCTGGTATGTGAGTTGGAGAAATCCCTTGGTTGTCGGGATCACATGTAGGCAAGGTTAGTGTTGCATATTCACATGCCAGCTATAGAAAAAAATTATTTGAGCTCAGGGAGCTCCCCTAGTGGCTTGTGTTGTATCTTGGTTGAATGTAAGAAACATGATGTATATGTTTGTGCCTTGAGCATCAACAGTAAAAAAATATAAAAAATTCAGCTTAAGGCCTTGCTGAGAGTTTACTATACAAATAGAAATCTAGTTATGATTAGCTTGGTTGCAATCATAAAGATTGTTCTGACATGGTTCTCTACCTTGAGAAATCTATAAATGGTTCTATATAATGCTTTTGTTTTGGGACAATATTTGAATACCCACCTTTTGTTGAGTAGGTTGAAAAGTGGATTGGGACGAGCTGGGGCATGGTGCACAAATTGGAATTTTGTGGTGCTTGGAGATGGGATCTATTCTAGGATTGTAAATCTCATTTACTTATTTGGTTGTGGAGAAGTAATTATTCTTCCACTAGTCTATTTTAATCAGTTTCCAATTATGATATTTCAATTACATACATGAACATTTATGCATCTCTAGTAGTTTCTAACCCAGATATACTGCTAATTATTCAGTTGCCATTGTCTCTTTTTTTCCTCCAGGTAAGAGAAATGACTAACGTGATGATTATTCTACTTATTCATTTAGTTTATTGCTTGTGAAACCTACAAATGACTCAAAAAACATTCTCTCTATTGAGCATGTCAGTTACTGGATAGAAAGGAGTTGGGGCTTTGTATAAATTGGTTATGATGGGTGCTTGAATATGGTCTTCATTCTATGTTAGGAAGTCTCATGTTCTTATTTGATTTGGGATAATGCTAGTTTTAGGAGCAATTAAGCTTTCCACTAGCTTGTTTTTGTTATTTTTCTGTTATGGTCTCTAATTACTAACATAAATGTTTATGAAATGAAGTATCTTTCAATATGGACATATTTCTTTAATTAAGTTATGTTGGTCTTATTTGGCTTCCAGGTTAGAGAAATTCCAAATGTGTTGGTTCTACCACACAATGCTGATTATAGTGAAGAAGTTTGGATGGAAATATGAGCCAAAGATGTGTCAATTTTCCATACTTATTTCCTTGATGGTGTGGTTCCTAGAAATGAAGTGTCTGGTGAAGATGATGATTTGAAGGAGTTTACTTCATAGGAAGAAAGGTTAGAGCTACAAGATAAAGAGAAGCGTGTACAATGATTTTTCTTCTTTTTGCTACTAAATCTCTCAACCCATGTTTGAAAAGCATGATTCGTGGCTTGAAAAAAATTTATTGATGTTTTTGGCAAGTGTGCAAACCTGGAGCAAGGCTTAATTTGGTTGTTTCAAGCTTGGTTTTTTTCCTTATAGAATGCCCCATTAGAACAGTGAAGATAATCTTGCAAGAAAACAATGTCTTTTGATCTTCTGATGTTGGTTGCCTAAAACCCACGTTGGATTTCCAAGTAACTATTGTTGTCTCATGTTCTTAAGGGTCTTTGAAGTCTCTACAAGTCTAGGGCATGCATTTCTTGGTCAATTCAATCCTAATTTTTCTTTGTTTGGGGTTGTCTCCATAGGATAGTATTAGCAAAACATGCAAAACAACTTGAACCCGCATTAGTACTTGTCATGGGTGTTGAAACAAAGTAATTTCTCATCAAAATCCATCCCTAGTATGTTGTTTAAAGGTACCACAACCTGCATCAAGCTTGAAATGCTCTCACATAGGATAGTCTTATACTTTTTCACTATTTTCATTAGAGGCGACATTGTCTCAAGTTCTTAAAGTTACCTAGTCTTGTTTTCATGTCTAAAGAGTCTTAAGTAATCTCATGCACCTTAAACCATGCAAGTACACTGTCTTTAGTCCCATGCTCATGCTGAATAAATTGTTCTTGATGATGGGATTCATTCTTGGAGTAACTTATTTTGAGAACCATGGGAAATGTATGAAGAAACAACTAGGAGTGTTGAAGATCAATATGCCCTGCCAATTGAGATTGTGTCTGGAACTGTCTCTTGTTGACTAAGCTTTTCCTCTGCATCAATCTCCTCTTTTCTCTTCAACCATCAATTGATAATATGAGACATGTAATGTTGATTTTATTTACATTTTACTTAATATATAATATCTTTGCGTTACTGAATTTCATAGTTCAATAATTGGGATTCTTAATGACCTTGTATACCCAAAGTGTATGTGATAGAAATAAATTAGGTAGTCATGTCAATTAGTTTGAAAATTTGAATGATCTTGAGTTCATAAGTATATACTGATAAGTTTTGACAAATAATATAATTTCTTGTTGCATTTATCATAGAAACAAAGGCCTCTTTTGATTGTAGCAGAGGATGTAGAGAGTGAAGCATTGGCTACTTTGATCTTTGAAATTGATGATTTTTTTACTAAATTGATAATGTTTGAAGTTTCTTTTTCTTTCTTAGATGTGGAGTCTAATTAATAAGTTTAATGTTGTGTTACAACTTGTAGGTGAGTATGTTGATATGACAAAAGGCTAGCATTTTCGGTCCTCTAAAAGTTATCAAAATTGCATTAGTTGATGCAGAGAGGTAAAATTATTTATCTTTATTATAATTAGTGGAACTTGCAACTACAATATCTGATAAAAATCTACTTCCAAATATGCTTTTGATGGATGTTCATATCATAATCCAAAGCTCCAATTCACACATAGGAAAGGACACTTTCAAATGTATCAATTACAAATTTACAATCAATAATCAAGTTATTGATCAGTTGTTCAGGAATAAGGCAGTTGTATATCACTAATTGAATATTGTCTATTTGTTTGCCATCTTGCATGAATTCATCTTTTTAAAAATTGTAAGAGATAACTAGGAAACATTATATCTAGTGCCTAAGTTTAGGGTGCTATAGTTGGAAAAGGAAAAGAAAATGTTTGAATTTTATCCTCTGTATTATTTGACTTTTCTCAGTTTTTGATGTGCAAATTTCAAAACCTTATTTTTAGGCTGCAACTCTAAATTGGAGAAGTGAAAGGTGAATACCAGCAATGAAGAGTTTGGAGGAGCTAAAACCAATAGTAGTGGGAAAGCTTTGGATTTTCAAGGGGATTAAATGGGTCAAGCCCCTATAGGAGGTCGCTACCCTTCCAAAAGGATTATAGTTAAGGAAGGGGAAAACAATCTAAGCATATGCAAATAGGAGTATTTTGTTTATATAGTTTATGTAAGTTGTACAGTGTCACTAAGACATTGAATGTAACCAATGAGATTTTGATTAGCCAATGAGGCTTAATGAAGTAAATTTTCAGAGTGGTTTTTTCTCCACTTATAAATACTGTGTTGTAGCTCCTCTTGATTTGTAATCTGTTTGTGTTTGTGTCTAATCAATCATATTTGTTCAATCATTTTAGTCTTCATTTCATGGGGTTTTTTAACATTTGAATATCTATGATACTTGAAGTTTATATGCATAAATTTGTGAAGATTAATTAAGTTAGATTTGATTAGTAATGACTAAATATATGACTAAAGTAATGACTAAATACATGACTAAAGTAATGACTAAATACATGACTAAATTAATAACTAAAGTAATGACTAAATAAATTACTACCATGACTAAATAAATGACCAATTAACAACAATCAATGACTAAATCAATGACTAAATATATGACTAAATTAATGACTAAATATATGAAAATAAATCACTAACATGACTAAATAAATGACTAAATTAAGGACTAAATAAATGACTAAATCAATGACCAAATCAATGACAAAATAAATGACTAAAATAGTTTAGTCATAAATTTGGTGGTGTTATAAATGACTACAAATAAACTACTAAAGTAGTCACGTGACTAAAATTAATGACTAAATATATATGCCTAAATAAATCACTACCATGGCTAAATAAATGACTAAATTAACAACTAAATCAATGACTAAATTAATAGCTAAATAAATGACTAAATCAATGACTAATTCAATGACCAAATCAATTACCAAATAAATGACTAAAAATCAATGACTAAATAAATGACTAAAATAGTTTAGTCATTTATTTTGTCATGTTATAAATGACTAAAAATAAACTACTAATAGTCACGTGACTAAAATTAGTCATTTATATGCAATTTTTAGTAGTTTATTTAGTCATATATTGTTGTTTGTGTACTAGTGATTGGATAAAAATGTTTTGTATCTTTGCATATACATTGTTCATATTACTGAAACATTGCGTGAAATGGTTACAAGTGCTTTTTATTTTTGTACAAAAAATGCTAGTATCTTACATAACTAGACATCTTAAGAAACATTCCTTATCTTATCCCTCTAAGAGTATTTTTGTGATAGAGAATACAACTTTGGACATTCCTAATGATCATGTTTGTTCTTCTCCTACTATCTCTCCTATTGGAAAAGAAGATATTTTGGTGATAGAGGAACCACTTAATGAGAGTTTTAAGAATCCAAGTTGTTTCTCTCCTCTTACCTCTTTTTGTGGACAAGACATTAATAAACAAGATAACACAACCATTTGTTTTTATCCTAGTATCTTTCCTTGTTGTGAAGACGATACTTTGATGTTAGAAAACCTATATTGTTAAGGTCATGAGAATCTTATTTTTCCCCCTTCCCCTAATAAAAATCATTGTTGAGCATGATAATATTTAAAGTTATTTTAGAAGAACCAATCCTTGAGTGTCAAGAATATTTGGTTTGTTGTTCTCCTAAAAACCCTCCTCCTAGGGAGGCTATCATGATGCAAGACAAGGATAACTCTCACTTGCTAAGGGATGTTAACATTATTCAACCTCAACTCATTCTTTACCCTCCTTCACATAAAACTCAAACTCAAACTAAACTTGAACTTGTCCTTTACCCACCTAAGAATAATGTGTCACACCAGCTGAGTCATAATACTATTTCTCATACATATAACACACGAAATAATCTGAAATCACTGCAACCAACCGCAACACCCTTATCTTTACCTAATCCTATCCCATATAAACCTATCTTCCCAAGTATTCCTAGCAGAAAGGAGTACAATCTTGTTGAAAAACTAAAGAATACTCTTGCTAAAATCTCATTATGGGACCTTATTCAAGCCTCCCCTCACTATCACAACATGATCCAATCAGCCTTGCAACAAGTTCCTCCCTTCTAATACGCAACTCAATGATATAGCAACCATGATTCAAGCCATAAATGCTGAAATTTTTTTTCACCAAAGTGAGCTCCCTCCTTTGGATGTACAAAAACAAAATGAAGCTTTTATGATTATCACTCAATAAAAATGAAAATGGTTTAAGAGAACTCTTGTGGATACTAGTTTTTCTCTTAATGTATGTGGAGTGAACCTTCTCGATAGACTTGGTGGTGATAAATTAAAAATTTGACTTGATCCTTTATCCATCAGGGGATTTGACAATATAAGCAAACAACCGCTTGGTGTGATCACTTTACCTATTACCGTATGAGTGACCAAATTGGAAACACCAATCCATGTTATGCCTAATGATCTTGCATATAATCTTCTCTTAGGTAGACTGTGGATTCATGCAATGAATGGTGTGCCTTCTACTCTTCATCGCCAAATGAAATACATCTACAACAAAAAATTATACACACTTGAAGTTGAGCCTCATCCAAACAGATGCTTGAACATTGAGAAAAACAAAGAAAATCCCTTGAACACATTAACACCAACCACACAAGTGGACCCCGTCCCACATCTTGAACCAGCCATGAAACTCTTAGAAGATGATTGGGGTTCCTTGGATTTTGAACATGAATTCATGGGCGAGTACAAGATCATACACAAAGACTCTAGCAAGGGACAAGAAATCGCAGTTTTGTCAACACAAAACTCAGACAACCCTTAACAAGCATCCACCTCAACCACTTTAGAACAACAAACATTAGGTTACACAAAAACCTTTGATGAAATTAATCATGAACAACCACCAACTTCCAAAGCGATGATCAAGCTTTATGGAAAAATGTTATGAGGGTATGTGCAGGATCATCATGGAAAAAACAGGCCCTTAAGTCGTCAAAAATTTAGAAAAATCAGAGTTAGGCAACTTGACATAAAAATTTGAATAATTTATCTATATTATTTCAAAAATATGTAAGAATAGAATTTGTAACAAATTAAATGTAGTTTCTAAATTACTAGGTTTATTTAAAAAAAATATATCTATTTGGTGAAAATTTGAAATTTCAATGTAGTAGTACATAAATTTCAGGGAAAAAATAAGAAGTAGGTGTCAATCACCACCCTAACTACAATAAAATGATAATAATTTTTATAAGATTTTAGATATAAGTAGAGGACTCATGTCTTGATGTGATGCATATTTTGTTTTAATTTTTTTTCAAGTAAATAATTAATTATGAATTTTTTTACAACTTTTAAAAATATAAAAACCTGTTTGTCTGACCACCTTAACTTGGTCAAAACTTCATGAAATTCATTTTTTTTTAATCCTATAGTATGTGAAACATAGAATGTGACACATGTTTTAGATTCAAAAAATGTGATACTATTTGAAAGATATAGATATTTTTCAATCACCCTATCAATCAGGACTTTAGTCGTAATTCAAATAGAAAATGAATAATAATTATTTATTACATTCAAAGTAAAGCATAATTTATATTGGTGGAAAGCTAAGAATATCCTTTAAAAACTCTTTGTGTTTCATCAATTTTGGGTAAAAAAAATTTGTCAACTACATACCTTACACATACCCATCATATCACCACTTTTTGGCCCATCATGATCCTACACATACCCATGAACTCATGAAACAACTTGGATATAGTGGAAAAGGATGTGGTTCTCAAGAACAAGGTATCTGCAACCCTATAGAGCATAACACACAACAAACAACTCATGTCTTGGTTGTTTTCCTTTGATCTAGATAAACAAACCATCACTTAACATCAATACTATCACAAAACATCCTTCTAAAACAACCTTAATAGTAATACATCCTGAACTCCTCGACACTATTAGTCTTGATAGTCCACCTTTCCAAAACATGAAACAAACAATGAACTCTTTGCTTAACATCAATGTCATCTGACATAGCATGAAAGATTTACATTCAATAGATTTTCCCTCCTCCTGTAAAGTAAAGAACAAAATCCTACAATCAAAAGAGTCTTGCATAGGTATGACATCTTGTACATCTAAGCAAGAGATATCTTTATCACATAATCAATAAACATCTTCTACCATCACTCAAGATGGTATCTTGTCGAGACTTCTCCAAGATTCCTTCATCACCCTTCCCCCTAGAACTCGTAAGAAATTTTATTACAAGACTTCATTTTGCGCTTATCACAGAGTTCATGGTCATTCCACTAATGAATGCAAGGCTTTGAGTAGTACATTCCAACATCTTAAGGATTTTGGTAGGCTTCCCTATGTGGGGGCACCTAATTCCTCTAATTAATATTGATTTTCACTCTAGTAGGCATTCCATTAATCATTTCGGCTCACCTTTGTCCTGCACTAAGTGGGGGCAAGGGGTTAAGTAGCCTTGTCCACATATGTCACTTGTTGTTGCCTCCTTTGGCTAGTCTTTAACCTTTCATGAACATATAACAACAAGCTTGGGTTGTGGACAACATGCCTTAAGTTGGATTGCATGTGACATATAGCCTTTTTCATGATGTAGCTTCTCGAAAACATATGACTTTGCATAGGGCTTTCTAACTAAGCTCTCATGACCCCTTCTAATTTAAAGAAATTGCTCAGAGTACTGGTGTTTGTAACTACTTTAAAGTAGGGGAATACATCACCACTCACATTTCATTGTGTGATTTTCTTTTTCTTGTGATTTCCTCTCTTGGAAACATTAGGTACAATGTTTTCCAAGATGAGACATTGTATGTGTCATCTCTTGGAAACAAGATGAGACCATTTGCACTTATCCTCTCTTGGAAACATTAAGCACAATGTTCCCTAAGATGAGACCTTGCACGAATTAAGCAAAATTCCTTTGAACAATCCTTACACTATTTTGCATTAACAATGTCTATGAGTGTCAAGCATATGAAGTTTTTCTTACTTTAAATAGAGCTCAAAAATCATTTTCTCTTGTCGTGCCTTATTAAAGTTATTAGGAGGTATAACTTTGATATGGTTGAGCGGGAAGTCCATTTTGAGGCAAGAATTTCCCCATAGCCACCTATGTGTTTGTGAGTACATACCAGCCGAGAGTATGTTTCTCACCTTTTGGGCCTTCTCACCCGACAGATTGTCAAGAGTTTCGTCGCCGCACAGTGAGTATGCATTTTCTTTTTGGACAACCAACTTAGATCTGATCCACAACTAGCTGGACAAATGATCAAAGCTTTATCCACCTTTTCACTTTCCTCTTTCTCTTCTTCCTAGTTCTTTCCATTGCATGATTATATATATTAATGGTTTGACTTAGGAACTTGGATCCTGGGGGCTTGACTTCCTTCTTGATCTTTGTCATTCTTTGTCATCTGCATCTGTACACTTGGATCTCTCTGGAATGGCTACTTTAGTGTGAGTTTGAAGCAAGTTCATCCTCTCACTAAAGTGGGGGCTAAATGTACCATAAGAAAAAGGAAAGTTGCATGATTTGGGGAATAATTGATGATAAATTAGACGTAATGATGCCTTGATTTGGTGTTGTGAGGTGTTTTTCACATCGACACTAGGTCTTGGGCCCTTTTAAATGTATTTAACAATGTCTTGTAAAGGTATTGTTAAGTGTTGTAAAAGACCTTCATGCCTCTCTAGACTTAATAAACCTATATTTCCCTTAATTCAACATTATAAAATATATTTAAATACATCCTCACATCAATATAGAAGGCTTGTAAAATAAACTTAATGATAATATAGTGTTGTAATGTGTCCTACACATTCACATTTGATGTTGTGCCTTCCTAGGTTGTGTGGACCTCATTTTAGTGTTGTAAAGTGTATTTAGTCACACTTTCACATTGAATTATGTGTTCCAAGCCCTAACTGACCTTTACATCATCATTAATAGGCCCCTATGACCCCATATTGTGCATCTTGAGGCATAAATTGATCAAATAACCAACACAGTCATCATACAAACCTTATTTCCTTACTTCCAAGCAATCTAGCTAGAAAATGGGCCCCACTAGGACTAATTCGCCACTTGTGGTGAATAAGTCCTTGCCATGTGGGATTGATTCACCCAAGGTGGTGAATGAGTCCCATTTGGGCCATTTTTGACTTTGGAGTAGGAAATTTTGGAATTTAAGTTTTGTTTTTTTTCATGTCGACCTTAGGGATCCAATTTATAGCAAAATAAGGTGGATTTCCTATAAATACAACTTTCCAATCCCTAATTCATAATCTCATAACTCATTCACACGTCCCTTATCATTCATTCATCATCTATCTTGTCCCTTAAGTCAAGGAAGTTAGGGTTTCATCATTGCAAGTCATCAAGATAGCTTCCTAAGACATTCAAGGGCAGATTCTTCATGTTTTGCTACAGAAATTCAATATCAATCTTCATGGCAAGGTATTGACTCCATTATTTCATGCTTCATTACATTTTTTTCTCATTTTGGTTTAATTACCTACAAAGTGGTTTGACTAAGGCAAACCCCCATGCCCTAACATCCAACATTTCTCCTTCTCTTCTTGTGTGTTTGCATATTTAGGCATCTTGGAGGCTTGGAAATCATTGAACATCAAGTTGTAAAGTTGCTCAAGTAATCTCTTCATTTGATAAGGAAAAACATCAACAAAAAGTCGCCTTCAGACCCAAATTTGATAGTTTTAGAACCACACTTGTATAATCAAAAAGTGCAGACTGGAGGCTCCTGTTTCCACCTTTCAATCTTCAAAAATTCAAAAGTGGACTCATTCACCATGGGTGGCAAATGACTCCCACTTCCAGACCTGATTTTGGTTTTCTACATTTTCAGATACCCATTTGTCCGAAATGGGCTTCGAAACAGTTTCTTAGATCTAGGACTAATTCAACCATAATGGAAAATGAGTCCCACCAGAACTAAAAATCAGGATCAGCACCATTCTAGAAGTCATTCCCAGTCTCCATTAAGATCCCAGGTGCACACATTCAGTTTCATCCATTTTTGTTGCAATTTGCATTCATTTCTAGGTGCTTTCTGCATATCACAATGTGTTTTCAAACAATCTACATTTTATTGGTTTTGCATTAATAATCAATCGATTTTATCAATTAGCTACATTTATATCATTGCATTTAGTCATAATTACATCATACATTCTTTATTTTGAGTGAACCACCTAGATTTTTGGTCTGGGATCTATTTCTTTCCTTTATGTGAAAGACCCTAATTGAACAAAAGAGATAGCATTTCACACCCTAAAAATATATGGTATAGACACATAAACCCCTCAAACTCTAAAAGGATGATACCTAGGTGCTCTTACTAGGGTTTTTATAGTGCATCCCTTGCTATTTTCTTTTTCTTCCTCTGTCTTCATCACCTCTTTGGAGGAATGGAAATCCTCATTATGATCTGTATCTAAATCTAAAATCACCTCCATAAAATGCACCTGTCCCTTTCCAAAATATCTATGCTCTTTAGACCATGGTTCTCTATAGGTAAAACAAATCTTCTTTCTTCGAAGTTCAAATTTTTTCACATCATACAACCTCTTTCCAGTTGAGTTTGGAACATTCTTTTGTGGGGGAACTATGGGGTTATTTTTCTAAAAATTACCTTTGTGTTGCCATGAGTTTGGAATTTTAGTTTGATGGACACTCACTTTCTTGGGCATGGAGAATTCAAGTTAAAAAACTTCTTTTGATTGTTTCCTGCAAGGTAGTGTGTGACAAAGCCTTAACAAGTCCCTTAATAGGTTCTTCAAGACCTTCCAAGAAAGGTATATGATCCTTTTCTCAAACATATCTGACACCATAACAACCTTTCAAAAAATTTCAACATACTCATCTATGGAATTAGTTTTTTTCAAACTAGATAATTCCTTAAAATACTCCTCTTTACCTTTAAGCTCAAATCTATCAATTAACCTTTGACTGAAATCATCAAAAGAAGTTACTTTATCATGACCTTGAATAGTCATTCCATGGTACCACCAATCATAGGCAGCTCCCTCTAGGTGCAAAGTTGCATATTGTATGGCATCTCTTTCCCTCATTGGACTGAGTGTAAAGTAGGCCTGAAGTTTTTGTAACCATGCTCTGGTTGAGATTTTATCAATTCTATCAAAGATAGGGGCTGAAAATTTATAGATTTTCATCTTAACTTATCCTCCACTAGAATCATGGTGGTGTTTATTGTTGGCTCTCCAAATCAACAAATCAAATGAATCCTAAATACTAGCCAATTTCTTATATTCATATTCAAAGATGGATTTGGCCAACTGGCAAGAAATGAGATTGAAACACATTTCACCTGTACTTTAGGCTCTATAGGACCTAGGGGGGTGACCCTTTAGCAACATCTAAAGATTTAAACAAACACTTAATAGGATATTTCCTAATAGAGGATGCTCTCACAAGAATATGTTGAGGAACATAAAATATCACTCAACATTGGCTAAGATATTGGGTGAATTGCATTAATCAGCATGGAGAACATGGAAAACACAACTCAGAAAACATAATTGAAATGATTTTTGATTTAATAATTTGGGACCAAGTTGAAAATGGAAGACATTTGCACAAGGCTTAACCGATGCCAAAGAAAGGGCTATAGAGTCATATAACTAGCATTTCATCCTGCAATGTTGAACATGTTTTGAAGACCTTTGCAATTGTCATCACATTATAATAACAAGACTACTGAAGCTTTATCATATGACCATTCTTACAAATCCATCTGAAAACATAACACTCCTATTACAATTGTTGAAGCAATTACACTAGCCCTTGACAATAGGCAATAACAAATGCAGCCGACATTCATTAAAGTAATTACACTATTCAATGAACAAAAGGCAATAAAATAACAGATGTAACTCAAATGCAACAAATGTGCATGAAAAAACCCATGTAATCTTTGATTATTGAATTCAAAGGAGTATTACATTTTAGCCATGTAGACAGTCACATAATAAAATTTAAACATGAAGTTCAATTTAGAACACAATAACATTGCAGATTAATGACTAATAGTTATTATTTCACTCAAGCTTTATAATTTACCCAGAGCTTGTACATGCCCTATAGAACTTTCAGAAAATGGAACCCCTTACAATGAGAAGAGAATGAGAATAAGAAGAAACAAAAGAAGCCCTAAAATCAATCTGCAGAATACACTTGGCAGCTTCCTTCTCCATCCATCAACAACCAAAATTGAACAAATCCTCTCTCTTCTCACTTTCTTTGCAACAATTTCCTGCCACTAAATTTTTCCTATTTTACCTTTGCATACTTATCTCCAGCAAATAATGGCCTACCTAAATTTATCTTTCATGTCTTTATTTCAAAATGAAGGCTTTAAAATATTTTATATCTACTGCATAAGAAACTTTTACGTGTGCCTTGTTTTAAAATGTGCCCAGCAATCAAAATATTTCTCCCCCATTTAAAATATTTTCTTAGTTGAAGCTTTTGATTTCACCCCTTTACATTTAAAATGCATGCCTTATAAAATGAAGGATTTTTAAACTTTCACTGGGAAATTTAACTCACCTTGCCTTTTTTATAGTTCACCTTATGTTCAAAAATCAATGAAAACATTGGTTTACTAAGTAGGCATAAAAAATCCTTTTCTAGCATTTTCACTTTTACCTTAAATCATAAAACATTGCTTTTTGTAATATGGAGGCCTCTTTTAAAAAAATATTCTCGGGAAAGTAAGAAATAGTACCTGCACCCCTTTGCAATTTATATGTTTATAAATTATGCCTTCAAAATCTCCATGGGCAACTCCCCACAACACATTGCTCAGACGAAACAGGAAAAATAAAAACCAACTAGCGATGAGTGATTAAATTTTAATTTCATATTGCTGGTGAAAATCTTTTACTCATCCCCTTCATTTTACCCTGTTGCACATTATAAGTTTGTGAAAGCTCTTTACATTGTTTTTACACACATTCAAAGAAAACACTCTCTGTGCACACAATATCTGAAATATTTCCCTTTGGCATTTAAGACATTCAATTTTTTCTCGAGAAAAACATTTACCCATACCTTCCAATTAATTCATTGGGCCCACCACACGGATTCCCAACAAGCTTTACCCGACATTGCCCTTCACACGTTACTAAGGGAAATGAAGGAAATAATTGGTGCTAAGTGATGGCTTCCCCATGGGAATGAAAAGCCATTGCTCATGGCACGTTGCTGAGGGAAAATGCAAGAAAAACCAGTGATGGACGATGGAAAGCCTACGCCATCACTCATTGTGAGTTGGTGATTGAAAAAGAGAGACCCGCGATGAGAGCTACCATGTAGCCAGAAAGTTTGTCAGAACCAAGGAAAACATTAAATAAACCCTTCATATCAGAATTTATTTGCTGGAAATGTTGCATCATTGATTTCAACAAGGAAAAACAAAGCTTTGAGGCAACCGACAATGAGTTTTTCTTATAACTATGAAAGCCGTGAAAAGTGTCTTAATTAGAGCTAAGAATTAAACTTGTTCTGGACCAAAAACATTTGAAATGCAGTTTATATTTGCCCCTTTATATTTGAAAAATATTTAAAATTTTCAAAATATTTTAATTATTAACATTTGAAACTTTAGAAAAAAATTTACTTCTAATTACGCGTGTCGGGCATTTGAAGAAAATTCACTGCGAGCAAACTGGGGCACTTGAAGCCATGAATTTTTGCGTGTGATCATAATAAATTATTTAGAGAAAAATTATTTCCTCCAATTTTTCCCAACCATTAAAATTCATGTACCTCATTTGTAAACTAGCTGCCGGGATGTGTCTACCACACCTGAAATGCATTAAAATAATGCATCACATGACCTCTATTTTTGATGAAAATGGAGCTGTAAATGTTTTAGACCAAAACAAGAAATGGGTTATCATTAGATTTGCAAACTTTGACACTTTCTGGAACACTATTTTTGGCCATGTCGCGATCATAAAGCAATTAAATAACCCATCAAAACTTATCTTGGAGGTGCAAAATTGAACAGACATATATACATTTGTCCCAAGAATGGAGTACAAAAGATGGTTTAGAAAAAAAATTCATGAGGTGAAAGTTATTAATTGCAAATTTGCTCAGTCAGAATTTTCTGCAACTATGCTAGTTGAAAACCAATTGGGGCTCTCAAAGTTACCACTTTTAAAAAATACCAAATCAAATTCTAGAGGGCTACCACTGGAGACATAAGCTCATTTAGGTACACTAAACATGTGTGCAAGATGTATTTTCTTCAATCATCAATCTTCATGAGATATTGAAGGTCAAAGTTGATCACCTTGAAAACATTGTCAGAAATGCAAGTGCAAAACTAAACAAATTGCATTTGCTTTCAACCTGGTAAAAATAGTAGATCAAATCATGAGACTCTGAAACCTGACATGGGAGAACTTTGAGGTATGGAGAATGGATAACAACAACCATTTTGACATGGCAGTCATCCAGTTGCAAAATATTAACTCGAACATGAGGCTACTTTGCAAAACTGAAAGTTTGCAAACAACAGAAAAGTGCCAAAACCCTCTAGCTTCATTTTTCAAAACCCTGACAAAAATGATTGTGGGAAGCTAAAAATCTACATTCCTACTCTCATATGTTACATGAGTGGGTCCACAAAGGGGTTTTGCATGAAAATCAATAGGCTCCAAATTATGACCTTCCAATGTAGGTCACTTGGGCAAATTTTTCAGGTGCATTTCTGGGAGTGTAGAGGCAAATTTTTTGAAATGGGTACTTCAAATTTGCAAAATTTGATAGTTCCATCCCTTATAACCCCTTACTGCCATCAAACATTGCATTTGGGAGACATTCATTGTATGAGCTGATTGTTGCAAGCTTTTTAGCCAACTCCTCCATGGGATTGGGGGTTGGGTTCATTGCTGGAGAATCACCTTCAGCTAATAAAATTGATTTTGATGGTTTTGTATTGCTCTATTTTGACTCAAAAGTGCTACCCTTGTCATTAGGTGTTGCTAGGTTTTGTATTTTCTTAGCCAATAACCCCATCATCTCTCTTGTCTCAGCAAGACTATCAGTAGTTAATTTTTGACTCTTTTGTAGTTCATGGATAAAATTTTTATGCATTTTTTCTACACGATCCATTGTATTATCCATTGAAGACACAACTACACTTCCTTCTGGCTGAGAATTTGAGGTAATTTCCTTTTGCTTCTCTTGCTACAGATACCTCTTTTCCTTGCCACTTGGTTGTATAGAAAATTTTAAACCCTTAGGCTAGCAATATCACAGCTTTAATAACAACTTTAATATTTGTTACAAACATTTTAAATATGCCATTAAAGATTTATTCAAAAACTCTTAAAAGGATAAATCAGGTGCAATGAAAAATCAACCATTTTATTCATTTTTAACATAGAATATTGTGCCAAAGGAAAAATGATGACTTTCTTATGGTATTACAAGTTTTAAAACACTAATTTTTTTTTCATTACAATAGAAAACAATATCCAAAACCCTGCTGCAATTTGCACAATGAAAATGGGCAAACAAACCCACAAATTATAACCAAAACACTCTATTTTCAATTACAAAATCACTAGCACTCTAAATAGAGTTTGGGAAGCATGAATACATGAATAAAATCTGATAAAACATGCACCAAACTGATAACAACAATAATCTAAAATTGTACCAAAATCTGAGCACTCCAAAATACAAACCTTGCCAAACAACTAAACCAAAAATCCACATAAAAGCCATCTTTCAGCACCGATGTAACTTTTGTGTGAAGTCACTCATGTAGACCCTCAAAACCACTATCCTCGATTCCAAATCTTATTTGTTTTCCAGTCTTAGAGATTATCCCTACAATGGTTTACCAACCTTTGCAAGAGAGCCACAACCTGTGAATAGAGAAACAAGCATAAACTCAATTCAAATTGCAAAAACAAGTAATAAAGGATGTCAAACCTTGCAACCCCAAATGAAAATGCCTAGCATGAGTGGTTTACATGTGAAGAATTACATAATTCCTCAAGGAAATTGTTGAAAGCACACAATCATGCACCCAGAAAAGTTGCAAAAGAAGAAACCTCATCTTGCACCACTACTAATGCCAAAAAAGAAAAAATCAATCTTCTCCAAGAAGTCACACCCAAACTTGATTTAATAATTTATTTCAAATGTATTTATTATTCTCCCCAAAAAATAATTAATTTAATAATCTTGAATAATGAACCTTTTCCTGATTAAATTGTTAAATTCAAATCTATTTTTTCATGACATCGGGCTTGCTAAAAATAGAAAGTTTCTAAAATTAGAAAGGGGACATGAAACATTGATCTAGCGAATGATTTTTATCACAAACTTGGTAGATATCAATCTGTTCTAAGTGACATTCTTTCAACAAATTCTTCCTTTTACATTAAGGGAAATAAATAAAAAAGGGGTTCTATTATTTTTTTCTTATATTCGATTCCATCTAGTGTAGTATTCAATCGAAATAGAATGTTAGTTTTCAAATTTGAAATTTCATCCATTTATTTTCCCATTTCATTGTTACCTTTTACTAAGATTTCTAGAATACTCCTTTTCCTCATAAATATCTTTTGCATAATTTAGAAATCTATAGAATAATTAATCTTTTCACATCCCATTTCCCATAATTTTGATGGCACACTTTGGTTCTTCTTCTAGTCCCCTAAAGAATATTGTTTTGAAAAGCTTAGGGGTCAAGACATCACAATTTTTTAAAATAAATAGAATCATGTTCAAATAATCTTCCATACTTCCATATTCTTTCTTCTTTTTACAAAGAGAGCTCCTCATTTCTATCTCTTAATCGATAATAGTCTTTCTATTTATCCAAAAATATAATTTTTTTCTCTCATAAATTAATGGACTTACAAAATGCACAAGTCTAAAAATGAAATCTGATGAGATGTTGCTTTAAAATATGATTTTCAAACCTGGAAGTACAAATCTAACTTAACAAATGAATTCTAGAAAAAGACAATGACTACCCTCAACGTGATGATATCTTCTTGAATTTTTTCTGATTTTTCTCAAGAAAATCATCCATAGTTCTCCAAAAACTATTGCAAGTACAAGAATAGAAAAGACAAATGATTAATACACTAAACTTACAATTATTAATATACTATAAAATTATTAATTTTTTAAAGGTTTAAGGATTTTTTTTCATCATTTATTTATCATGTTTTTAGTCATAAGTTTGACAATGAGCTTTAAACTCAAAGAGAAATTTATTAGGATCCTCTATGTGCATTGCTTGAAAATTACGTAGAATAAAGGGAGACATATTTTTCATGGGGGCATCTTCATCTAGGTCCAAATTAATTAGATAGATGAAAATTCTCTCCACCCTTCTATCTTCAAGTGCAAAACTGAACAAATTACATTCGCTTTCAACCTAGTAAAAATAGCAGATCAAATCATGAGACTCTAAAACCTAACATGGGAGCACTTTAGGGTATGGAGAATGGAGAGAAACAACCATTTTGACATGACAATAATCTAGTTTCATAATATTAAGTTGAATAGGAGGCTACTTTGCAAAACTGAAAGTTTGCAAACAGCAGAAAAGTGCCAAAACCCTCCAGCTTCGCTTTTCAAAACCCTGACAAAACTTATCATAGGAAGCTAAAAATTGACATGCCTACTCTCATATGCCACTTGAGTGGGTCCACAAAGGGGTTTTTCATGAAAATCAATAGGCTCCAAATTATGACCTTCCAAAGTAGGTCACTTGGGAAAAAATTTTGAGTGCATTTCTGGGAGTGCAGAGGCAAAATTTTTGAAATGGGTACTTCAAATTTGCAAAATTTGACAGTCCCATCACTTATAACTCCTTATTTCCATAAAAAATTGAATTTGAGAGACATTCAATGTATGAGTTGTTTGTTGTAAGGTCTTTAGCCAACTCCTCCATGGGATTGGGGATTGGGTTTGTTGCTAGAGAATCACCTTCAAGTAAGAAAATTGATTTTGATGGTTTTTTATTTCTCTATTATGAATCAGAAGTGCTACCCTTGTCATTAGGTGTTGCTAGGTTTTGTATTTTCTCAGCCAATAACCTCATCATCTCTCTTCTCTCAACAAGACTATCAGTAGTTAATTTTTGACTCCTTTGTAGTTCTTGGATAAATTTCTTATGAATTTTGTCTACACCATCCATTGTATTATCCATTGAAGACACAACTACAATTGATAAGTGATGAAAATGGTAAATAGTGAAATCAAGCCTAGAAAAGCATGAAATCTTGTTACAAGACTTTACAACACTTTAGACTAGGACTTGATAAGTGATGAAAAGGTGATTTTTAGGTGAATTGTAATGAAGAGAGTCTAGAAAAGTATAGAATTTTTTTACAACACCTTCACAAGATGTCATAATTTGATTTTTTAGGACCTAATGTTAATGCATAAGTCACATTGCAACATTAAGTCAAAGAAAAATAGATCAAGCATCATGAGAGAAAGACCTAAAAGACCATGAAAATGTGAATGATCCATTTTTCTATGGTACATTTAGTCCCCACTTTAGTGAGAGGGTGAACTTGGTTCAAACTCACACTACAGTAGCCCTGTAGATCGAAAGGGATCCAAATGCACTTATGTTAGCAAGATGTAATAACAATGATCAAGAGGGATGATCAAGCCCCTAGGATGAAGATCCCATGGAAAACTAAGCATAAGAACAAAGGAAAACACATGTGAAGAAAAGGGAGAATCAGATTAAGCTTCAATCATTTTTCCAACTAGTTATGGATTAGATCTAGGCTATTTGTGAGAAAAAGAGAATGCATACTCACTCTGGAGCGACGAAACTCATGAAAATTTGTTAGGTGAGAAGGCCCAAAAGGTGAGATACATACACTAGTTGGTATGCACTCACAGACACAAAGGTGGCTAGGGAAATTCATGCTACTGAATGGGTTTCCTACTCAACCATATCAAAGTTATACCTCATGATAACTTTAACAAGGTACCACAAAGAAAAATGTCAATTCATGCTTCATGAGACAAGCAAATCTTTGTATGCTTAGAACTCATGAACAAAGAGGATAGTAAGAAGAATGTAAAACTGTAACATGCAAAAATGTAAAATGTAAAATGTAAAAGATGTTCAAACGAGTCTTGTTAAGTTCATGCAAGGTCTATCACTTAGGGAACATTGTGTCTAATGTCTCCAAAAGAGGACCAATCAAAGAATAAAATATTCACAACTTAGGGGATGTAGTGTGTCACATCGAACCACTAAGAGGAGTGTAATATGCTAAGATAGATCACACTTAGGGACATCACACCCAATGCCATCCACAAAGTGACAAACACATCATATGAAGTGACAAGGCTACACTAAGAACAAATAATGCAAATGAATTATGCCAATGTATGCCCCACACCTTAAAGGAATTGCTACACATCATTCAGTGAGAAATTACTTTAAAGTACAAAAGGAAAGATGCAAAAAGAAAAAAAGACATGAGAGCCAACTTGGAAAGGCCCTATGCCAAGTCATATGTTTTCAAGTAAGGTTGCATCATGTAAATGAGAAAGAAAACAAAAGAAAGGGAGTTTCCCCCCAGAAAAGAACACACCAAACACAAAAGGGATCTATGGATTTGGGGTCAATATGTTCGTTGCTGCTATGTTTTTATTAAAAAGCTCAGAATTGTCATCATTCCCCGAATACATAGAACTAGAAGAATGACACAAAGAGAATGAAAAAAGAAAGAAAAAAAAAGTATGTTTTGGGTTAGCATGGAAGAGGCATTGCAATCTCAACACCTTGCATCGTCCCCTAAAGGAAAACACAAGTGAAAGGAAAATGAAAAAGGTGAAGGAAAAGAAAAAGCTTTTGGGTCAACATGAAGGAGACATTGTGGTCTTGATGCCTTGTGTTATCCCCAAAAGGAAAACACAAGAAAAATACAAAGTAAAAGGAAAAAGGGACCGTTTGGGTCAACATGGAAGAGATATAGGGAATCTCAACGCTTTGTGTCATCCACAAAAGGAAAAAAAAACAAAAGTGAAGAATTCAATGTACGAAATATAGAAGAATGGAGATACAAATAGATGAAGTGTACAAAGAGAGAGAACATCAAACATGCATTACAGGGGAACACAATATGCACATACATGAAAAATATAAAAGGAGCTAGTGATGCAAATGTAAGTCAACAATTAACCAAGTTATTGACTTCACAATCTTAAGTATTATAAGTGGAAGATAAATAACACAGCTAAGAGACAAGGAAAAATGCATGACTAGGACAAGGCTAACAAGTTCTTTCCCCCACTGAACGTAGCACAAGAATGAGCCAAGGTGGGTGTTGGGAAAGGATCATGCAATAGCAAGAATAGAAAATTCTACAACTATGGCATGAGGAGAGGATTTTGGTTTTTAAGGGATGATTGGAAAGAAATCGGTATCAGTGAAGTGATACCTATCCAATATGTCCTTCAATGTTCGACATTGTTTTGTTCGATGTCCAAGAACACAATGATATTTGGAATATGGTATGTTAGAATCTTTAGGACATATGTCCAACCTATTCATAGGTGGTAAGAGTATAAGGCCTTTGTTTAAAAGTAGTTGAAGTCTCCTTTCACATTCAAGTGGGGGATGAGTAGGAAACTTGAGTTTTTTGAATTTGTAAGGTCATTTTTGTTTGCTAGAATCTCCTTTTTCATGAATGGAAGGAGGAAGATGACCCATGGCAATCCTAGCATCCCTGTCATGATAATAGGGTAATGGTTGTTCACATGGAAGGATAATGGTCAAGTCATGAGGAGAATCAAAGATCACTATACCATCATTACGAAGTCTCCAATATTCAAAGGGAGGCTTATCAACATGAGGAGGATCTTGATATCCTAGTCCTATTGTGTTTTCTTTTGTTGGTCTTTGTTCGAGAAGTTGATGAATGTTATGGTCATTTGTTGTGTCACACCCTTGTTTTCTTAAGATATTAAAGCCTTTTCCATATGTTTCCTCAAGGTTTTTTTGATGTGTTTATAACTTTGTTATCATAAAATGGTTGAGAGTGTGTTTTTTTTTAGGAACTAGGTCCACTTGATGGAGGGACGTTAGGTCCTTCATTGATTTCAGGATGTAAGTATCCAAAGTGATCAAGAGGTGCAATAGTAGGAAGATCTTGTGGCTTCATGGATGGGTAAAAGGATGCATTGGCTTCAAGGTTATCAAGAAATTTGTTTAAGAACTTGTTCATGCTATCATCATTGTCTCTAATGATGTTTTTCTCATGAGGAGGAAAATCATGAGGAGTTGAAGGAGCATGAGGAAGCTCAAGGTCATTAGGATCACAACCAAAGGGACAATTGGACATGTCAATTAAGGATTTCAATGAATTCCAAAAATTACATTAAAAGAGAAAGCCATGATGAAAGTAAACTAAGATTCAAGAAATAGGAGAAAATAGAGAATCTGAAAAGTAAAACAGAAAGAAACTATAGAATACTGCAATGCACGAAATACCCAGAAAATGCCTAAAAATGTTGTTTGAAATGTGCAGGTGGATTGATTCACTCAAGGTGGTGAATTAGTCTAGTTATGAGATTTTTTTTGTGTTTTTCTGAAAATTTAAAGTGATTTTAATGCTTTTCATATGCCAACTAAGGATGAAAATGTAGATTTTTAGTTTTTGAATGATTAGATATGCAAAAATGAAATCTAAATGAGTCTTTCACTAATGTAATATGAGAAACCCTAGGATGCAAAAAGAAAACAAGACCTAATTGAATTTTGATGCAAGTGAAACCTAGGATGCAAGATGCAAGTGAAATTAGAAAGATAAAGTGTTCAATATGTAGGTTCACCAAAATGAACCAACAAATTAAGGATGGTCCCTCTTGGATCCAAATTTAAAATATTTCAATTTTTCTTTTGGGTTTTTATTCAAAATTATCTTATGCTGGCCTATGATGTTGTATTATTGGGTTAGTAAGGTACAAGAGTGTATAAATAAGTGTTTTTCTCCTCATTTTACATCTCCTAATCTCCTCATTCACTTTCATTCACTAAACATCAATTAGAATTTGAGCACTTTGAATCAATCAATCAAGCATCAATCAAGTATCCTGGAGCAGCCATTAACATATCTTCAGATTTCTTCAAAAAGGTTGTGATGAGTTTAGGACAATTAAATGTTATTTATTCATCATCCCTTGTTCATTTCTTTTCATTTCCTCATCAAGGGTTTGATTACCAAAGTGGGATTTGACCAAGGAAAATCCCTATAACCTAACCCTTAACCATTTTCACCCTTTTGCATGTGTGTTTGCAGACTTTTCTATGCAAATTTATCAAAAAATTAGGTGTTGAGTGCAAAAGAATTCAACAAAATGTTTCAAGTCAACTACATCCTATTTCAAGCTTGGAGACAACCTACAGGCCATTTTCTATAGATTTGACTCCATCAACCTGACAAGAAGACAAGTGCAGATCTAGAACTATAAAATTGATCCCCAATTTCATAAAATTTTGGGAGAGGACTAATTCGCCATTAGTCAAAAAATTGTTTTCAAAAGTTTTTGCTAGTAGCAGGACTAATTCGCCATCAGTGGCAAAAGAGTCCCACTAGTTATTTTCACTAATTTCTGTCAACATCCAAGACACTCCAAATTCATCATTCATTGCCCAGGTGCACTCTGCTCATCCTTGTTTAATTCTGTTTGCATTAGTTTACTTCTTTATTGCATATTTTGCATATCACATTGTGTTTTCAAACATTGCATATTTCTTAGGTTTAGCATTCATAATCATTCAATTAAACCACTTAGTTGCATTTATAATCTCATTTAGCCTTAATCACATCATACATCTCTTATTTTGAATGAACCACCACATTTTGGGGGTCTATCTCTCTCCTTTTTGGTGTAAGATCCTAAGAGTGCAAGAATAGTTCATAGACATCCTAATTTTTTGGTTTAGCAAGGTGCAGAGGAGGCATGTGAGAATTGAAAACATAAAACTTACACACTATAGGTTCCTCTTCTCTATTGAAGTGTCCAACTCTTCAAATTCTGGAGTACTTTTCAAATTATTACAATCAACTTAGCATTCTTCAAGAGCTGAAAACATAACACTTTCATCTATAATCTTAAGTTTTAATACATACATAAGAAAATACTTGTAAAAACTAAACTAAACCATATTTCTTGAACTAAAAAAATATAATAAATCTTAACATTATTTTTACATGATATTTTTTATATATAAAGAGAAAAGTAACCAATGAAATATTAACCTAATTGATTATCACTAATTCTAAATTCTATCATATAGTGGTAAAGTAGAGCATGCATGTACTATTTATGTTTAACTGTAATCTTGGTAAAAATTAAATACATGAGTTTGTTATAAAAAAAAATACATTGTTTGTTCTTAAACATTAAATAAAAAAAGTATATTCTTGATTACAACTCCTAGTAGGATTCCTCCATCGAAAAAAGTTCTTTTTGAAATAAATAAACTAAAGAGAAAATGGAGTTTGTTGTCCATACTGACATATGTGAGGATTCTATGTCAACAACTAAAATTACTCAGTGTACATTTTACTTTGAAGTCAAAAGGAATTGAGTAGTGCTTTAAGTTCTAGAACCTACAACCTATGAATATCATCAAATAATCCATCACAACATCTTGCTTAAAAGGTGCAGTTATTTTGTAATATATTTTTTGTGTTTAAATTCTATTAAGCAATAATTTTTAAATTAAATTTTACAACTTGTTTCACTTTAAATAATTAATAATTTCTCAAGAAAAAATTAATTTAGCTTGATTCATGGGATGGATAGGGAAAATAAGATACATTATCTATGTAATCGATGAGGAAAAATTTAGCCTCATTGTATATAAAACCACTCTTTGCATTTATACTATTATCTATATATGTTTTTGCATTGGGGTGACCTCCTTTTACATATTATTTTATTTTATTACATACTCTCACACAAATGGGAGATCTTATTTGACTTGAATTCAAATAGTTGCATCTTACATTACTATACTTCTTTAAGTCATGTAATTTACAATAATAAAATGTTTATGCTAAGTTTTCTCCTTCCTTCTTATAGTCCCTTGCTCCTTATCATGGCTTTAAGATTTCTATGTTGGAGTTATGCCTATTGTTTTAAATTTGTGTCTTACTATCATTTTGTGCTCACAATTTTAGATACCAAATTGGGGTACATATGCCTACTGTGGCACTCTAGATGTATGTGTGTGTTACGAGGCCACTAAAGGCCACACCATTTTTTTCTCATTCTAGGGAAAGATTCTTATTTACTAATTCCATCTCTAGGTTGTGCATTTTTATATGATGTATTATTTATAGTTATTTTCTACATTCACATGACTATATGCTCAAATGCATGCTTATGATAGATTTACTTTTCATTTACTATTTTCCTCTTCTAATAATTATTTTGTATTCTATGGATACAACATTTTTTTATGGGAGGCATATATCATGTCATGAATGTTCTTAAATTTAGATAAGCAAATAATTTCATGTTTTTATATATATTCATCTTATACAAAATAAATGTACAAAATTTGAATACACATGATAATGTCCTCATAGGGTCTACTACTTTATGTGGACCCCATGGCATATCCTTTGAGGGTATAAGAATTTACTTTACATGTATTCTGATTATTTTTACATACACATGGAGATACATGTTAATTTTAGGATTAAAATACCCCTCAATGTTGGTGCAAAATGTAGTGATAATATTTGTATGCCCATTCCAAATCTCCCATTTAGTTTTGTGCCTATTTTAAGGGAGTTCTTTAATAAGTAGACATAGATAAATGACATAATTTTGTGTAAAGATGTGTACCTCACCCCATGATATTAGCCTACCATGTTACACATATTTGTATACACCTAAGACTTATCCCCTTTTCTATTTTCACATAACGTGAAATAACAAACTTGTGTTATCCTTTTTGTGAAAATGATTTTTTTAAATAGGTTTGACTAAACCTAATTGAGCTAAATAAGTGTTCAGCCCAACCCTCACATGGAATAGAGACGGTGGCCTTGCATTTAAAGGAATTCAATGGATTCATTCTATTCATTGAACTATAAAGATAAATAGTTCACACCTACACAAGTTTTAATTATTGTTGGAAAGGAAACTTAGTATATATAATCATTCTAGAAGTATTTGTATGAATGAAGAGCAATTTTTTTATACTGTTCAATTTGAATGGGTTGATCAAATAATTGTTCCCTGGCATCTAGATTGTATGAGAACTCAACCATGGTATTCATTAATAGTGTGAATTCCCAAAAAATAAGAAAAGGTGGCATAGAAGATGGAGTATTAATCAAATTTGTAGTACAAAGTTGCACAAATTTGAGACAAATTTAAAGGATTAGTTTATGGCCATGAATTAGTCCTATGCTGGTGAATTTTTCCTTGGATTAGACATAGATCTAGTGTATAGTTTTAAATAGTTATATTGGTAGAAAGATATCATTTTTTTAGGGCTTTGCAACAGCACAAATTATAAAATCATATCCATTTGAAATTAAATTATATCTTGCTATTGTTTTTCTATTTGCATTTTCCTACATGTCAATAGTTCAGCATTTCCAATTCTATCTCTCTAAAACCCTAATTAATTATTCTTATGTGCTTAAATTTTATTAGGTTGACTTCGAATATTCGAAAGAAAACCTTACTACATTTATTTTAAAGTTAAGTTTCAAATAATACTTTTGAGGGATTCTAACTTAAATATTCAACATGAAAACCTATTATCTTACCAGTTGAGCACAACCACTTGATTAATTTTATTTATTTATCATACAATTTTTTTTATTTATTCATTTTTACTTGATTTTTTTAATGTTTTCTCTAAACTTGTAATATATAAATATCCATTTTTAATAGTTATATCACGTAATTTATTATTTATTATTTTATTTTTGATGTAATCAAAATACAGTTTAAATAGCAAGCACCTTGTCATCAACTGATCCATTAGTAAATGGCACTTACATACTTACACACAATAGGGCTTTCCTCATAGTTTTCTTTCTTCAAAAATTTAAAAATTGGAATAACGAAAACTTCAACCTGTTTGGTAGGAATGTGGAGCTCAAATAAAATCTAATAGTTAATGTTATGGGCTTATCTACTGAAGGGAAAAAGTTCTTTAGGGACAGGGCTTTTTCTGATGAAGTCGTGATTAGATTTCCTAAAAAAGATAAAGAAATGTTGAGTCTTGTGAAAATTGCTAATAGCTACTTCAAAGCAGACACCATAAAAGCCATTTAGAGAAAGGTTATGCCAGTCATCATGGAGTACATTACGGTGGACGGGTGCTTCACTAGAGTCTATGGCTACCACTTTGCTCTTCTCAACCACTTCCGCTACAAGGTTAGGGTTTCTTTTCCCTATTATCTTTTCTATTCTTTGAGGAAAAGCTTGGATGATAATAAGAAAAACCCTAGAAGATTCCTTATCCTGCATTCTGGGTTGATAAGATTGATTGTTGAGCATTACCAAAAAATTTCCGTCCCCGCTATTTTGGAAACTCTCCCTAATTTTGAGAGTGACAACATCGAGCCCAGTGGCTCAGAGTTTCTGCCTAACTCAAGTCTAGCTAGAAATGTCCTTAGCTCGCATGTTGTCCCTTTTGGGAATAAAAACCCTACCCCCCTTTCTGGTAAAGCCCGTGCTGAGCTTGAGCTTGAAGGCCCCTCCCTTAAGAACAGTTCTGTTGAAAAGAAACCCCAGGCCAAAAACCTTGTTTCCTACTTTGAAGATTCCTCTTATTCAGAGGAGTCTGATGCCAACAAAACTAAGTATTGTGTTGAACCTCTACTAGATAGAGCTGTTAAATATGACTCCCCTGTTACTCCTAACCTTGAGAAAATTTGTCTTAATACTGGAAAGGATCACTCTCTGGATGTTCTGAACCTAGCCAAAACCAATTCTGAGTCCCATTTCAAACTCTTGGAATGGACTTTCATCAAAATTAATGAGTTGAAGATAAAAAATTGGGCCCTTCAAAGCAAGATGGAAGAGCTGGGTGCTAAGATAGCAGAGATTGAAAAGAAAGATGTGGATAGTGGTGTTCATGTTCGCAGTAACAAAAATTTAGATTCCAAGGTTGAGAATATAAGGAACACCATCAAAATTATTTCAGAGCAAAACAATTGAATGGCCAGACACAACACCATTATATTTAATGCGATGATAGAAAAGTTAGACAAAGCCCAATAGGGGTCTCTAGTGGTGGATCTGGAGGAAAATGATGACAAAAGTCAGGATACGGATGCTGGCACTTCCAAAAGAACCAGAGCCAATCTGAAGCGTAAGGCCCCCCTACTTCAAAGATGATTCAAATTTTTAAAAATGTTGTCAATGAAATGCAGAATTTGGAGGCGGAAACGAAGTTTGTCCTCAAGACTCTGAGTTAATGGTTGGGGGTTTTTTGTTTACTTTTCTGTTCCTTTTGGATTGACCTTTCTAGTTTGTTTCATGTGGATGTTACTGGCTCTTTCCCTCTTCTCTCAGGCAGCTAGTTTTTTCGGTTGGAATTTTGTGTCCTCTCCTTTTTATTGTAAACTTTGTGGTTTCGGGTCATTGTAAAACCCGTTTTACCCCATTATCAAAATAATATTTTTATTCAAATATATTCTCACCATTTTATTTTTTTATTGGAGTAAGCATAAAAAATTATGAGGAACAATTATATGTTATTATAGAACAGCAACAGGACAATATGAAAGTGAGCAGCAAAAAGGTTGTAAAGTAACAACAATCCACAGCAACAAAATGTTTCCAAATTCAGTGAGGAGAAGCCCCACACTATAAAGATTACAATACAATTAGGAGGTGATGTATAGCAACAACAGTCTGTCTAAAAGAAGATAGCTACAAGGCTGTCAAAAATAGAATAAACACAAAACAACAAGATGATGCCAAGATCAGCTAAAAGCTGCATTACACAGGCCTGTAAAGAGAACAATACAAGTATCCACCAGTAGCCATAGAGTGTTGTAGAAGAAACCTGGAGTGCATGAAAATTCTTTCCATAGCATGTCCAATCCAAAACTAGTTAATTAAATGGATGGCCAAATCAGCACAAAACATATGTAATTGAATCTAAGAGGGGAGAACACAGCGAGGCAACAAAATTTCCAGAGAAGTATGAGAATCATGTGGGATAAAATATTAAATTGGATATCATATTAATATTATGATGTGGGTGTGATATATTGAACTATAATGATTTTCTAATATATCAACATTACATTAAAAAAATGTGTGTATTAGAAATCCATTCAATAATTGAAGTGTTACATGATGTGGGTGTGATATATTGAACTATAATGATTTTCTAATATTTCAACATTACATCAAAAAAACATGTGTATTAGAAATCCATTCAATAATTGAAGTGTTACAATAAAAAATATTTATATTCTTTGAGAAAAAAATATTGAATAGAATTATGTCAATAAGCAACATGAAATTATGAATGTACAACATTAATAATTTAAAAAAATTAAAGACATCCCATCTTGCTTTTAAATAAAGAAGAAAAATATTTCACACTTTTCATAAACTAAAAATTTACATATTGTTTAGAACTAAATTGTTGGTGGTGCATCAAGTTTTCTACAAACATTATTTCTTTCATATTTCTAAACAAAATGGATAATTTTTAAAGATTTCAAACATTTCCTTCATATAAGTATAGAAGCTTTCTATTGGATGTAGCTCCTTTCCAAAATCATGTGCAATGGATTAAAGATTTGCAAGCACTAAATTATATACAGTCCTGATTTAGCATAAAAAATTAACCTATATAAGATAATATATTGGATGAAGCTACCAATAATAATATGCCTTCAGTAAGGTAGATACACCAAAAAGCCATCCAAGGAAAAAATGGATTCCTGCACATAGAGTTATATGTTAGTAAAAATCATAGGATTCCATTGTTTAATTAAAAGTATTACGAATAATAATAGATAGAATAGCCAATGAGAATTTGTCTACAGCTAGGTACTAATTTCCTTTTAAATTTTAGCATTTTAATATTTTGAATTATGATAATTATTTGAAAGAAAAAAAAAAAAAAACCTCACCTTTCAATGAATTATAGATGTATCCCTTTATAGTGTCAGGTTCTTCATCCATGGAAACATTTTTTTAAGATTGTATCAACTTTACTGAAGTATACCCTTCTCCAACTCATTTTTATCAGGATCAATGACACTACCGCTCCTAAAGCTACTCCATATGACAATCCTAGTGCTATTGCATACAAAGGATATTTGGTGCTTTTCTTTTCTTTGTTAATTTGAACTGGAGGAGGAGGAGGAATAAATTGTTGCCAAGAAGAATTTTTGGGTAGGGGACAACCCCATAAATTAGGATTCCCAAAATAAGAGGATTCTCCAAATATGGTTATCTGTGTTCCTTGTGGTATACTTTGTGAAAGGCAGTTTTTTGATAAATTCAAAATACCTAAAGAGCTTAGAGAATTAAACTCTATGGGGATTTGTCCTAAAAATTTGTTTCTTGAAAGGTCTAATTACTCTAGTTGACCCAATTCTCCCAAACTACTTGGAATGGTCCCATTCAAATTATTGATTGAAAGGTTCAAAAGCCTTAGCCCTACAAATTCCCAAAATCAAAAGCAATTTATCCCTCAAATTCATTATTTGAGAGATCTATGGATGTGAGAGTGGAAAGAATATATGAGTAGTGTTCATCTCTACCTTTTGAATTCATATCCAATCCATCTTCATATAAACCATTATAGTTGATCTTTACAAAATGATCTTGGCTTTCTATCATCATTGCTTGTAATGATATGATAGTGCATGGAATTGAACCTGAGAAATGATTGGAAGAAAGGAGCAAGATCTGGAGTTTCCCTAGTTGGCCTATCTCTAAAGGAATGTTGCCTGTAAACTTGTTATCCTTCATCGCCAATACACTTAGGTTTGAAAGGTTACTAATCAATGCTGGTATTTCACCTTCAAATAAATTGTTACCAATATCAAGAACCTGTAGATTTAAACAATTTACTATTGAAGAAGGGAATGATCCCTTCAAGTTATTATTGTGAACAACTAATGAATGTAAGTCACTTAGCTTATTGAACTCATGCAGTAAGCTTCCTTCCAAAATATTATTTCCCAAAGTTAGGATAGCGAGGAAAGAGCAATTGGACAAGCTTGTAGGGATCACTCCCATTATGTTGTTGTTTGCAAAATTTAATAGCCAGAGATTAGATAAACTACCAAGGCTTGGAGGAATATTGCCACTTATTTTCAAGATTTATTGATGTGAGTTGAAATAATTCACCTAGGCTTGGAGGAATATTGCCATTGAAGAAATTGTCATTGAGAAGCAATCTTGAAATATCAGATGACGACATTAATGGGATCCGACCACTCAATCCATTCCTAGACACATCTAGACTTACTAGTTGCATCCATGTTGAAGTATTTGAGGATAGGCTTCCTTCCAGATGATTTCTTGAAAGATTTAGACCAACCCAACAGAGGACTTGTTTCCCATAGCCAAGAGGGAATTACACCCACAAGACTGGCGTTAGTTATTTCCAACCTTTCAAGTGAGAATTGTGTTGAAATCCAAGGTGGAAATTCACTGTCAATTATACACGACACTACATATAGCTTAGATAACTGAACGGACGGAATCCAAGTTGTGCTAATATTTAGCACACAATCGGATAAATACAAATAATCTAGGCTTGTAAGGTTGTGAAAGAAAGTTTCTAAAATGGAATGGTAATGGTTAAATGACAGTCGTAGATCACTTAAAGAAGGTGGAAGTGACGCAGAAGAGATGGTTTCATTGAAACGATTTACTTCAGCTTGCAAGCGATCGAGGGAGGAAAGCTGAGAAAATGAAGAGGGAATGCTCCCATTTAGTTGGTTATTATCAATCAACAACCAATCGAGTAAAGAGAGATTGCCCAAGGAATCTGGAATGTTACCAGTCAGTTGATTGTTACCAAGAAATAAAGTGTCCAGCAAAGAGAGACTTGCAAGACAATCCGGTATGCTTCCATTCAAGTTATTGTATGAAAGATCAAGGAATGTAAGGCGGGTGAGCAAACAAAGGGAAGGGGGAATCATCCCACTCAAGCTATTCAAAGTTAAATATAATGATTCAATATAAGAGAGATTTCCCAAACAGGGGGGAATGGTAGTACCTCTTGCTACTTCTGTTATCTGCAGTGATGTGAGAAAACGAAGTTGGCACAGGCTCTCAAATATCAACCTTGATTCAAGAAAGGGTCTACATCAACAGAGACAACGTGGTTGGTGTGATCGTCGCAGGCAATGCCTCTCCATTTGGTGCAACAGTCTATTCCATTTACCCACGAACTGAGAGAGTCGTAGGAGAGATTCAAGGCCGCTTTGAAATGAAGCAAAGCTTCGGATTCATGGGAGTGACACTTGTTGGACACGACTAGCTGGGCAAGAGAAGGAAAAAAGAGAAGAAAAAGTGAAATAATAAGCATAGACGAGAGATTAGGTAAAGAAATGGCCATTTGGGACGAGAGAAATGAAGTTTGTTGTTTGTTGTTTCGGTGAGAAATGCTCTCCTTAAAGTGCGTGCCCATCAACAGGTCAATGATTTAAATTAATATTGAGAGACGTCTCTTAATAATTTTTGTTAGCGATCGAGTCATTAACATGCACTTTCCGCAAATAAGTTAAAATTAGATGTCTTACCATTTTTGGACTATATTCACGAAACATTGCTTAATTTTACTTTTCCTACACCAAAATTTTCTAAAGAAATTATACTTTATTTGCTTATGATAAATTTTACATGTATAGATGTTTATACTTGTAATGGTGAAATTTGCACACTCATGTCATTTCTCATTTAATATTATTTCTATTTTCAGGGGTACACTTTGATACATTGAGATATCAAGAAACAACATAATTTTGTGTAAGGTTGTGGCCCTTGTCTTATGATGTTCATTTATCGTATTACACAATTTTGTATTTGCCTACTACTTATCATTTTATCATTATGAGATAATTAGACAATTTGATTATCATTTGCATCTACGAATCTAACATTGTATAATCATTCTAGAGACGTTTGCTTAACTAAACAGGTTGCTTTTTGATATTGTTCAATTTTCAGGAGTCAATCAAGGCACAATGTCCTTGTGGCTTAGTCATATGTGAACCTAATAAATATATTTATTAATACCAAAAAAATACTAATAGCAATAATCACATAAGAAATAAAGGTATATTGGGCAAAGAAAAGAGAACAACCTACAAATTACACAAGTGAAGTTTGTGAACATAGGGCAAGATCATGATTGTGAATTCCTTCTTGAAACCTAGACCAGACCCTACATAGTCACTATAGAATATTTTGATCCTTAAGAGAAATACATGTATATTAGTTATTGCTCCAAATTCTACTATTTCTTTTCCTCTTTACATTTCCCACATTTAGTTGTTACCATAAATCAATATCTACTTTTCATTTGTTTATCTAGGCTTATTTTTGCATATTCATATGTATTTTATTGGATTAAGGCCTACACAACATTAAGGAAAGTTTAGTTTTGTTCATATTTGGTGAACCTGATCTGACACATCCAATCCTTCTTCTTAGTGGTTTGCATCACCATAGGGTATCTAGATATACACTTTTCTAAGATTGCATATTTTTCCTAATCTATAGTTCTATTTTACATCACTATGCTTTATTGATTTATCTTTCTCCTAGGTTTAGGTGTTCATATTCACATCTTCCATCTTATACCCATTCTTAGAATATTATTAATATTTATATGTTAAATATACATTTTTTATTTAATTTAGGATTGAAATTCTAATAGAAACCTGATTACACATAATTTTATACCATTCCTTTACTCTTATTAGAGTCATGAACTATTTTTGCATAATCATGTGAACCCTACTTTTTTTACACTTAGATAAAGACAAATATTGTGATACTATCTATTCTCATTGCCGTCTATCCCTATCATCAATTTTCTTCTTGATGACACTCAAAACTACATACCCCATGTTCCTAAACAAGACACTAATACTTAGGATCAAAGGAGTATGTTGACCTAGAGAAAGAGGTAGGACTCATAATTAGACTATGGTTTCCAAGAGGAAAATTAACAAGACAAAGATTCTCTTCTACATATTTGGATCTACAAAAACAAGAAGGTGATCCTTGAGTTGATTAACATGGCATTTAAAGAGAGATAAATATAAAAAATGTATCTTCACTCATCCACACCCTTTGTATAATTAAATCCCTAATATTTTTCACTAAGCTCATCTTATAATAGCTACTAATAATAAGACTGACATACCTCTAATAAGTAGATATTTTTAAATAGATTACACATGAAACTAATAATATAAAATAGACTTCAATTCCTTTATATTAATTCCCTTAAATTTTTCTTATAATATATCCAATTTAGAATTCAATATACATATGTGGCGTAGAAAATTGAACGCTCTTTGAAAAAGAGAATTTCATGCTTAATTTGGACCTACTTTTGAGTACCCTTGCATTAATCATTCTTCAAAACAGCAGTTATAGGCCCCTAAGACCCATTACTTTTTATCTAGAGGCCCATTTCACTTAAAAATCATACAAATCCCAATAAATATTACTTAATTAATTCATATCTCAAAAACCCACCTCCGAAAACCTCATGTGGGACCCATTAGCTACCTTAGGTGAATGAGTCCCCTCTGGTGGGACCCATTCATCAAGGGTGGTGAATGAGTCCCTTTTGGGGAAAATTTCAATTTTGAGCATGAATTTCAACAACTTAATTCAATTTTTCAATGGTATTGGCCTCTTAGGTCTAAAAAACAGGAAATTAGGTATTGATGCCTATAAATAAACATTTTTAGGTGATTTTTAACAATCTCTAGTCAGTTTTACAAGAAAAATTCAAGAGTCAAGTGTTGAATAGCTTCCACAAGAAGATTCATCAATATTTCTACAACAAAGTTGAAGCTTTGGGACATCAAGCTAAGGTTTTTGCAAGTCTTCAATCTCACTTCGCAGTCAAGATATTTCATTGCAAAGTATTGATCATGAATGCCTATGGAGAATCATGAAGAAATCTAGGTTGAGGAGATGAGACTAGCCATCAAATCAAGCCTAAAGACTTGTTTTCAAGGTGATTCCATCTTCCATTTTCACTCTATCTTCAGATTTAAGGTTTGCATGTCATTAATTGATGTAGGAGCATCTAGTGGTGTGAGGGCAATTTTGCATCACCCAAAAGATGATTTCCATTTTTTTGTTCCTGTTGTTTTCTTTTTGTAGATGTTTTTTGCATTTTTGGATACCCTTTTCATCGAATAAGAGTTTCCAACTTTTAGAACTACTTTTCTGCTTTTTCTACTCAACTGCTATTTTTAGCAGGTTTGAATTTGAAGTCGTGGGAAGATAGAAATTTATGGGAAGGTTCAGGATGGAAAAATACACTGTCTGGTGAAAGAATCAGGTCAAGATCATTCACAATTTGAAAGTTATTCAAGTTCTAGTTTTTGCTTTTGCCCTGAAAAACCTTCCGAGCTCAGTTTGAGGCACTAAACGATCTCGGATGGGCCTGAAAATTTGCGGAAACATCAAAATAGTTTGCCAAAGGCCTACTTTGCAAAAAGTTGTCTTTTCGAGAGCTTTCCGAAAAGGTATTATCATTGAAGATCTAACAAATTTCTACTAAGTTATGCTACCTAAGGTGCATATTTTAGAAATGTGGTATTTTTCGACTGTGAATTTAAACTTGAATTTCAAATTGTAATTTTGGCGCCAAACCGCCAAAACTCATATCTTGAATGTTGTTTTTGGTTCCAAACGAAAAAGGGGCTATTTATGGGCTAGTTTCTGATTTTTGGGTAGCTTTTTGGAGAGAGAGTTCGCATGCTGTGAAAAGGGGATTTTCTGTAATTCTGTAATTCTTTTCTGAAACTTTTGTAGCTTGCATGGATCACAGAGCTGGAGGATTTGGGATCCTCTGCATGTAATATTTTATTTATTGAATAATAATCAAGTTTGCTAGTTGTGAGTATTGTTTTTGTGTCTCGAGTTTGCTCCCTCGTCAGGTGGTATTAGATCGGGTTTTCTTGAGCATGTGGAAAGATTGCCGATCGTGAGGCAGTTCACACCAGGACCATGGTTGTGGGTTCAAAATATTCAAGATGCCTCCAAGAGTAATTCCTAGTAGGGATGGTGGTGCCAGAGGTGGTGGAGGTGGCAAAAATGCTAGTGGAAAAGATCCATTGGCTATCGAGGGTTTCAGAGCCCTCCAAAGACAAATCGATGCATTGTAGGAACAAATGAGAAGAGGGTTAGACCTGGGAAGGAGAGAAGAAAGTGAGGATGAAGAAGAGGTGGAAGATACAGATGTAGAAGAGGAAGAAGAAGCTATTGATCAAGATCAAATGCGGCTGATTAGGGCCATTTCGAAGATCAGAAAAAGACCCAGAATAGAAGTCCCCAGTTATTCTGGAAGTCTGAACCCGGAAGAGTTGATTGATTAGATCAACGAGCTAGAAGAATATTTCGAGTATGAAGAAGTAGAGGACCCAGATTAGGTTAAGTTTGCAAAAAAGAAGCTGAAGGGCCATGCCAATATTTGGTGGAAAGAGGTCTAGTTGGAGAGAAATCGAAGAGGAAAAGGAAAGATCAACAGTTGGGAACTCATGGTGGAGAAACTGAAGAAGCAGTTCATACCAATAGACTACGAGTTAGATCTGCCAAAGAAATTGCAAGGGTTGAAGCAACGAAGTAGATCTGTGAAAGAATACACAGAAGATTTTCACAAAATGTTCATCAGAACAGGCCATGTAGAGGCCAACAAGGAGAAGGTAGCTTGTTATCTTAATGGGCTACGACCGAGCATTCAAGAGGAGCTAAGCCTGGTCAGAATGACCACAATTGAGGATGCATACCAGTTTTCCCTGAAAGTTGAGGAGATGCTGAACAAAAGATTTGACAACAAGCAAAAAGGCCGAGGAGGTCAAAGCAGAAGGGGTAGTGGAAGATCTTTTGGGAGCCGAAATGAGGATGAAAGGAAAAATGAAGATGTGGGTACCAGTCGAAGCCAGAGTAATGACAATTTCTACCTCCCTCGTGATCAAAATAGTGGTGATCAAAGAGTTAGAGGACGAGGAAGATCTAGGCCAGGGCCTAGAAGAAGTGGTTTCAAAGGAACTTGTTTCCATTGTGGTGAAGAAGGGCATCAAGCCTATGAATGTCCACAACACCAAGGAAGGATAGACAAAAGACCCAAAGCTTGTGGAAGGGTTGCACATGCAGATGATGCTAAAAGGGGAGAAGCCCTAGTGGTTAGAAGAGCCCTGGTGACTAAAGATAAGGAGCCAGAATAGAGGAAGAATTTATTTTGCACAAGGTGCAAGTGTGAAGACAAATGTTGTGAAGTCATTATTGATGGTGGGAGCACTGATAATTTGGTGTCAGAAGAGATGGCTACGAAGTTGAAGCTGAAAAGGGAAAGGCATCCACACCCATATCGGATTGCCTAGTTGTAGAAAGACCATAAAGTTCTGGTCAATCAGCAGTGCCTAGTGAAGTTCAAGATCGGAAGTTATCGTGATGAGGTACTTTGTGATATCATCCCCATGGATGCATGTCACATGTTGTTGGAGAGGCCGTGGCAGTTCGATAAGCGTGTTGTACATGATGGCCATGCAAACATTTATTCTCTGACGAAGGATGGAGTTCGTCATAAGTTGAAACCCTTGAAGAAGGACGAAGAAAAGGTATACAGTAGTGCTAGAATTTTTTTTGATGGAAGGAAATTTTTAGAAGGCATGAAGCATGAGCATATGTGTTATGCATTGATTCCTAGAATGGAAAAGGAAGATAGTGAGAAGGTTCCAGTAGAAGTTTCTAGACTATTGGATGAGGTTCAAGAGATTATTTCTGATAATGTACCAGAGGGTTTACCACCAATGAGGAAGATCAGTCATCAGATTGACTTGATCCCTGGAGCTAGTTTACCAAATAAAGTAGCTCACAGAATGACTCCTACAAAAAATGAGGAGTTGAACAGACAAGTTTAAGATTTGTTGAGAAAGGGTTTGATTTGAGAGAGTCTAAGCCCATGTGTAGTACCTACAGTACTAGCACCAAAGAAGGACGGGGAGTGGAGGATGTGTACAAACTCCAAAGCCATAAATAAGATAACAATCAAGTACAGATTTCCCTTGCCAAGGATGGATGACCTGATGGACTATTTGAGTGGAGCACAGTACTTCCCGAAGATTGATCTAAAGAGCGGATATCACTAGATCCAGATTCGAGAGGGTGATGAATGGAAGACTGCCTTCAAGACCAAGGAGGGCCTATATGAGTGGTTATTCATGCCTTTTGGGC
>VDFB02047230.1:524644242-524656024 GCA_007258455.2 Sequoia sempervirens | reverse complement strand
TCACTCCATCACTTTAGTAGAGCAAGTTTGAGACCACACCATTATAGCAAAGGCTCAAGTACTCTCATTCTCTCCTCCATTAGCCTTGAGTGCTTTTGGTGGCAATAGTAAGCTTCTCATTCCTCTTCTTTATTACTTGGTTGAGTAAGCACATTTACTGTTTTGTAGTGTTTTAGTGTTCTTCATTACTATCTTTTCATACTTTCTTTCTTGGTTGTTTGTGGAGGTGGAATCACCTAAACGAGGGTCGGACTAAGGTCGGACCCTATACAGCCACCCAACATTTTCCCTCCTCTTTGTGTATAGGTGAACGTGCTTTTGGGAGCTAATTGGCGAATGAATTTCTTTGTGAGATCCTTCTTGCCACCATAACTCTTGCATTTTTAGTTTATCATATTAGAGAGTATTTTTTTTATTCAATAACATCATTTTGGCCCTTTAATAGTAGTTAGCTGGGCCATTAGCTTGTTTTCCTCAATTAGACCTTGTCTCTTTAGTTGTTTGGTAATACGGATACTAGCGCACTATGCTGTCATCCCGGGACTGCGCTTTCGTCCTTAGATAGAGAGCTTCCTGAGGAGTAGTGGTGAACCCAAAAAATGGCTCGGCTAGCCCCGTTTTGTACTTCGGGTTTGTATAGTGACTAAAGGACCTTATATTCCTCATCATTTTCATCCCACGTTTCCTAACACCCCGTTAAGCTGAGGTAAGTTAGGGTAGCCTTCTACTCTTGGCCCTCTGTGACCTAGGGCCTTGAACGTGGTCGATCCCCCTCTCTTACATATACCAAATAATTTTTTTATTGCACCTAAACCATCTTATATGGTTTTTTGTCTTATGGTTTTATGATTAGGGAAAGGTTTTAGAAAGTAGATTAAATGATAATAAAATATGATAAGGTATATGGACACTAAAATGAGTATATAAATAAAGGAAACATTTATAAAGTAGGAAAATTCTAACCTTACCATACCTTGATATTTGTATCTAATACATATGCTTTTCAAGATTATCATTTGATAAGTATTTATTCTCAAATGATGCTACATATGACATTTATCACTCTACATGATCAATGTGTTTATGATCAATGTGTTTACATGCTTATATTATATTTTATATTTCTATTATGTATCATTTCACCTTTTCTCTAATTAATTGCAACTAATAGATGCAATCAATGTAAGGGAGCATATAAAATTGCTAATACTCTTATGTTCACATTATAGAAAGCTACCTTTTTATACAAAAAGAATCATCATAATACCTAGATAGATCTTGATAAAAATTTCCATACATATAGCTAAAGTAGCATACCACATTACTACCATCACACAAGGATTAGTTTTACAACATCACTTTTCCTCCAAGTTGAATTTCTAAACCAATTCTCTCTTCTCCTCCATTTTCATATATATTTGAATTAAATGTTTGTGTCTATTTCTTCTTGCATGATAGAAGTTATTAATTACACATAGTTTCTATATTTTAGTAGCTTGTATAAAGTATTTAGAGTAGGGAGAGGAACAAATGAATATGTACAAAGATAGATATATTAGTTTACATGACCTTGTATCCTTTTATCTTTTAATATTTATTTATTATGTTGACTAATCAATATCATATAGATTAAAATGTATTTTTCTATTAGATTCACATGAACATCAAGGTGGAGGTGTAACTCCCCGCCATGAAACCCTAGAGGACAACATGCTTTAACACTAAGAAAGTGGTACAATTTATTTTTTGAAAGTGCAATATACACAAGATTGCAAATGAAACAATAACTTGTTTCTAATCTAAGTCTTCTAAGGTTCTAAGGTTATGTTACTAGAATCCCATTGATGAAACTAGTATGAAATATAAATCAAAACAATAATTAAACTCCATCAATAATATAACAACATCCATATTAATCCAATTAACTAACACATGAAATAACATCATTACCATTATCCATTACATATGAGAGTTCATCAATTAATTACATCATTGCATCATTACATATTGAACAACAATGTCTCCTTGGAAACAAGTGAGGAGAGTACATCAAAAGAATAATACATGATACAATTGAGTTGTAGTACAATAAAAATGCATGAAGATAGTCCACATGAACTAGAACAAGTACAAAACTATTCATATCCAAGAGAAGCCACCATGAAGACGAACAAAGTAAGGGAACCCAATGGAGTGCATCGCACGTTCCACCCAACCATGTGGAACCCTAAAGTCCACTCCCTTGTGTTGGGAGATAACAATAAGTTCCCACCACTAAAGAAAAAAAGAAGATAGTAGCATGAAATAGATAGGCTAACATGACTCCAACATACAAAGTAACAAACAAAACATAAAGAAACAACTACTTCCAAAGGTACAAGAACAACAAGGGAAAAACAAACAAGGCATACAAGGTTGCTATTGGGAGGAGTGTCATCACATAGTTTACTATGGGCTACCCTGGTGTAACCTTGATAGGCTACCAGACCCCCATCCTAGTGTTGATGGTAAAAAATAACACAACGTTAAAATAGAATATTCCTACTCCACTTCTCCTGAAAAAGATGAATAATATAAACTACCCATCTTCCAAGGTCTTTGTAGTTGGTTCTTACCTATTTTTTTGTCATTCAATGGCCTATGCAACTGATCCACCTGAGCTTTGAGCTCATCCTTTTCTTATCTTTCACCATTCTTGATTTGGTAGAGGATGCTACAATATCAATGAGATCCATTTGTTGATTCCTTGTAGGTCTCCCCAAGCTCATTGTGCCTAGTTGATAATCACTTAACTACATTTCTTGTTTATCTTTGTCAACCAAGGGGATGACACATTCAACTACAGTTTCCCCAGCATTTGTCAAATTTCCAGAATGAAGGACTCGAGCCTTTTTCTTGGGCCTCTCCTTCTCAATTTCCTTCATCATGTCATCCTAGTTTAGGGGTTGAGGCTAGACTATCTATTTCCTCTCCAAGTTGAGCATTAACCAAATTGGGGCAGCAGGAGGAGTAATCACTTGTGGTGAGGAAGAAATTGTAGAAGAGAAGGGTTGCAAAAGTGTTACCTTAGGTTGAGAACCAACCTCTTGTTTATATTCCTTTTCTACCATCTCCTTAGCAAGCCTATTAGCTTCATCTTTCTCCTTTTCTACTTCCAACCTCTTTTCTTCCAACATGTCATTTCTTTGTTTTTCTAATTCCTTGACGTTCTCCCACATTTTAGCCACTTCCTATTCATTTTTAACTTGTTCCTCTACCTCTCTTCTCTTTAGTAAGAGATATTCTTCCTCTTTCTTTCTTTGGGCCTCTTTTGCAGCTTTGGGTTTGGCCTCAAGATCTTCTTTCTCTCTCCTTTTCCAGGCCTTCTCCTCTTCCAAATCATGAATCTTCTATAGGAGAGCCAACTTTCCCCTCTCTGCATTAGCTTTCCATTTAGTTTCCTTTTCTTGTTGTAGAAGGTCCTCCTTTTCCTTGTGTTGCCTTACTAGCTCCTTAGTTTTAGTTTTATCTTCCAACTCTTGTTGTCTTCCAAGTGTATCAGCTTTAGCCTTGGTATTTGCTTCCTTCTTTGCATCCTCAAAGTGTTTCCATTGATACTCTGGGGTTAGGACATGCTCCACCTCAAAATATTCAACATCTTCAGTCGGTGCAGTTACAAGAGGCTCATTATTTGAGTGTGTAGCCTCTGAATAAGTGTATACAACATGTATCTCAACCTCCTTTTCCTTAAGAGTCTCAACTTGCTCGTGGAGGTTTCCTACAGGTACTTCAATAGATTTTTCTAGGCGAGAAGCTAGAGATGAGGTTCCCTCTCTAGCTATTGTAACCTCCACATTTTATGACTCATGAGTATCTTGAACATATACTCCTAGATCAACATCCTTTCCAATACTAGGAGGATAATATTCCAATTGTCCTTTAGAGGTTGTCCTCCTCTTGGTTCTTCTATAGCTTTGGGTGACCCCTGCTTTTCTCTTCTTAGAGGATTGAGCTTTTGGCTCCTTTATTCTGACCACAACCCACTATATACTCCTATCTATCACTGTCCTAGAAATTTGTTTGATATCAATAAACTCTTCTTCATCCCAATTTATTGGGTCCAAGTTCTTTGTACCCATATTCTCTGCTTCATAACCGTGGTCCAAAACTACACCATCATCTGATTTTTTTTTAGGAATATCCTCCTTCACCCCATATTAAACCATTTGTGGGATGGTGAACCTTTCATAGTTCTTGTTCCAAACATGATCATATTCATCCTGTAAATCTATCCAGAAATCTTCTAGCAAGCTATAGAAATTCTCAAAAATGGTGGGGGCTAAGCCATTCATCTTATGCTCTAGATCAAAGTGCTTTCAGGCTGTATACAATCTAAACTTCAAGTAACTCAATTCTTCACATATTGCCTTTGTAGCCAAATCATGAACACAACAATACTCTCCCAAATTCATAGGGAATTTGTGGCATCTCGACTTATGTTTATTGGAAAATTTAGTATTGATTTCCATGGCTTGATATACAAACTCCATGAGAACAATCCTATCATTGCAACATCTTGGGAGTTAACGAGGATGTCCATCAAAACCTGCTAACCTAGAGTAGGAGAACTTGGGGTACTAGATATACCAATGTCCCAGCAATGAAGGGCATAACTTCCATACTCAACCTATATCCAGCATCCCTTGTCAACCAATTAATAATGACATAAAGAAATGCATCATTAACCCTCCTATGATGTAGCTCTGATGCTTGTAGGGTCAATTGATCATAGTGCTCCCATGGCCTCTTTTGTCCAAGAGCTTCCCCTAATATGCATACTGCATTCAATCCAGAGAATATGTCCATCCATCCAGCTGAATATATAACATCGGAGGTCATGAAGAAAGTCTTTGTTTGCCTCACCTTGAGTATCTCATTATGCAAGTTATATGAAAATATCGTTCCCCAATCAAATTATTGTCTACCATCAAAAATTATTTCAATGAATGGAAACATCCATTCCTTAAAATGTGTAGTCTTTCTTTCAAAACACCATACAAAGCATCATGATTAAATCATCAATTTCCTTTTTAATGTCTGCCCTCTTTGGTTGTTCAAGAAACTTGCTCAAAGACTTATTTTTCAACTACTTCTTGTTCATATGCGACTAATTAGTTTCCTTGTCCCTATTGAATAGATTCAATGCCTCTACTTCATTCATTTTCTGAGGGTTCTTAGGAGCAGGTACATTGAACAAGAACCTCATCATTTGCAGAGATAAATCAATGATTACATTCCCCTAGATGTCTACACACTTCCTTGATGCATAATTGTAAGCCCTTGTTGTTGCTAGTATAAGCTTCAAGCTCTAAACTGATAGAGGGAATAGGGTGACATGTGCTAGTTTGGACTGGGCTATTCTTTTAGTCCTCCCAATTACTTCCTCTAAGAAAGTGTTAATGATTAATTCATCACAGTTAAATGGCCCCAAATTGGTATCTGTGATTTTGGCTGATTTTGAATCCATCTTGCTGGCTATAGGAGTGGCATCTTGGTGTTTATACCTCATAGTGTAAGGCAGTTGTTCCACCTTTATCTTCTCTGGTTTCACCCCTTTTGAGCTTCCCATAGCTTTCCCTTCCTTCTGTGAAACTTCCTCAGATGCTCCCAAAATTGTTTACTCATGCAAGACAACCATGGATTAGATTGACAGAAGGAATGGGAATCATCATACAAATGTTACCTTTCATATTGCTCTATTCTTCCCTAGGTAGTCGTCCATAGTAAAATTTTAAATCTACTAGGAGCAGGGCCCGGATAAGATCAGGAACTAGAGAGCTAAAAAAATAACTCAAGTGGAACTGGAACCGGGATAAGGATAGAAACTAGAACTCTTAAAAATTCCAATATTTCATATCATTTGATGATCTAGTCCCAATAAGGTTGGCGAGATTGGGATCAGAATTAAGACCCATCGGGAGTGGGATCATTTTTAGAACTGAACTCTTGCATGAATGCTCATGGAACAAGTTTGATTCTATATCCACTTCGATGACATATTGTTTGAGCTCGGTGGATTCTCCCCACTCATCTACATCAGTTTGGAACTAGGTCAAAAGAAGGCGTGGGGAAGCAAAAATTTAAGTTTGACTCCACTCAAACAAACAGGACCGAGATTGAGTGAGTTAGGGAATTTCTGTAAAGGGTGAGAGACACAAACCCTAGTTTGTGTGGCCTGTCAACTTAAATCAAAACTAGGGCATCAAAAACCCATAATCAAATCTATAAGACCGACACATGCATAAGATCAAAAGGGTCTAAAAAAGAATTGAAATAGCTTTAAGTAGCTAGAACCCTTCAAAAATGAAACCCTAATTGAAACTAGGGCATGTTGGAACAGAACCGCCACCAAGGATGGGGAAAATGACAACAAAAAACAAAACCAAAAAAGGGAAAGTAAAAGAAAAATAGAAAACAAGGAGGAAAAACCAAAACAAAACAAAAACATAAACAAAACATGAACAAAAGCAAGCAAAGATCCACAGGACAAGCCTTGCAAACGCAAGAAGAATAGACTGAACAAAAAAATGGAAAAAACAAAAGAGAAAATGGAAGAAACCACACCAACCTCAAAACAAAACTAGAAAGGGTTGAAAACCGTCAAGAATCTGCTCATGAATGCCTACTCGCAACCAAATTGTGCTCCTCCTCAATGTTCTTTCGGCTCTAGCTCATTAAGATGTTTTTGTTGATGGTTGTAATGAGACAAATAACCTCAATTAAGGTATAAAAACAACTTCATGCATGTGAGGATCCTTCAATTAATGCAGTAGGTTGGGCACAAAACCGGAGAAAAGGTTGGTACACAACCACTATGCACATCAGAGGTAAGGAAGGAGCAGAAGTAGAGTTGAGATAGAACCAAGAACTTTACCAAATTTCCACATTCCATTCTAGATCTGGTTTTGGTCCCATGGCAGGGAAAAGGAAACAAAGGAACGAGGGTGGGATTAGAACCAAATCCAAACTTGAAACTTTGCAAAGTTCTAGGTTCGGATTCCACTCTAGTTCTACTCCCAAGAAAAGGGAAAGAAAACCAACACAATAAAAATGAAAACGGAACAAAGGGAAGCGGGACTAGGGTAAAGCCCATCCCAAACAAGGACAAAAACACAAGGGAAACAAGCGGTGGGATTGAAACCAAACCTAGACCTAGAACTGCAAACTGGTTCCTTTCAGGTTACGCTTTAGCCAAAGAGGAAAGAAATAGACAAAGGGAAAACAAAAAAGAAAGGCAAGGGAGAGAAAACAAAACCAGGCTTTGATACAAGAAAAACAACAAAAGAAGCCAACAAAGCAAGAAACGGGGTTGGGATCAGAACCAAACCCAGACCTAGAACTTTTGAGAAGTTCTAAGTCTCGTTCCAGCCTATGACCTGAGCCCGCAAAAGAAAATAAACAAGGACTTAGGAGGAAAAATAACAACTCCTAAGACCTTAACAAAAACATCAAGGACAAACAAACACAAGGGGGGCCAATTTTGACCCAAAAACAAAATGGGGTGGTTATGCAAGGCATAACAATTGGTGACTTGGTTGGGAAAATAGTTTTCCTATTTTCAAAATACTAAAAAATTTAGTCACCCAAAACCTCTAGTTCATGTACATTTTAAACTTGAGTATGATTAGTTATGGTAAACAAGGTTGAGCTGAAATCTCAAATGTATATTAGCTATAACTACATTGAATTTGAGTGTGTGCATGTATGGTGCATTTATTTCCATAAAGGTTCTTCCTATCCCAGAATTACTGTATGAAAGTTTAGGCTATGTGAGTTGAATCCTTCTGATTGTCATGCAATGATATCCTGGGTATTGCTCTGCTGCCAGACATGCATCCATAGCCTCGATGAAGATACCTCTATTTCTCTCAAATAATTTCTCTACTACTAGCCAGGAATCCATAGCCCGGTAGGGGTATGTCTTGAGGATCATGATGGGCCAAAAGTGGCAATATTATGGGTATTTGGAGGTATGTGGCTCACAATTTTTTACCCAAAATTGATGAAAGCGAAAAGGGTTTTTAGAGGGATATTCTTAGCTTTCCACCAATATAAATTATGCTTTAATTTGAATTTAATAAATAATTATTCTTTATTTTTTTCTATTTAAATTCTGACTCAAGTCTAATCGATGAGCTAATTGAAAAACATTTATAACTTTCAAATGGTATCACTTTTTTTGAATCAAAACATGCGTCACATTCTATGCTTCATACTATAGGATTAAAAAAAGAAAAATTAAATTTCACTTGAAGTCTTGACCAAGTTAAGGTGGTTAGATAGATGAGTTTTATATTTTTAAAAAGTTGTAATAAAAATTCTGTGAATTATTTACTTAAGGAAAAAAAGTATACGAAAAAACATGCATCACATACATAGATGAGTCATCTACTTATATATAAAATATTTATAAAAATATTATCATTTATTATGGTTAGGGTGGTGAGGCGGAGACACCTACTTCTTATTTTTTCCTAAAATTTAAGTACTACTGCATTGAAATTTCAAATTTTCACCAAATAGATTTTATTTATTTTTAAATAAACCCTAGTAGTTTAAGAAACTACATTCCTTCTACAGTTATATTCTTACATATTTTGCAAGACTATAGATAACTTATACAAATTTTTCGTCAAGTTCCCCTAACTTAGCGATTTTTTCTAAATTTTATGCCACTTAAGGGCTTGTTTTTCCATGATAATCACACTTTTACATTAAATCATATTGAGTTTTACCATCAATTAGTGATTCTCTTTTCTTTTCTTTTATATAGGCTTACTTGAATAAATTATTTTTCATCTTTTCCTCAATACGCAGATGTATCATCCTAAAATTTAGATTGAGAACTACAATAGACTTCAAGCTAGTGTTAGGACTTGAATTCTTCACCTAAATCTAGAATACAATTACCCTGAGAAAAATAGGCCTCCATGTAAATAGATGTTTCTATCTATTTCGTGAAAAATTTAGCCATGGTCTATGGGATTGCTTACAATATACCTATTTGTTCCTAACCTTTCAGTTTGTTATTTAAAAATAACACAAGACACAAGTCTCAAAATGAAAAAAATTCATGGACATACTTGAAAATACCTAAACTAATTTCTCTCCTAGTACCCTCGGTATACATTGAACAACAACTCTGAATTCCAAAATAGAGCAAAATGGAGGTCACCCAAAAACAAAAGAAAGGAAACACAAACAACAATAGCAGAAAAAAACAAACAAACAAACTAGCCAAAAGAAAAATATACTGTAACCAAATAGAACATCAGACCCTCATGGGCCAAAATAATGTTTGAGAAATTTCCCATTGATAGGCAATGGATTAGGCTCTCCCGTTAAAGTTCTCAATCGAAAGGCATTCTCACTGAGGATCTCGGCAATCTGATAGGGACCCAACCAAAGTCAGTCAAACTTTTGATGGTCCCCTTTCTTTTCCTTGGATTTATCCAACAGTAGTACAAGGTCCAATATTCTAAAAGCTTTGATTTTTTCTCTTTTGTCAAACCAACGTTTGACAACAACTTGATGTTTAGAAAACTGTTGTAAAGTAGCATCTCTTTGTTCCTCCAAATTTAGCAAATTGGTTAGTCTAACTTCTATCCTATCATTGTTTGAGTAAAATTCTTGCATAAACCTAAGAATAGGTATGTGTAGATGGATAGGAAAGAATGGGTCTTGGCCATAAACTAACTTTAAGGGCGAGTTTCCTAAGGTGAACTTAATTTGAGTTCTATCTTCCCATAAGGAAAATCTTAGTTGAGTATGCCAATCTGTAGGATTACTTTCTAACAGCTTCTTAATTACTTCCAACAGATTTTTATTTGTAGATTCAACTACTCCATTCACTCATGGGTAGTAATTAGAAGACTATGTTAACACAATTTTATGCTCACATACCCATTGTATAAATTTTGTAGAAGAAAAAGCAGGGCCATTATCACATACTAGGGAAAACAATACTCCAAACGTGGTAATGATGCATTCATTAAGGAATTTGATGAAAACTTCAGTAGTGCTATTCTTGCAAGGTTGAGCTTCTATCTAGCATGTATAGTAATTGATTTTCGTCAAAATAAATTTATGACCTATAGAGGAATTGGGGTTATTCACCCCAAAGAAGTATAATTACCATTGGGAAAATGGTCCTACCTCGTATACTAGTTGTAGGGGCATTGTTGGATTGTGTTCCCTGGATGTGGAAGTCAAACATGTATAACATTTCCTCACATGTTGGTGAGCATCATGGAACACATGGGGCCAGTAATAACTCGATCTCAGAATTTGGTGTGCCATGGAATCGATAGAACCATGTACAGTACCATGTCTGCCATGAAATTTCACTATGGCTTGCTTCACTTGCTGCTGATCAAGGAAACATAAATAGATGCCCTCAAAGTTTCTTTGGTACAAAGCTCCTCCTTTGAGCATGTAATAGGAAATATTCAACCTCAGTGCTCTCCTCTGAGTGGTGTTCATTCCATCTGGGCACTTATTGTTTAGCAACAAAAATATTAGATTTGCATACTAGGGAAAACCTATAAATGATTGCACAGTGTATTGTTGACAAGTAATTTTGGTATCAATATCTTCCATAGCTTTGGATAAGCCTTGTCCTATGATTAGCTTCATTGGATGGATTTCAAGGTCAGATTCTTGTAAGATTTCCATCCACTTTCCTCGTCTCTCCCCTAGTTCACTTTGAATAAGAAGGGACTTTACATCAAGATCATGAACTATGGTAGTAATTTGACTGTGGAGGATATAGTGTCAGAACTTATTGATAGCTCGTACCAGTGCAAAAGCCTTTTTCTCCAAAGGTGGAAATATAACTTCAACTATTTTGAACAAATAACTCATAAAAGCAATCAGTCTTTCATCTCCTTCACCTTTCTGTTGTGTCAATACGGTAGCACAAGAATGATCAAATGCAAAAGAATATATATAAAAAGGCTTCAGATAATCAGGGCTAGTTAGAACTGGTGCCTCTAAAATAAATTGTTTAATCTGCGAGAATGAAGATTTAGCTTCATTGCTCCACTCAATCTTAGCATCCTTCTTCATCATTTCGTTGAGAGGTTTGACGATCTCTGCAAACCTAGTTATGAATTTTCGCACAAATTTTATCTTCTTGAAAAAATATTTCATCTCCTTTTTGCTACCAGGGATGGTTAGTTTCATAATGGATTCCACTCTATGTGGGTCAAATGAAATTCCCTTATCTAATATTATGTGGCCTAGTAGTTTCCCTTCTGAAACTCCAAACACACACTTCTTGCAATTAAGGGAGATGCCATATCTTATGCATTTCCTAAGGACCTTTGACAGATCTGCAACGTGGTCTTCTCTATTCTTGGAAAACATAGTCAAATCATCCATACATATAATAAAAAACTTACCAGCCAAATCCTTGAATGCCACATCCATCGCTCACTGAAAGGTGACTCGGTGTTGATAATGTTAGAATCCAAGATCACCTGCATGCAAGATGGATACCTGTCACATGCAAAAGATATGAAGAACGAAAAAGATGTTCTCTGTAAACCTCTCTGTAAAAATGCATTAAGAGAATCCAATTATTACAATGTGATCAATCCTTATGAAGGAGATCAAGAAACCCTAAATGAAACCCTAGTGTACACACTTAATAATTAATAATTAATTAATAAATGTGCCTAAGTTTAGCTTAAGTAATAAAGAGGAATAAGTGAATTAATTAATCAATGTGATGTAATTAATT
>VDFB02047230.1:524632722-524643598 GCA_007258455.2 Sequoia sempervirens | reverse complement strand
CATCGTCCGATAAGCAAATGTCCCCCACTTGGTAGTGAAGGCGGTCTTCATCCTATCCTCGTAATTAACCATTACTTGATTATATCCTAAACATCCATCCAAGAATGACATCATTTGCGAACCATTTACTATCTACAACACCTCATCAATGGAAGGAAGAGGATAATTGTCCTTCTATGAAGCTTTGTTAAGGTTTCTAAAGTCAAGACATAACCTAGTCTCTCCATTCTTTTTACGAACAGGGACCAGATTAGTGACCCCAGTCGAATGCATTATTGGAAAAATTATCCTTGATGACATCAACTTCTACACTTCCTTTTGAATTAAGAGCTCAATCAGCGCATTGATTGGATATTGCTTTTGATAGAAATTTTTTGCTTCAGGTTTCAAGGAGATAGTATGTGTTATTACCAAAGTATCAAAGGTTTTAAAGTCTTCATAACCCCAAGTGATCGCTGCTATATCTGCTTTCAATGCTATAAGGATTTTATCTCGAATGTGTTTGGGGCTCAGGTATTTCCAATAAACACATTCTTCTCACAGCCTGAGTTTTCCAAGTTAAATAGCTCGTACTTTCCTCTGTCACTATTTGTAGGTAACCTTTCATGAGCTCGAGGATCAAAATCAAAGATTCTTTCTAGTGCCACCATTCCCTTGGGAATGATGTTGGTCTTCAGGTTAATTATTTTGTTTGGGTCACAATTTTCAAGATCCCAATCTCCCTGATATTTGTCTAACTCATCTATAATATGTCCTTTAAAGAAATCTGAACTTTCCAAGAAGGAAAGTATATGTTGGTCATCATCAAAGACCTAAAATTTTTGAATGTTATCTCAAATGACTAGGATCAAGACTAACTCTACTGAGAATCTTTCCAATTTAGAGTCTTGCATGGGTTCCAAGGTACTAGCAGCAATAGCAAGTGCATCTGCAATCTGGTTGTTCTCTCTGGTAATGAATTTGATCCCGAAGGTATCAAAGTATTCTGTTAGATTCCATATCCTATTCTTGTATGTAGCCAGCCTCTTGTTATGGCATGTGTATTGACTATGAACCTGCTTGACAATGACCTCACAATCTCCCATGACTATTAGAGTTGTATCCTTTTTCTGATGCACAAACATAAGTCCTCTTGTCAGTGCTTCATATTTTGCCATGTTGTTAGTACAACCAAACTGTAACTTGTAAGAAGCAAAATATGTTTTCCCTTTTGGGCTTGTTAGTTCAATTCCAACTCCACTCCCTATTTTAGACTTAGAACAATCGAATTTGAGGACCCACAATTGATCCTGAACTGGTGTTTCTTTCTTAGGGTGAGTCAAAGGTAATTGTTCGCAAGAAATAGGTGGTGGATCAAACTAGTTTAAGACTCCTAGACATTGGGGGTGATGTGAATAATGATCGTTAGAAATTTCACTCATATTTAGAACCTGTGCAGACACTTCTTCTTGGATCTGATCTTGATCAGGGGTTTTACAGTTGGTCATTACTTTAAACAAGCACTTGGGGATTGGAAGGTTGGTAGGGATGGGTGTGTCAGAAAGGTCACGAGATTATGTAATTTCATTCCCAAAGGTAGAACATGGAACCTGAGTCTGTCTGATTGCCCAGGGAAAGGACTTCTTGTATATTATTGGTTCTTGTCAAAATAGTGGCATCTCTAGCCTCTAAGGAAAACTGATTCAGAGGTGTTTTAGGGTGGCATTCATAGTTTTCCACTAACTGATAGACATGGTTCAAAATGTCTACACAAGGTTGGCATGTCAGTTCAGAATGACTCTGATAATGAGTTTTGCACTAGGTAGGGAGTAGCAGACTCCATAGATCAACCTCTTCTCCAAAAACTAGCCTATCCTATTGCAAATTTCTAATTAAAACCTGATGGTTGACAATGGTTATTGGGTCACTGTGCTCTAAAGGTTGTAGGCTATCAGGATTAAACATTGAAAAGGTCATGATTTCCTCTCTCCTATATACTCCTATCTCAATTTCAAAGTAGGCTACCTCGTTAGGATAGTCATACTCAGTGATCATGTGTTTCAGACGAGGTTCACTTTCAATCCTAATTTGTGTTTCTACCCCTTTCCATGGCAGGCACATGTGTGAAAAGTCTAAGAATAGGTAACTCGCAATGCTTTTCATTAAGTCTCAGCTTAGAAGCATGTCGTATGTCTCAGGGATATCAACTACCTTGATATGAATAGAAGTCTGGATCCGTAGATCTGATCCAACCTACACATGAATTTTTTTTAGTTCCCCTACCACATTAACCTCATTTTTTTCTAATTGTATTACCTTCTTATGAGTCTAAACTAGATTTAAACATAACTTTTTGCAAATGGGAAAATGCATAACATTACCTGAGGCTTTGGAATCCAACATGCAGTTATGTAGATTCTTTTTAAATATTCCCATGCTAAAAAGGAATAGTGGGGTCTCTTTCTTACCCTTGTGCATGACCGCATTCATGTCAATAGTTGGAGTCACCTTATTCTTTCCTTTTGACTAATTTTCCTCTTCCGAAGCTCTCAACACAATGTCACGTTGGGCAGGGTACCACTTTAGGATGTCAAAGAATGACGATGAGGTCTTTTGTTTCTACATCTTCGAAATGAAATTGAATTCCATGTCATTTTTCATTTGATATTTAGGAACAAAAGATGAGTTACCTTTATTTTGAAATTTAGGTGGGCCTTTTGGTGGAGGAAGGTTTTTGTTAGCATTCTGGTTGGGTGGAACTATAGTGTTCGAAGGAGCAGATTTGGTGAATGGGCCTTACTCTAATTCCTCAACAAATGACCTCCTTTGGAATGGAAGGCTTGAGTGTCATATACATCCTCCTTTGGCTCATTTTCATCTTTCTGGGAAAAGGCGATCCTTTGTCAAAGAGTTCATAAGACATGGTTGTACCTGTGGATCCACCATTCTTGTTGGGAGCACCTTGCAGTGGAGCATCAGCTTGTGCAATCTTAACCATTTTCTCCATCTCAGGATAGTTAACCTCAGAATGTGCTACAGTGTCATGCAACCTACACCAATTTATCATGAAATTAAGATCTGCAACATTTGCAATGTGTGGTGTATCTTCATCGGCTTGATAGTTATGGGGAACTCCCCCATTGTTTGGTCCAGTGTTCCATTTCCTATTGTTATTGGATCTCTAGTTGTATCCCCTAGTTTCGTTCTGGTAATTTTGATTGGGGGAATTCTAGTTTTGGAATTTCTTTTGATTTTGATTGGAATTTTGGTTTGAATAACTACCTTGATTGGAATACCCTCCCTAATTTTGGTAATTCTAATTTTGATTCTGATTTTGGGGGGTTTTGTATTTGAGTTGTGCCATCTCATTGGTCACCTAAGACAATGTTTTATTTAGAGTTTCCAACTCCTTTGTCAGATGAGTCATACATTCACTTTTTGAAGTGGTTAGTATTGATGCATGTGTCATGGGGTTAGATCCTCCAGCATGATTATGGGAATTTTAAGCTTGCTATGAAGAGTCAGGGGTCTAAACACTAAAGAATAATTGTTGAGATGGAGTATGTAGTTCCGTTAAAGGCCCATATGTGGAATGAGACATCCCTTGGACTATATTAAAAACAACTTGAACCTATGGGATTAGGCATGATATCCTAGAGGAGAGAAAACTCCCCCTAGACCTCCTGATTGTGAACTAATATATTGTTGCGGTTTAATAGCCAAGTGGTATACTTTGGACAAAGAATCATATCATTTGTGAGGTATGTTCTTTGCAAACATAGGTCAATCAAAGGATCTATGGCCTTTAGACAAGCTTCGATAGCAATATTTTTAGCCACCAAGAGCGAGTCTTGTCATCTCCTACACATCCTCTAAAATCTAGTATTAAACAAGGGTAATAGTTCATGTAGCTCTTTCCTGATAGTGGTGAATTGATGGTATAAGAATGCAAGATTGACATAAACCTAAAATTGGTTAATGAACACATCCTCTAAGTTTTCCCATTTCAAGATTGACCTAGTAGGTAGATTTAGATACTAATTATAAGCCATATCTCATAACAAATAGGGAAACAGTCTACATGCAACATCATAGTGAGAAATTTGAGCCTAAGTACATGCATCTTTAAATGTATGTATGTGCTCTTCATCACTTTGTGACTCTCCATGAGCGTACCTAGGGTAGAATTTCTTAAGATTCTTAGGCATTTCGTGTATGCCACCAAGAATAACTCCCACTAGCGAAGGATTGTTGGCAAACAATGCCATAGGTGGTGGTGGATTTGGTTGTGCCAGCTATGGTATTGGTGGAAATTTGGGTGGAGTAAGTGGTTTTGTTAATGGTGGTGTGATCAAAACCCTACAAGCTCTGGGTCTAATAGGGGTCTAGATTTCAACTAATAGTTGCGTATTTGCAGCAGATCTAAGAACTCTTTCAAACCTTTCTGGTGAAAAGGACATGATTCAATCCAGTTTGTTCCTCTAGGCCCTCCTTCTAGCGCCAGTTCTGTTGACGGTCAAAAATAACATAGCAACGTTAAAATATAATATTTCTATTCTACATCTCCTAAAAAAGAAATAATATAAACTACCCATCTTCCAAGGTTTGTGTAGTTGGTTCTCAACTATGTTGTTGTTCAACGACCTATGCAACTGATCCACCTGAGCTTTGAGCTCATCCTTCCTTTTCTTATCTTTCACCATTCTTGATTTGGTAGAGGATGCTACAATATCGAGGAGATCCATTTGCTGATTCCTTATAGGTCTACCCAAGTTCACTGTGCCTAGTTGATAATCACTTAACTACATTTATTGTTTATGTTTATCAACTAGGGGGATGACACATTCAGCCACAATTTCCCCAGCATCTATTAATTTGGTAAAATGAAGGACTCGAGCCTTTTTCTTAGGCCTCTCCTCAATTTCCTTCATCGTGTCATCCCAGTTTAGGGGTTGAGGTTGGAATATTTGTTTCCTCTCCAAGTTGAGCTTTAACCAAATTAGGGAAGCACAAGGATTAATCACTTGTGGTGAGGAAGAAGCCATAGAAGAGAAGGGTTGAAAAAGTGTTACCTTACATTGAAAACCAACCTTATGTTGTTCCTTTTATACCATCTCCTTAGCTAGCCTATCAGCTTCAGCTTTCTCCTTCTCTTCTTCAACAAGTCATTTCTTTGTTTTTCTAATTCCTTAACCTTCTCCCACATTTTAGCAGCTTTGGCTTTTCCCTCAAGATCTTCTTTTTCTCTCCTTTGTCAGGCCTTCTCCTCTTCTAGATCATGAATCTTCTATAGGAGAGCCAACTTCTCCTTCTTTGCATTAGCTTTCCATTTAGTTTCCTTTTGCTACTACGGAAGGTCCTCTTTTCCCTTGTGTTTCCTTGCTAGCTCTTCAGTTTTAGTTTTAGCTCCCAACTCTTGTTATCTTGCAAGTGTATCAGCTTTAGCCTTGGCATCTTCCTCCTTCTTTGCATCCTTGAAGAGTTTCCATTGATCCTTTGGGGTTAGGACATGCTCCACTTCAACATCTTCAACATCTTCAGTAGGTGCAGTTACAAGAGGCTCATTATTTGAGTGTGTAGCCTCTAAATCAGTGTCTACATTATGTATCTCAACCTCCTTTTCCTTAAGAGTCTTAGCTTGCTCATGGAGGCTGCTTACATGTACTTCTTGGGTAGATTTTTCTAGGGGAGAAGGTTTAGATGAGGTTCCTTCTCCAACTATTGTAGCCTCCACATTTTGTGACTCATGAGTATCTTGAACAGATACTCCTGGATTAACATCCTTTCTAGGGCTTGGAGGATAATATTCCAATTGTTCTTTAGGGGTTGTCCTCCTCTTGGTTCTCCTATAGCTTTGGGTGACCCCTACTTTTCTCTTCTTAGAGGATTGAGCTTCTAGCTCCTTTATCATTAACAATGACATAAAGAAATGCATCATTAACCCTCCTATGATGTAGTTCTGATGCTTATAGGGTCAATTGATCATAGTGCTCCCATGGCCTCTTTTTTCTAGGAGCTTCCCCTAATATGCCTATTGCATTCAATCCACAGAATATGCCCATTCGTGCAGCTGAATATATAACATAGGAGATCATGAAGAAAGTCTTAGTTTTCCTCACCTTGAGTATTTGATTATGCATGTTATCTGACAAGCTCATTCATCAATCAAACTATTGTCTACCATCCAAAATTGTTTCAATGAACAGAAACATCCATTCCTTAAAATGTGTAGAGTCTTTCTTTCCAAAGACCCTGGAAAGCATCATGATTAAATCATCAATTTCCTTTTTAAATTCTACCCTCTTTGGTTATTCAAGAACCTTGCTCCAAGACTTCTTCTTAGGTTTCAACCACTTCTTGTTCATATGTGAGCTATTAGTTTCCTTTTCCCTATTGAATAGCTTTAATGCCTCAGCTTCATTCAATTTCTTAGGGTTTTTACGAGCATGTGCATTGAACAAGAACCTCATCATTTGCATAGATAAATCAATGATTACATTCCCCTGAATGTCTACACACTTCCTTGATGCAAGATTGTAAGCCCCTGCTGTTGTTAGTATAAGCTCGAGGCTCTGAACTAATAAACGGAAGAGGGAGACATGTGCTAGTCTAGACTGTTCTATTCTTTCAATCCTCCCAATTACTTCCTTTGAGAAAGTGTCTATGATTAACTCACCATAGTTAAATGGCCCTAGATTGGTATCTATGATGTCATCCCATTCTAAATCCATCTTGCTAGCTATAGAAGTGGCATCTTTTTGTTTATACCTCATAGTGTAAGGTAGCTATTCCATCTTTATCTTCTTTGGTTTCACCCCTTTTGAGCTTTCTGTAGCTTTCCCTTCCTCTTGTGAAACTTCCTCAGATGCTCTTGACATCATTTACTCCTACAAGACAACCCTAAATTAGATTGAAAGAAGGCATGGGAATCATGATACAAATGTTACCTTTCATACTGCTCTATTCTTCCCTAGATAGCCCTCCATACTTAGTAAAATTTTAAACCTACTGGGAGTGGGGCTAGGAGAAGATTAGGAAATAGAGAGATGAAACAAATAACTTAGGAGGAACCAGAACTGGGATAGGGATAGAAACTAGAACTCTCAAAAGTTCCAATACTTTGTATTGTCTGATGATTTGGTTTGACAATGCTGGTGGGATTGGGATCAAAATTGAGACCCATCAGGAGCGAGATCATTTCCAGAACTGAACTCTTGCATGAATGTTCATTGAATGAGTTCACTTCTCGCTCCACTTTGGTGAAATATCATTTGAGCTAGGCAGATTTTCCCCACCTGCCCGCATCAATTTGGAACTAGGTTAAAAGAAGGCTTAGTGAAGAAAAATTTAAGTTCGACTCCTCCCAGACAAATGGGACTAGGATCAAGCAAGTTAGGGAATTTATGTAAATGGTGCAATACATGAACCCTAGTTTGTGCGGCCTATTGACTTAAATGAAAACTAGGGCATCCAAACCCCATAATCAAATTCGTAAGATTGACACAGGTGTAGGATCAGAAGGTTCTAGAAAAATATTTGAAACAACTTTAAGCAGCTAGAACCCTTCAAAAAATGAAACCCTAATTGAAACTAGGGCATGGTGGAATGGAACTACCACCAAGAACGGGGAAAACAACAACATACAAAAAAAAAAAGGGAAAGCAAAAGAAAAATAGAAAACAAGGAGGAAAAACAAAAAAAAAACATGAATAGAAGGAAGTGAAGATCCATAGGAAAAGCCTCGCAAACACGAGAAGAATAGACCAAACAAAAAAATGGAAAACACAAAAGTGAAAACGGAAGAAACCCTATGAACCTCAAAACACAACCAGAAAGGGTTGAAAACCATCAGGAATCTGCTCACGAATGCCTGCCTTTGACCAAATCGTGCTCCTCTTCAACGTTCTTTCAGCTCTAGCTCATCAAGATGTTTTTTTAGATGGTTGTAATGAGCCAAATAACCTTGATTAAGGCTTAAAGACCACTTCACACATGTGAGGAGCCTTCAATTAATGTGGTAGGTCAGGCGTGGAACCAGAGCAAAGGCAAGTATACAACCACCATGCACATTAGAGGCAAGGAGGGAGCGGAAGTGGATTCGAGTTAGAACCAAGAACTTTACCAAATTTATACATTTCCTTCTAGATCTAGCTTTAGTCCCGCAACAGGGAAAAGGTAACAAAGGAATGGGGGTGGGATCAGAACCAAATCTAGACCTGAAAATTTGCAAAGTTCTAGGTTTGGATTCCATTTTGGTTTCGCTCCTGACAAAAGGGAAAGAACACCAACACAAGAAAAATGAAAAAGGAACAAAGGGAAGCATGATCGGGGTGAATCCCATCCCAAACAGGACACCAAACGAGGACAAAACACAAGGAAAACAAATGGGAGCGGGATCGAAACCAAACTTAGAATTGGAACTTTGCAAAGTTCTAGGTTCAGATTGTGTTTTGGTTCCGCTTCTACCAAAAGGAAAAGAAACACAAAGGGGAAGAAAAAAAAAGAAAACCCAAGGGAGAAAACAAACCCAAGAGCCCAAGACAAGCAAAACAACATAGTAGCCATCAAAGCAAGAAATGAGGCCGAGATTGAAACCAAACCCGAACCTGAAACTATTGAAAAGTTCTAAGTCCCATTCTGGCCCACAACCTGAGCCTGTAAAACAAAAGAAACAAGGACTTAGGAGGAAAAAGAATAACTCCTAAGACCCAAACAAGACCACCAAGGATAAAAAAATACAAGGGTGACCCATTTTGACCCGAAAACAAAATGGGGTTGTTATGCAAGGCATAACACCTGGGTTACCCTAGCCACCTCTATCGTTCATCGGACCCCCATACAATCTCATGCGGGATCAACATAACTTCCAGTCGAACCAAATAATTGATCTTGCCATTCGAGGCCTTCCCACTCATCCCAAGCCTAAATAAGCACTTGAACCACGAGTGAGGCGTTATCTTGATTAATGTGAAGTACCCAACTGCTAATTCATATAAGATTATCACTTGATTAAACTCTCAGTGAGTTACCCTTGACCTACCACTTTGTGCGTTGGACCCCCATTAAGAGCCACTCCCCCTACTAGCAACAAAAGGACTCAATCATCCACTAACTAGCTAAGCCAACTTGCACAACATATAAAACCACATGTATATCACATAAAGTGAGGCATGCACCAACTTGTAAAAAGTCTCCATAGATAACAATTCCGCAATGCAAGGCTAGAACCCACATAATCATAAATCAAGTATAGAACCAAGTGTTCACAAGGAACCAACATGAAAAGCCAAACATAAGAAAACCTTTGTCCCCAACCTTTGGAAGTCTATCAAAACACTAACACAATGGTTCCCTCCATCGAAGTGGCAACAACAACATGATCTCACAATCAAAATCAACTTTAAAATCAAAAGTAAAATCAACCAATAGGGCAACCAAGGGAGACCTCAATTTTCTGCTCACATGATACCCAACCACAAATTATTTAAGCAACCTCACAATAAACAAGCAATCATGAATAATCCATTAACCAATACCATGAAGACATTAGCAACTCAAGAAATGATACACATCAATTTAATGGTTAAGAACTTCAAGTAAAATTAGAAGATGATGTATCACCGATCAAAAAAAAAAAATTACAAGATGATGTACATTGGTACAAAAATGAATATAATAAGCTAAAAAGTACATTTGAAATACATAAGGAAACTATTTTTTAAATCATGAACACAATATATCCACTTTTCATTTATTTACTCTTTCCAAATACTCATTTAAATTCCATAATTAAATAATCCCTAAAGGTGGAAATTGTCTTTAACTAAAACCCTAAGTCAACATATGTACATATATATCATACCCATGTTGATGAAAAGAAAAACATTCCATGTTAGTTACCATAACATAAAGTGTGTGTGTGTGTATATACTCGCACAAATCAAGTCTAAGTGAGCACATTCAAGCGACTAAGTAACCTAATCAATTTAGGCTAGGAAGTCTTTTCTAGTCTATAACCAATTAATTCATTTAAAGAAATCTAAAGTCTATTTGATTAAATATAATCCGTTTAATTCGATGACCTAGTAATTCCAAGCTCTTGAATCAAATAAATAAATGCAACACTGTTATAGTCTCCGAAGGATGGCAAATTTCTATCCAAACTAAAGATGATAACCCTTTATGATGAGATATAAATGGAAACTCTAAAACTGGACGGTGATGAAAATATTTACCAAGGGTATATTATTGGTAATAGAACTCATCTCCAGACTTGTAGATAAGCGCCCCCCGCCCTTACTGACTTTGGAGAAGAATGAACACAAAAAAAAAACTACTGATCATAAATTCAAATAATGCAATACCATTTATCAAATTTTCTTTTCTGAACATCTTAGGAAAGTAAGAACTCTAAATTCAAATTATACATCACAAACTCCATTTTATCCATTTATACACTTTCACCCCGATCGCGAATAAGAAATAAAGGATGAGTAAGGAATAGGTAATCTCCAATGTATTCAATAATAAGGTAGGAATTCTCTGTGCTTAAGGTGAATATCTGAATTAAATCATAACAATGAATGGCCTCAAGAGTGAAATCATAAAACTATAGATGAGCAGGGTATCTCTTTTCTGTTATAGGAGAAGAATGAAAAAAAAAGGCATGCTGAGAATAGTGAAGTTACCATGCAAAACAAATGTACTTAACTGAACCTTTGAGATTTGGAGGAAACTTAGTTAAAAGGAGTGAGATTGATTTACCTTAAAAAGACTCATCGACAAAATTCAATAGACAGAGTATTTGTATCCGCAGGACTTAGGGAATAAGGAAATTAATAAGCAAAGCGTGGAAGAAAACCCTTTTGAACTTGAGTAGCTCAATAACATGTATTTG
>VDFB02047230.1:524621721-524632622 GCA_007258455.2 Sequoia sempervirens | reverse complement strand
ACAAGGTGAGTGTAACCTTACCATGTGGGTGTCCCATGTGTCCCTATTATTTAGGAACTCACTATGGACGCCCTCACATGCTTCTTACATTTAGAATTAATTACAAATGTCAATAATCATGATTATTTCATCAAATATTAATCTCATCTTAATCTTAGTGTTGTTGAACACATTCCAAGAATCTAGGAGATACATGCAATAATTAATGTTTAGGATTTGCAATTCTAGTAGCATCTATTTCAAATATATATATGTAATATAAATATATACACATGTGTATATATATGTATATATGCATAAATATATGTATATTTTACTAATATTTCTGTTAAAATTTCCCTATTTCTCTATAATACTGAATGCCAGATAATGCAGCTCCTCTTATACAATTACTTTATTTGTTAGTAGACTAAAAACAATGTGGGCAACATATTAAAATCAAAATCATGGGAGCTTGATGAATGTCCAAATATATATATGCAAACACAAGAATAAATTAATTTCATATTTTCAATACAAAAGTCTTAGATAAGATGTGTGCATACCTTGTGGGTGCAACTAGATATAGTATGAATAGAAGAAAAGAAGGAATGTTCTCCACCTTGCCATATGGGGTCATGCAGCCTCATGGGCTGTCACAAAACCACTGAGTAAGAACATACATTTCCCACCACTATGATCGATGGTGAAGCCAATGTTTGGGCACCTAAGTATATTGTTTATACATATATTTGATTGGGTATGAGTTTTTTCATCTAGAAATAGAGACACAATCAAATATCCAAAAATAACAAATATTAAGCATTATGGATTGTGGAAATCTCATGGCATTAACCTGAGAATTTTCTTTAGTTGAAATAAGTGTGCCATTTTAAAAATATATATAGTTGTATAGTTTATGAAAAATAATTTGACATGTCATGAAATAAGAGATGACACCATATTAAAATCAAAATCATGGGAACTCAATGAATGAGTGAATATATATATATATATATATATATATATATATATATATATATGCAAACATAGGAATAAATTGTGTTCATTTCTACAAAACAAAAGTATTAGATAAGATGTAGGCATACCTTCTAGGTGCAAGCGGATGTGAGTATGAACAAAGAAAGAAGGCCTACTCTCCACCTACCATATTGGGTCATGTAGCCTCATGGGTTGTCACCAAACCCAGAAAAACATATATTTCCCACCATTATGATCAATGGAGAATCCAATGTTTGGGAACCTAAGTTTGTTCTTTCTAGATGATTGATTGTGTTTGATTTTTCATCCAAAAATAGAAACACAATCAAATATCCGAAATAACAAATATTAAGCATTATAGATTGTGGAAATCTCATAGCATTAACAGGAATTTTCTTTAGTTAGAATTAGTGTTATACATTTTTAAAATATATAGTTGTATCATTTATGACAAATAATTTGACATGTAGTTGTGAAATAAGAGATGGAATAAAGGACATATAGCCTTACCTTCTATATAAATAAAATGTAGTTGTAGCTTGTACACCATGCCAAACATGTGATCACAAAGCTATTTAGTATTGTGGATATGTGCAGTTACAGTTGAGAATGTTTGCAATCTAAAATGGTTTCAATTAGATATAGTTAGTCACAAGGAAAATTTGAAGTTTAGTGCGGTGAACATGTGTAATTGATAGACAATATGTAAATTAGGAAATATAAACAGTTGTATAGTTTATAACAAATAATATGTAATGCATATACAATAGAAGAGATCACATAAAAAGATGTAGGTATACCTTGTACAAAGAGCGGGACAAGCTCAATGAATGTATATATATATATATATATGCAAACATAGGAATAAATTATGTGAACATATTTTCAAAACAAAAGTCTTAGCATCCCATAGTGAACATTAAAAAGGCAAGACACAATAAATAGAATTTAAGAACATGGAGAATAGTAGAGGTAAAATACAATAATGAACATTTTGTTATGTGCAAGTGGATATTGATACAACACAAGCAATCTATGTAACAGTTGGCTTGCCAATTCAAAATTCAAGCTACATTACTTGGCATTGAATATTGTAGACAAAAATGAGAAATTGTAAAAGAACTATTGTTTCTAAGTTTCAAAATGTTGAAATTTTGTAGTTTGGTATAAACTACAAACATGATATTCACCTATACCTTTGCACTCCTTTCAAATTTTTTTGCTCTGTGTATGTGTTATTTTGTTTGGATGGAACATGTTATATGTCTTGCATCAATATGTTTCATGGTATTATTTTTTCCTCAGCTATTTGAAGTTCATGATAAGAAACTGTTCTTCATGATATTGTTCTTTTCAGTTCCCCATAACAAACTATTCATCACTATAGTTTTCCTCTCCTATACTCCATATTTTAAAGCTCTATTTAATGTGGTTTTTTGCGTATAATATTTAGTAGAAAATTAGTGTTATTATAATACCTCTTATACAATTCTCTATTTGACTTCAATATTTACCACCAAAGGACGTAGCTTGAATCTTGTATCAATATGTTTCAAATTTTGTTAGTTGTGTATATGTTTAAAGAGATGGGAAAGGTTTTCTTTACATAAAAACATTTAGGATCACATAATATAATTTTTGTCATAACCTAAATAAAATAGGTATCATCATAAAGAATCATGTTTAAATAGTTGAATTAGCAAGCTAAAAAGATAGCTCTATAAGCATGGAGGAATGTAGTTAGCAGAATACAATATGTTGTGTATTTATAGCAGCCAATGTATGATGGTAAAAGGAAAAACCACAAAACCCATACTCGTTCTCCTCCCTCCCATATTGACATCATGAAGCCTCATGGGCTCTAGCCAAACCCCTAAGCAAGAAAAGTATAGAAGGCCAATCAAAAATTTAATGGAGCCATATCATATATCACACAATGCTGAATTAGGGGAAATATTGTTGTTTCCATATATGATTTCTTATATTGTACTATTTTTTTTCATGTAACAACTTTAAAAAGATGGGTATGTTGATAAAGAGCTGCCTATAGATAATTTTCACCATATGTAAGCTGAAAAAGATAACTGTAGAGACATGGAAAAATGCAATGTGTCGAAAAGACTATGTTTATTGTGCTCTAGTGCATGTAATAATTCATGCATGCATGTATATCATATATTGCACAATGACGAAGTTGCAAAAAATTTTCGTGTTCTCATAGATGATTTCCTTTTTTGCAGTGCTTTTTTTGCTGCAATAACTTTAAGGAAAAGAGAATGCAGATAAATAATTGGGAAAGATGGGACTTTTTTATAATGTTGATAAGTATAGGGAAAGAAGAATATATGGGAGGTCTTGTTTGAAAACATAACCAATTCTATGGATGAAATATCCAAATATCTTTAAAAGGAAGACATCAAAGGGATATGAAAGGTTTTGCTTCAAAGCATAAATTGCACACAAATAACTTTATAAACATACCTGATTTTGATATGTATTGTAGCCTATCTAGCCATGCAGGAAGAAAAGAGTTGAATGCATAACTTAGTAAAATATAATTTTATAAAAAAACCTTGTTTATGCTTACAACGACGGTCATCTTCTAGGAAAAAATTGTCCCACATACGGGCTTCATATCTCATTTTCCATCTATGCTTGCATTGATCCAAACATAATATTACTGCAAAGCAACATTTTATTTGAATCTATCAAAAATTCTCTTGCTTGTTAGATGTGTATGGAATGGGAAAAAGACATTGCAACACAACTTGCATCAACAATAGGAGGCCAAATGTTGTAGGCTGTGGAGCACAACACTCACAACACCCTCCAATTTGCTATCTAATAGAGGTGCATGGTTCCATTTTTCAATAGTTTGCTATCAAACCAACCTCACAATGGGTCATTTTCACAATGCAACCAAAACAATATACATCCTCAAACTTCACCTAAAATTACGACAATGTGAAACTTAAAATAATTAATAGCATTTACAATTGGTTTATGGAATCTATTTATTGATATGTGCACATTATATAGTTGGCATTGATGGACAAATTTTTTGGAGCACCCATCCTAAATTAGATGTATATGTAGCATGTAATGCACATAATCATCATGTGGGAAAATCCAAGCACACACACCAAAACACTCTTTCCCTACAGAGTAGCAGTCAAAAGTGCTATAAAATTGATAGCAAATAGCATGACTTGTAATTTCTTGGAAAATGCCATGAATTATAAAGTCATGAAAAACACCACAAATTTCATAGCATCTGCCTGCATTCTGTGTAGGGAAAAATAGCTCCTCCTTTTCTTCATCCTCACAATCTCAAGTGCAATACGTGGTTCACAAATAGTTGACCAATGACCTGCATAACCCATGATTACAATTATCTAGATTTCTATCTGCAAAAACAACATGCTCACCAGGGAAAAATAGTTTCATGTTTATCAATTACATGCCATGAGCTTGATGCACAGAGGCTTCATGAAACATTTTTCACTCTTGACACCATAGTCCTCAATCACATCAATTGTTTCATAAAGCCTCTGTGCATCAAGCTCATTTCTCCTACCATGAATGTCAAGTGCTTGCTCGTGCAAGGGTTAATGCATGTTGGTGTTGTTGCACGATGCCACATAAGGAAGTAAATGTAGTGTTCAATGATGTAATATGACAAAGTATAAAAGCATACATGGGAAAATGGTCAAAACTAACATTGGGTTATTGATATGCGAATATTATATAGTTGGAAGTGGTGAACATATTTTTTTGGAGCAGCCATGCTAAAGTAGATGTATACACAACATTGAATCGAGATGATCGCCATGTGGAATAAAGAACTCATATAGTGTCATTCTAAGGAAAACATATTGAAACATAGAGAATAGAACAGGTGAACTACAATAATGAACAATTTGTTATGCATAAGTGGGGAAAACAACATCATGAAACATATTGATAGAAGACGAGCAATCTATGTAATAGTTGGCTTGTCAATTCAAAATTGGAGCCACATTGTCTGGCACTAAATATTATAGAGAAATAGAGAAATTGTAAAACAACTATTACAAAAATGCTCAAGACTGATGGGTAAATAAGAGATGACCAAAAATCCACATTAAGTAGAACCTTAATAGAGGTATGAAAACATACAACACAATAAATTGAAAGTATCCCAAAGGTATAGATCAACACCATGTTTGTAGTTCATAGCAGTCTACAAAATTTTAGAATTTACAAGAGGTAAACTATGGCAATGAACAATTTGTCATAGGGACCTTCAAGCAAATGAGGGGGAAAAAATATGATGAAAGATATTGATTGAGGACAAGTACTTAATTATTTGGCACAAAATATTATTGAGAATCAAGAAAATTCTAAAAGAAATATTAGAAAAACACATGAGCACCACAGGAAACTGACAGATGACCAACAACCCACATTAAACATAAAATTATGATAATGAACAGTTTGTTATGGGAAAAGGAATATCATGAAACATATTGATAGAAGCCAAGCAATCTATGTACCAGTTGGCTTGTCAATTCTAAATTTGAGCCACATTATTTGGCACTAAATATTAAAGACAAATAAGGAGATTGCAAAAAGAACTATTAGGAAAACACTTCAAAACCATAGGAAAATGATAGATGATCAAAAACCAACATTAAATAGAAGATCATAGGATGGTGTTTATTGTTTTAGTTATCTTTGTGCATCTTTGTTGTTACACCCATTAATGTAGGAGCAATTGCAGATTATCATAGGAGTGATTGCATATATATATATATGCACAAAGGGTTTGTGTGAAAGCATAAACATATTGGAGATAAAATTAGTTTGGTGGTTGTTAAGTATTATTCTTTCTAATATCTCTTTTATCTATTCATTTTATTCATTTGAATTTTTCACCGAGATTTTTGTCAACCCAGCCGTGAATAGGATTTGTCATGTAAAAGCTCTTTTACAATTTCTCTATTTTTCTATTGTTGTTGCATTGTGAAACAAGTCACAGTGGTCTTGGTCTATATATATGGATATATATTTCTCAATTATAAATTCAAGTTGCATTATCTGGCACTCAATATTACAAACAAACATGGAAATTGTAAAAGAACTATTAGTTAAACATACATACATATATATGCATGTATACATATATGCATATATATACACATGTATATATATCTATATTACATATATATGTGTATATATATATATATATACATATATATACATACATATGTACATACATACATACATACATATATATATATATACATACAATGTGAACTTTATGTGAAAATCAATGCTTTGAAACATAGACAAATACATATACACACATATATATTGAAAAAAAATAGAGTAATTGTATGAGAGGTATTAGAATAACACTTATACACTACTAAATATTATAGAAAATAATTGGCACTAAATATTAAAAACAAATAGGGAAATTGCAAAAAGAACTCTTAAGGAAATACTTAAGAACCATACGAAAATGGCAGAACTTGAGACACAAAAAAGAGGTTTAGACTAGGAGAAGATCATAGGATGGACTATCAAGAGGATGCTTTTTTACCATTTTGTAGGATAGAAAATATTCAGAAAAGCCTCTATTGTTGCTCACATTTCTTTTGTCAAACCTAGTTCAAAAAAAAAAGGGGAATTGGAAAAGAGCTATTAGGAAAACACTTAACAATAATAGGAAAATAACAAATGCTTGAAAAACCCATATTTATATTACATATATATATCTTTGTGTGTGTGTGTGTGTATACAATAATATATATATACATACATATATATATATATACATATCTATATATTTATATATATCTATACATATATGCATATATATATACATATTTATATATATATACATATATATACATATGTATATATATATATGTATATATGTATATATATATATGTATGTATATATATATATACACACATACAATGTGAACTACATGTGAAATATCGTTGTATTGCACCCATTTCCCCACGACATAAATAAAACGTAGATATGTTATTTTAAACTCTTTAAAATTGTCTGTGTGTGTGTACATACAAATATATATATATACATACATACATATTCAATGTGAACTACATGTGAAATATACATGTTGTCACCCACCCCCATGTCCATAAATAAAACGTAGTATATGTTATTTTAAACTCTTTAAAATTGGTGTACACTAGTACAAACAAGAATAGTATAAAATCTATTTAGATATACATATCCATATATAAATTCTTGTTGCATTGTCAAACAAGCCAAAATGGTCTTTCTCTATATATATGGATATATATATCTGCTTATATGTATATTTTGAAATATGGATCAGGAAATTCAATACATACATACATACATACATACATACATATACATATATGTGTGTGTGTGTGTGTATTTATATGTGTATGTATTAGGGAATTCAATACAATTTTGCATTTTGTCTATTATATTGAATACCCAATAAGTGTTATTCTAACACCTCTTATACAATTTCTATATTTGTCTTCAATATATACCGCGAAAAGAATGTACCTCAAATCTTATATCAATATGTTTCATGATATTGTTTTTCTCATTTGTTTCAAGCTCCCTACAACAAACTACCCAAGCCTACTTATGACAACAATGGAGCTTGCTATCTGCATGCTCTAGAAGTGGTCGAGTTGCTTTCCTTGATAGTGCATAGAAGCAGAATGGTAAGTGTTTACCCGTGTAGGAAATTTTGAATTGACAAGATAACTCTTACATAGACTGGTTGTCTTGTATCAATATGTTTAATGTGGGATTTCGATCATCTATTGTTTACCTCAGATTCTTATACTATTTTTCTAATAGTTCTTTTACCATTTCTCTAAATAAAATCTTTGTATAAGATGTATTAAAATAACACTTATTCGCTAATAAATATTATAGACAGGAAAATGACAGATGTTCGAAAACCCACATTAAATAGAACTTTAAAATATGGATAATAGAAGAGGAAAACTACGCTAATAAATAGTTTGCTATGGGGAACTAAAAAAAAGAATATCATGAAGAATATTTTGTTATGGGGAACTTCAAACAGTTGAGACAAAAATGGAAATTGGAAAAGAGCTACGAGGAAAACACTTAACAATCACAGGAATATCACAGATGTTCGAAAACCCACATTAAGTAGAACTTTAAAATATGGAGAATAGAAGAGGAAAACTATGATAATGAACAGTTTGCTATGGAGAACTAAAAAAAAGAATCTAGCATGAGGAATATTTTGTTATGGGAAACTTCAAATAGTCGAGAAAAAAAGAATACCATGAAGCATATTCATACAAGAGACATAACATGTTCTATCTAGACAAAATAACCACAGAAAATAATAGTTTGTTATAAGGAGCTTCTGCACAAATAGAGAAATTATAAAAGATTTATTAGAATAACACTTAACACCTTTCATACTAACCCTTTGCATATATATATATATGTGTGTGGCCATGGAGAGTGTGTGTGTGTGTGTGTGTGCAATCACTCCTATATTAATGCACCCAATTGCTCTATGTTAATGTGTATACCACCAAAGATGCATAAATATAATACAAACAATAAATGAAGCATAAAAAATTTACTAACCCTAACCATATTTTTGGTGAAAGAAAGAAGATTTAAATGCAATAAATCCATCCAGAAAGAGCCATAATCTATTTGAAGTCTCCAAAATGGGTATAACGACAAAGATACAAACATATAACAAGGAGAAATAAGCAAAGAGCAAAAGACATGAACAATAAATTAATCATTTATGTAAAATACCCATGTAAAATGACTTATAGATTATGGAGCACAATAACTACAAACAATAAACGAAATGCGAAAAAATTACTAACCCTAACCATATTTTTGGTGAAAGAAAGAAGATTTAACTACAATAAATCCATCCATACAAAGCCATAATCTCTTTGAACTCTCCAAAATGGGTATAACGGAAAAGATACACACATATAACAAGGAACAATAAGCAGAGAGTGAAAGACATGAAAAATAAATTAATCATTTACAAAAAAAACCCATGTAAAATGACTTACAGATTCTAAAGCACAATAGTCTTAAAACCCTCCAACATGTTATCAAAAGGAACAATAAGTAGAGAACAAAAGATATGAACAATAAATTAATCATTTATGCAAAATACCCATGTAAAATGACTTACAAATTCCACAGCACAACAGTTTTAAAACCCTCCAATCTACTAAAAAATAGAGTCACAGGCACAATTTTAACAATATATTATGCTATCAAATCAACACCACAATGGATCTTTTGACAATACAACTTAATCAAAGTATACTTTCCCACACTACAACATTTAATATTGCATTTATTTCATCCGCTACCATCGTACAACAATGATAGGATGCATTAACCATCATGCAAGAAGACATCACTCTTATCTGCAAAACAGAGAAGACATAACTCTTATCTACAAAATAACTGGTGTTCAATCAAATCCTCACCATTGGTTTATGTTGTTTGTTTTTAATGAACCAATCTTATCTCACAATCCAACCTATGGAATTGCTATTTTCCAATGGTAAGCTAATTGGAGGGATTGGCCAAAGAATGAGCGAAAGATTGCAAGGATTTCCTCTTGCACTTTGGGCTCTACAAAACCCGGGAGGGTGATCCTACCATGTATTTTAAGATCCTCTATGCCAATAAATCATATGCATTGTAAATAGCAGATGAGCTCTACTTGAAATTTCTTTGACTATTGAAATACTGCAAAGACTTGGAAAATCCTTACGTACTAATTGTTTATAGAGAAATAGAGCATGGTAGATTTCAATTTGACATACATTTTACCAAAATTTTAAAGAATTTAATGATTTGTGTAATGCCCTGCCACACAACCCCAAAGGAAACTAATACATCTCACATTTATGGCACATATTTTTTTTAAGGTAACTAGCATGCAACATACCATTAACATGTAACACATTAACTGAAACTCTACATGTACAACATATGACAAAGTCCCTTGGGGTTACATGACTGTGTTACATTATGAAACATCTATTACATTACATGAAAGATAAGCATCCACCAACAACCAGAAAATAATAGCATGGAGATACATCACTCAAAGATTACATCAATTCAATCTTGCTTCCCATCATGAATGGGGAAAGTACAATATCATGGAATAATACAAATGATATGAGTATAAAGCATCAAAATTGGATCCAACACTGGTATAGATCTAGAGTCACAACAACTAGTACAACTCAGCACAACTCGATGATCGACTGGGGACCCAATGGGGTGCATAGGAAGACATTGGTTTAGATCGATAAGCCAGGTCTCTACCTCTAATCCACTCTTTTAAATCTATTAATTTATTTCTTTTCACCCTTCACACTTTATCAATTTTATTTATTTACTATTATTTTATAATTTTCACCTTGCCTTTTAACTTGCACACCAAGTTAACTCAACTATTAATATTTAATTTATTGATTTAGCCCCTTTCTTCAAAATTGCATGCATCATGAATTAATAAACCTTTTTATTTAAATATCACTTTATTAATTCATAAGTTTTAATTCATTTAATTAAACAAAACATTAATAGTATTTTTATTTATTAAATTTACAAATTATAATAAAGAATTCACTTAAAATTATCGAATACCTTACCCATAATACTCTTTCATCTAATATATTAAAATCCATTAAAACATCAATCTAGCAAGCATCAAACAAGAAAAGAACTCAAATGGATAGACCAAGCCTCATATGGTGACATGGTCAGGATGAAACATGAAGTGGCATTACAATTTGAATGTATTTTTTGTTAGAGATCAAGAACTACTCAACACAATACAAGTCTTAGAACAATACCTTAATTCATGGTA
>VDFB02047230.1:524567185-524620883 GCA_007258455.2 Sequoia sempervirens | reverse complement strand
TCATGCGGCTCATGAGCAGGTATTAAAAGAATTTAGAGTTTTTTATTGTGTATTTAGATGATATTTTGATTTTCATTAAGGCGTTGGATGAGCATCGATGCATATTCCAAGAACTTTTGAGAAAGTTAAGAAGAAACTATTGATTAATTTGAAGAAATGCGAGTTATGTAGAGAGGAGTTATGTACTTGGGGTTTGTTGTCTTAGCAGAAGGTCTCAAGATGGACCCAGAGAAGGTGAAGGCTATTCTGAATGGCCTACCCCAAGAACCGCTACCAAGGTGAGATCTTTCCATGGTTTGGCTAGTTTTTATAGAAATTTCATTAGAAACTTCAGTAGTATTTGTGGACCCCTGACTGAAACAATGAGAGGGGATAGAAAAGAATTCAAGTGGAGCACTAGAGTGGCAAAAAGTTTTGAACTGTTGAAGAAAAAGGTGACAGAGAAACCTATTCTAGCCCTCCCAGATTTCAACAAGGTGTTTCAGGTGGATTGTGATGCCAGTTGTTGTGCCATTGGAGCAGTGTTGAGCCAAGAAGGTAAGCCCATTGCCTATTTCAGTGAAAAGTTAAATGATGCCAAGAGAAAGTATTCTGTATATGATTAGGAATTTTATGCGATAGTTCAAGCATTAAAGAAATGGAGACATTATTTGTTGCCAAAGGAATTTGTTCTATATACTGATCATCGGGCCTTGCAATACATAAATAGTCAGGGAAAATTAAATTAGAGGCATATGAAATGGTTAGAGTTTTTGCAGAGTTATACCTTTGTTTTGAAACATAGGAGTGGGAAGTCAAATAAGGTTGCAGATGCCTTAAGTAGTAGGCATACATTGATGACAAAGATGTAGATTGAAGTGGTTGGGTTCAATGAATTCAAGACACTATATGAAGAAGATCCTGATTTTGCAGAGGCTTGGAAAGCTTGCAAGGAACCTGTTACAGTGGACAGGACAAGGTGGCTGGATTTCATAATCTAGGATGGCATGTTATTTAAGGGAAGTCAATTGTGTATCCCGAGGAGTTCCATGAGGGAGAACCTGATAAAGGAGAAGCTTAGTGGAGGATTGGCAGGGAATTTTGGTCGGGATAAGACCATTGCCATTATCAGTGAGCATTATTATTGGCCTCAGTTATCACAAGATGTGAACAAGTTTGTACAAAGCTATAGGGTATGTCAGATGGCTAAAGGAGTGAACCAGAATACAGGCTTATATCAGCCCTTACCTATACCATAGAGGCCATGGGAGGATATAAGTATGGACTTTGTTCTTGGTTTTCCAAGGACACAACGAGGGAATGATTCAGTCTTTGTGGTGGTTGATAGGTTTTCGAAGATGGCACATTTCATTCCATGTCAGAAGACCCATGATGCAGTCCACATTGCTGACTTGTTCTTCAAAGAGGTGGTGAGGCTACATGGTCTCCCAAAGAGTATTGTTTCATATCGTGACACCAAATTTGTGGGGTACTTTTGGAGGACCTTGTGGAAGAAGCTGAAGACAGAGTTGAAGTTCAGTTATGCACACCATCCACAAACAGATGGGCAGACAGAGGTTGTTAACAGGAGTCTGGGTAACCTACTGAGATGTTTGGTAGGAGATAAACCCAAGGGATGGGACTTGATCTTACCTTAGGAAAAAATTTCTTACAACAATTCTGTCAACAGAAGCACTGGTAGATCACCATTCCAGAATGTGTATGGAGGTAGCCCCAGAACAGCTCTAGAATTGAGGAAGATGGACCAAGAGAAGAAAATAAGTGCTAAAGCTAAATATTTTGCAGAACACATCAAGAATATACATGAGAAGGTAAGAGAACACATTAACAAGATGAATATGCAATATAAGGCTAAGGCAGATCAGAAGAGGAGATATAAGGAGTTTCAGATTGGTGATGAAGTGTTGGTCCACTTGAGGAAAGAAAGGTTTCTAGTGGGAACATATAACAAATTGAAGATGAAGAAGTTCGGTCCTTGTAAAATTTTGAAGAGGCATGATTCAGGGAATGCATATGAGGTAGAGTTTCCGGATGGATTCAACATTTCCCCTATGTTCAACATTTTAGATTTGATAGAGTATCATGAGGGTGGCGCAGAGGAAGTACCAACGATGGAACAGTGTGGGATTCCAGCACCTACTTCAGAAAGGGAGGAGATTGAAGCAATCTTGGATAGTCGTGTGGGAAGGAGTACTAGAAATAGGTAGTATGAAGAATATCTGGTGAAATGGAGAGGAAGGCCTATGGAAGATGCATCCTAGAAATCTAAGGCAGCGGTTGACCGGTTGGGTTTTCCTCAACTATCTGAGACGTGACGGGGTCACTTCTCAAATTACCCTGGGTGTCCTTGATGAGGGCACAGTCTGAGACATAGAAAATAACCCACAAATAAGAGAATAATTTTATTATTCAGAAAATGGAGCTTCTTACATGCAAAGGATCTCAAATCCCCAAGTTCTACAACACATGCAAGTTACAGAAAGCTACAGAATAACCCTTTCGCAATATGCGAGCTTGTCCCCCAAAAAAGTTACCCAAAAATTAGAAACCCACCCATAAATAGAGCTCCTGATTAGTTTGGAGCCAAAACAACATTCAAATTTGAGTTTAGGAGGTTTGGCACCGAAAATTTACAACATGAAGTTCAAATTTCGAAAGAGCATTTGCAATTGTATCTTCTAGAAAGTGTGCCAACTTCTCAGGGCCATAACTTTTGATCTGGGACTCCGATTTGCGAACCGTTTGAACCGTTGGAAAGGTCTTGAAGTCAATAACGCATTCAAAATATGTTATACCAATTTTGGAAAGTTTTGGGGCCAATCCGGGAGCTCTAAGTGCCTCAAATCTAACTCAGAAGATTTTCAAGTGCAAATCTGGGAAAATAAAACTGCAATATCTTTCAACCCAGGAACAAAAAATAAAAACCGTAAATTGGGAATTTCATTATGATGAAAAGGGTATCTAGAAAATGTAAAAAAATTTAAAAACCAAGAAACTTGAAATTTAACTATTTTTGGGTGATGCAAGATTGCCCTTACACCACTAGATGCTCCTGCATCACTATGTTAATGGGTATACCACCAAAGATGCATAAATATAATACAAACAATAAACGAAGTGTAAAAAATTTACTAACCCTAACCATATTTTTGGTGAAAGAAAGAAGATTTAAATGCAATAAATCCATCCAGACAGAGCCATAATCTCTTTGAAGTCTCCAAAATGGGTATAACGACAAAGATACAAACATATAACAAGGAGAAATAAGCAAAGAGAAAAAGACATGAACAATAAATTAATCATTTATGCAAAATACCCATGCAAAATGACTTATAGATTCTGGAGCACAATAACTACAAACAATAAACGAAATGTGAAAAAATTACTAACCCTAACCATATTTTTGGTGAAAGAAAGAAGATTTAACTACAATAAATCCATCCATACAAAGCCATAATCTCTTTGAACTCTCCAAAATGGGTATAACGGAAAATATACACATATAACAAGGAACAATAAGCAGAGAGTGAAATACATGAAAAATAAATTAATCATTTACGAAAAAAACCCATGTAAAATGACTTATAGATTCTAAAGTACAATAGTCTTAAAACCCTTGAATATGCTATAAAATAGAGCCGAAGGCGACAATTTTTACAATAGCCTGTTATCAAACCAACACCATAATGGCTTTTTAAAAAATGCGACTTAATCAATATACTTTCTCACACATTTCACAACACATTAGTCTTAAGACCCTCCAACATGTTATCAAAAGGAACAATAAGTAGAGAACAAAAGATATGAACAATAAATTAATCATTTATGCAAAATACCCATGTAAAATGACTTACAAATTCCACAGCACAATAGTTTTAAAACCCTCCAATCTACTAAAAAACATAGTCAAAGGCACAATTTTAACAATATATTATGCTATCAAACCAACACCACAATGGATCTTTTGACAATACAACTTAATCAAAGTATAATTTCCCACACTGCAACATTTAATATTGCATTTACTTCATCCACTGCCATCGTACAACAATGATAGGATGCATTAACCCTCATGCAAGAAGACATCACTCTTATCTGCAAAACAGAGAAGACATAACTTCTATCTACAAAATAACTGGTGTTCAATCAAATCCTCACCATTGGTTTATGTTGTTTGTTTTTAATGAACCAATCTTATCTCACAATCCAACCTATGGAATTGCTATTTTCCAATGGTAAGCTAATTGGAAGGATTGGCCAAAGAATGAGTGAAAGATTGCAAGGTTTCCTCTTGCACTTTGGGCTCTACAAAACCCGGGAGGGTGATCCCACTATGTATTTTAAGATCCTCTATGCCAATAAATCATATGCATTGTAAATAGCAGATAAGTTCTACTTGAAATTGCTTTGACTATTGAAATACTGCAAAGACTTGGAAAATCCTTACGTACTAATTGTTTATAGAGAAATAGAGCATGGTAGATTTCAATTTGACATACATTTTACCAAAATTTTAAAGAATTTAATGATTTGTGTAATGCCCTGCCACACAACCCCAAAGGAAACTAATACATCTCACATTTATGGCACATATTTTTTTTAAGGTAACTAGCATGCAACATACCATTAACATGTAACACTTTAACTGAAACTCTACATGTACAACATATGACAAAGTCCCTTGGGGTTACATGACTGTGTTACATTACGAAACATCTATTACATTACATGAAAGATAAGCATCCACCAACAACCATAAAATAATAGCATGAAGATACATCGCTCAAGGATTACATCAATTCAATCTTGCTTCCCATCATGAATGGGAAAAGTACAATATCATGGAATAATACAAATGATATGAGTATAAAGCATCAAAATTGGATCCAACACTAGTATAGATCTAGAGTCACAACAACTAGTACAACTCAGCACGACTCGATGATCGACAGGGGACCCAATGGGGTGCATAGCAAGACATTGGTTTAGATCGATAAGCCAGGTCTCTACCTCTAATCCACTCTTTTAAATCTATTAATTTATTTCTTTTCACCCTTCACACTTTATCAATTTGTTTTATTTACTATTATTTTATAATTTTCACCTTTCCTTTTAACTTGCACACCAAGTTAACTCAACTATTAATATTTAATTTATTGATTTAGCCCCTTCCTTCAAAATTGCATGCATCATGAATTAATAAACCTTTTTATTTAAATATCACTTTATTAATTCATAAGTTTTAATTCATTTAATTAAACAAAACATTAATAGTATTTTTATTTATTAAATTTACAAATTATAATAAAGAATTCACTTAAAATTATCGAATACCTTACCCATAATACTCTTTCATCTAATATATTAAAATCCATTAAAACATCAATCTAGCAAGCATCAAACAAGAAAAGAACTCAAATGGATAGACCAAGCCTCATATGGTGACATGGTCAGGATGAAACACGAAGTGGCATTACAATTTGAATGTATTTTTTGTGAGAGATCAAGAACTACTCAACACAATACAAGTCTTAGAAAAATACCTTAATTCATGGTACGAGGTCTGATACAAATGAAAATAGACCTTGACAACAAATGAACACTTAGCATTATAGATATTACATAACGTTGCATTACAACATCATTCTCAATTACTCAAAACTATAACTCATTATCATATTATGACATTCAACCACTTAAACCTATGATTTTATCCAAGCAATTTAACAAATTCTTTGAATTTGAACAAAGACAAAACCATACACTCATCAAAACACAATTTGGATCTCTGAAATAACCATTGATTATTTCATTAATAGCTCAAAAGATGAATACATTAAGAGAGAATTGACTTTGAATATTTTCCATTCTTTATATTCATTACTAGTAATGTTATCAAAATTCACTTACATAAATACAAGACTCATAACCTAAGTTGTAGACTCTATTCTATTCTTTGTATCCGCTCTCTACAAAATTTTCTCTAAGATCAATCAACAACCTATACAATTGGACTTGAATTCCCTTTTATAGAAAAAAGGGAGAAAAACAAGCTTCAGGCCAATTGTACACATGTCATATTTTCATTTGACATTCACAATTACATTCAAAAGGTAGTTATTTTTGCAAAACTTGAGGGAGATTCTCATATGAGACAAAAACCATTTATCATTTGTTGATGAAGATTTCTCCTGCCTTCCAAATATCTCTTTAGTCAGTGCAAATATTCCTTCCACGAGCTACACTATCTTTTCCACATGCTCCAAAACTTGAGGAAGAAAAGCATGAAAATAAGGAAACAAGAATATACCCAATTATTTCCACATCTACAGTCCATGTAATCAATTTTGAATTGGGGAGAATATATTATTTGAATGTTGATATATACATAATCTATACTGGTTCTAGTCCATGCATTATATTTCTCTTGTTGTAACATTCATTGTTGTAGACATAAGATCAAAATTTGTATCACCACATCACCATTTCAGTAGCCTACATGTTGAGGGTGTCAACACACATGGTCTTCAAGAATTCAAAATCCTCCTTAGAAGGCTAGTCAAATATCATAATTACATCTTCTTCTTTCTTGTATGGACTGTACTTTATGACTACCTGGTTAGCTTCCTTATCAAATTCTTCAAGGAAAATGCTTGTGTGGGTGGAATTTACTTTCTTGGTCCTTCCATTCCCGCAAAGGTTTGACTTCACCATCTTCACTCAAAATATTAGGGAGTAAACTGAAACTCCACTCATCAAATCTTTTTACCAATTCCCTAATCTTCATTTCTATACGTTCAATCAACCCTTGAAGTTCCTCGATTTCATTCACAATCTTGAGGATTGGGACAATGTTGGAAGGATTATTGGCATCATTTTTGACCCAATGGCCATATCTCTCAATTCTTGTGCTTAGGGGATCCATTTATCGATCAATGGGATGGAAAAATCCATATCCCTATCAAAGCTTCTTATTGCATTAACATAGAAGAATAGTTTGAATGAATGCTAATTAACCTCCTCTCAACCCCTTTATTCAAGTATTATAAACCACAGTCACAATTTTCATACTGCTTAAATGAATTAGCTCATCAAATTGCTTACACCTCTCCTCATAATTCTTGAGTTTTTTCATCAACTCTTCCTTAGTGATCTCTTCTATTGGAGGTGCATTGATGTACTTGGAGTTGATTTTGCAATGGACACATCCTCAGAATTGGGAGGTACAACTTCAATTAAGACTAGAGGTGGTGAAATAATAGGAGGAGGTGAAGCTTGTTCTTATGGAGATGGGGGAGGAAGATTTTTTTCTTGTGATAGGCCTAGGGAATGCATTGACTAGAACTTCTCCTTCAATAATGAAATTCACAATTGCATCTCAACAATTTTCTATTGTCTCACATTATACTTAGCCACTATATCATTATAATATATTCCAAACTTGTCCCTCTCCTCAGTTAAGGACTCAACTATGGATTTAGTTAATTGAGCTACATTAACATTCAATGTAGTTGCCTCTATAGATGATGTGTCTAATACCCTTTTAATGATTATCCCTCCTCTAACTCCAACAACCAATTCTACAACCTCTAGCTTCTTAGTGCTTAGGGCTAAGGCCCAAATAGCTAATGTGTCCCATTGGAAACTGAATGTTGATCCTTGTAGGGCTAGGGTCACTTCCTCTTCATTGTTAAAAATGGGGTCATCGTGCCTTCTAACTGTGTCAAATGTAATAGTTGATGCTAAATCCCATTCTGATAGTAACAATACACCACCTTTTTTTACTAGGTCCCTTCGTTCTACTGTACTAATATTTTGATATTTGATTTTCATCTCTTCACAGACTTGAGCCTCTATAACTGCTTTTGGAAACTCTGGGATCTTACTTTCTTTCATCTCCATGCTCATAACATATTCATCCTTCATTTCCCTCCAAAAATATTCTTGAAACGCTTGTGTCTTTACAAATGCATCATCATCCATAAATCTTTGAAAAGCTTTAGCTCTAACATCATTTGAACCATTTACCCCATTTAAGTCAGCCTTAGTCAATCTGAGACTTAAGGTTTATGTCATTGTGTCTCTTTTGGGGGAGGGCATGCCTTGCATTATTTAATCTTTTGTAACAAAAATCTCTTCATTTGTTTCATTTGCTGGATAATCAACAAGGTCGCTTGATTCAACCCTTTTCTTCTTCATTGGTGGCTCCTTAGGAGGAGATGGCCCCCTAGGTTGTGAATCAAGCTCAATTATCTCTAGGGTGGATGAATGTGGTGCTGACAATGGTGGTATTTTTTACTAAGGAGAGGGTGCTCTTGACTCCCCTGATTGTGTAGGAGTAGCAATTATCCTCTGCTTCTTTATAGTGCTCTTCCTCGTTGCATATATATGCATATTCTTAGGAGGTTGGTATGATATAATTTCCTCTATCATAGGGGATTTCCCCTTATCATGTTCTTCAATGAACATAGACTTTCCCTTATCCTTAACCACTCTTTCTTCCTTTGGAGTTGCAACAACTTTATCAAAGTTTTGTAGAACTGCTTCCACTTTTAATATCACATCCTTTATGTCTAACAAGGCCTCAAACTATGGATCCTTTATCCTTTTTTCTCTTTCCAACTTGTCAAAAACAATCCATTTCCTCATCATATCTTCTTGTGTCTAAGAATATTTTTTTTTTTATGATAATATCCTTGGGGAAAGAAAAGTTATGAGTAAACTTTCCTCCTTTCACCCTATCCTTCAACCATACCATAAATACTTCAGGGTCATAGTTTTTGTGTGCTTGAAATTTCATTTCAAGGGATTTAGTCTATCAAGAATATTCTTCCATCCATTAGGGGAGATGTCCCAGTATCCACCAAGGCTAACTTTGTGCAACTGTAGAATTCAAACCGTACCTTGAATCGAAAAAAAAATTTATGGGTTTTTTTGCTCATGAGCTAAGTGCTTATATCTATTGTTTTGTCTTGTGGGAAATTCCGTTGAATGTGGGAGTGTTCAAAATGCACGTAGGGGTCAAAAATTCACCTTTTAGAGGTTACGTCCGCTCGTCACCACCTAGCATCTTGATTGCTGCCCGTTATAACCATAATTTTTTAAAAAAAAAAACCTAATTGTGTCACTATTAACATTTAATTATAACTATTTTATCATTCAAATCCCCTCAAAATTCAATGGGTCTAATTCATGTTAGCACCTTATAAAATTATTTTGGTGCCCATTAAAAATCACACCTACACATTAATTGCCAAACATTAGCACTAGACATCAAAACCATTACACACCAATTAAACTTCATTTCGGGTCTGATTATTGCATATGACTAATGCTTTTTTTTGGGCATCCCCATTCTTTTCCATCATTTTACTGCGCACTAGTTGGAAGGTTCTCATGGCGATGAAAAATTCCCCAATGCATCGTCGACTCTCCACTGGTCCTATTGCTCTCCATGGTTTGAGGTAACAACAAACATCATTCCTCCTTTCAATATGCAAAAAATGGTACTGGTTAATCATGTTAGTTTTCATCTTTCATGACCTACGAAGGGTTTATTTGATGATTGTAAAATTATTACTACTTGTTTATGAAATAAATCATTCCTCTTCAACGCCATTTTTCCATGTGTTATTTGATTTTGTCGGGTCACAGTGATGGTTTTTATCCCATGACCTTTTTGGGGTTAAATGATTATTTCCTCTCCCCATTTTAGCATGCACTCATGGCCTGGTAAAATCCAATGTTTCATAATTTTGTCTCCTAAAATGATGAGGAATTTCGTGGGTTTGACTACATGTCTACATAAAATGATTTTTTGGCTTGCTTCGACCTTTCTATAAAAAAACCATGTGAATATGGGAAGAAATCAGCAAGCCCATTTATTTTATGCCATATATGTGAAAACCCTTGCTTGGTTTTTTCCAAATATGTGTGCTTAAGGAATTAATCTCATGAAACCCTTGCCTGGAATATTTGGCATCTATTTGAAAATGCACTTATGTATTCTTGTGACTAAGGAATTATTATTATGAAACCCTTGGTTACTTTTTTGCTCAAATTTTTGAAAACCCAAGTCTGTAATCGATCTACCTTTGTTGAAATTTCTATCCTATTAATATTGAATACAACACAAATTCTTTCATTTACTGTAAAATGTGTTATTAATTATTGTTAAATGTTTTACCTCTGTTGAAATCTTAATACTTTGTATCATATATTCTTTACTTCGTAGCTTACATTTTCTATAACTGTGCTTTGTACATTCTAGTTATACTTATTTTCATGAGCTGTGCATTTAACATTCATATTTATGCAGTGTTTTTTTATTTTTTATAAGTAAATGGTAGTATTTTTTAGTAACGGGTTATTCCTTACAAGCCCATTTACAAATTCAATAATCTGTGTCTTCATTTACTATTTTCAGTTACCTCTTAGCTTGCATTTTCATTATATATATATATATATATATATATATATATATATATGAGTGTGTTTGTTTGTGTATATATACACACACATAGACACACTCATATATACACATATATATGTATATATATTTATGTATGTATATATATATTATGTATATATGTGTCTATATATATATATGTACAGTATATATATACATATATATATATATGTGTGTGTGTGTGTATTTGTATGTATATATATATGTGTCTGTATATATATTTGTATGCATGTATGTATATATACATATATATATTTGTATGTATGTATGTACATATGTATGTATATATATATGTGTATATATTTGTATGTATGTATATATGTGTGTGTATGTATGTATGTATGTATACATGTATGTATGTATGTATGTATGTATGTATGTGTATATATATATTTGTAAGTATGTATATAGATATTTTTTTATGTATGTATTTATATATATATAATTGCATTTACACATTATATTCTAGTTCATTGCATTGCATTTTAAGTATCTTTCCATTTTGAATTTGTATAGATTACCTTTTACAAATGTTGGTATCTGTCTTTTCCAAGTTTGCAAACAAAAATTTAGTCAATAAGCATGTTACTCATTTGTTCAACCCATTTCATAGTTATGAGAGTCTCTTAGTGCAAGAGAGAGAAAATTTTAATGCTTTTCTTACACTTGCACCCCCTCCTATCTGTCCTATATTTGGGGATGATGTGATAGAAGAGGTTGCAAGCATAGAAAACCATAATGATCATAATTATTCTTCTCTTGATACCTCTCCTTTTAGTGATGAAGGTATCTTAGTGAAACAAGATGCAATCGTTGAGAATCATGAAATGCTTGCTTACAGTCCTTCTCCTTCTCCTCCTCCCCCTTGGGAAGATATTATAGCACAAGAGGATGGGATCATAGACACATTTCTAAACATCACCTTACCTAATTTCCAATCTCCTTTTGCTTGTGAGAATGATTTAGTGGAAGAGGATGAGATTGTAAATGATGAGGATAAGTTGGTGTTATATGATCAAATATTTAAGGTCTATAACAACCCTCTTTATGATCCTTCCCCTACTTATCCTATTTTGGAAGGCATTATGGGACAAAGGAATGAAACTATGAATGATCATGACAATCACATTTGTTCTTCTCCTAGTATCTCTCCTAGTTTTGAAGAAGATACTTGGATGTTAGAAGATCTAATCGATGAAATTCATGGGAATTTGAACCACAAATTTTTGTAGGGGCTTCTCTCTTACACTTCTAGGGTTTTTCACCCAAAAGGAGAAAGGTATCCCACAAAAACTTGGAGGTTCATTAAAGACTAATGCTAGACTAAAGGTATCTAAATGTAATGTCCTAAATGTAAAGAACTGATAAAAGATAATGAATACTAATGCAAAACCTAAGAAATGCAAGATGTTTGAAAACATAGTATTGTATGCAAAAACACCTAGAAAGATTAATAAAAATGAAAATAGAACAAAATAGGAAAATAAAATAGAAAACATGCACCTAGAAATGTGTTGAAGATTGGATTGAAGACCGAAAATGTTGTTGATCTTGAAAATTTGGCCTACTAGGACACTTACGCCATTCTGGACAACCTAGTCCTAGATCTAGAAAACTACACCAAAGCTCGTTTCGGTCAAATGGGTCTCCAAAACTATAGACACTTTTGAAAAACATGTGCACTAGGACTAAGTCGCCACTGTTGGTGACTTAGTCCACTTCTAAATTTTTGAAAATCCAAAAGTTGAAACATAAGCCCTTGGTCTGCACTTCGGTTCATAATTGGTATCCAATTCTGAAACTATGATTTTTGGGCTTGAAACTAACTTTTAGTGGATATTTTGGGTTTGCAAACAAGGAGAGATCTTCAACAATTTTTTAAACTATTCTTCAATGATCTTCAAACCTTCAAAGTAGCTAAATCTCTAAACATAATGAAAGAGAAAGAAATGTTGGATGTTAGGGCATGGGGGTTTGCCTTGGTCAAACCCCTTTTTAGGTAATTAAACCAAAATAAGGAAACAATGTAATGAATCATAAAAAAATGGAGTTAGATACTTTCCATGATGATAGATCTTGATTTTCTACAACAATAAATGAAGAATCTTCCCTTGAATGTCTCAAAAATGGTATCTTGATAACTTAGAATGCTAAAAACCCTAGCTTGCTTGACTTGAGGTGGAAGATAAATGATGAATAAGATGAATGAGTTAATATCATAATGAATTAAGGTTTAGAAGCTTGTATTTATAGGCAATCCACCTAATTTTCCCGTTAATTCGATCCCCAAGGCTGACATGAAGGAAAAACAAACTTCAAATCCAATTTTTCCCTCCCGATTATTGAAAATAGCCCAAATGGGACTAAGTTGCCAAGCTAGATGACTTAGTCCCACTTGGATGGGACTAATTCGCCCAAATGGGTGACTTGGTCCCACAAGGGCTCTTTGCCAGCTAGATTGTTGGGGAATGAAGAAAATAGGTTTATATGATGATTTTATCAAGTCTTTGATCAAATTAAGCCTTGGGATGAACAAAATGGGGCCATAGGGGCTTTTTAATGATGATGTAAAGAGAAATTAGAGTTAGGGACACAAATTTCAATGTGAAAGTGTGATTAAGTACACTTTACAACATTAAAATGAGGTCCACATAGCCTAGAAAGGCACAACATCCAATGTGAATGTGTAAGACACATTACAACACTAGATTAGAATTAGGTTTAATTTACAAGCCTTCTAGATTAATGTGAGAATTATATTAAATGCATTTTACAACATTGAATTATGGTAAAAATAGGTCCATTAAACTTATATGCTTAATAAGAGTCTAGAAAAGTGTGAAAGTCTTTTACAAAACTTTACAACACCTTTACAAAGACATCGATAAATGCATTTTATTTAGTTTGCAAGGGTCCAAGACCTAGTGTGGATGTGTAAAAAACCTCACAACACTAAATAAAGGCCTCATTAAGTATAATTTAACATCAATTATTCCCATATCAATTGTGAAAATGTCAAGGTATACACTTTTTGGTGACACAAAATATTGATTTCCTTTCTTCCCCTAAGGAAAACATTATCAAACAAGACAATAACATAATTGATAAGAAATAAAATCCAACCATTGATCACCCCCCTACTTTCGTCACAAGCTTGAACTGAACAGTGCACTCAAGGAGCACTGGACCCAGTCCGAGTGCGGTGCAACAGGGTTGTACCCTTGGTATTGCAAGTTATGCTCGGTGTGTGCATCGATGCGTGAGCCAAGGTGAGTTGCAATGGTGATACGCGTTGGACACAAGGAGTCTATTAGACACAGAGTCTAGGACTCATCCCAAGTCACATCGAGTTGAGGAGCCATTCAGTGAACCGTTGGGCATTAGCTAAGCCGTGAGGCGCGATCCAAGTCCATATTCAAGTTAAGTTGGCTGAGTTGCATTGGAAGCTAGGTGCTTGGTGTTAGTGTTGCAAGAAGTGCTGAGGTGAGTTGGGATAGTATGGTTCTAGTGACAAGGCTGAGTTACACATGGTAGCATGGGAAAAATGCAACATGGAGCATAAAGGAGTGTCGGGTCATGCCAAGTCATGGCGAGTTAAGGTAGGTTGTGCTAGTCAAGGGTGCAAGTCTACAAGGTGATTTGGACTTGTCCAAGAGTTAGTCAGGCGATGAAGGTCTGTAAAGGTCATGCCAAGTCATGACACAAGAGTTAGTCAAGCTAGATAAAGAGTCTGCAATGCAAAGTGAAAGGCCCTATGGGCTATGAAATGGTACTTGACAGAAAAGTAGAAATGGGGGAATCTGTCCAAAGTCTGTTGTCATCCTACCACCTGGTGGGATTGGTACTAATAGCTTATATAGGGAGGTATGGTCGTTCGAAAGAAGGAGCACCATAGGGATGCAATCAAGTGCACTGAGAGTTCACAGCAGGATACCAAATGGAAAAGGTATCTTGTGCTATTCCTTCCAGGAGCGAAAAAGAAGTAGCTCCCGCCTCGAGTCAAGCAAGTGACTCAGGTGTCCATTATGGTTATTAGGGATGAGGTAAGATCTCGTTCTGCCTTGGCCATGATGGGAGAGGTTGTGTGGTAAACTCAACATCCCGAACCCTATGAAAGTCAGTAACAGGACCAACAAGAGATAGCTCTAAGGTGTGCTACCAAAGGGAGCTAGATGTTGGAACTCATCCCAAGTGATGAGGCAAAGCGAGATACAAGGTTGGGCGAGCTATGTAACCGAGTCGGCAATAGTTAGTTTGGGATAGTCAAGATTCCAACAGTGTCGAGTAGGTCTGGAACTTATGTTAGGGGTTTCAGTAAGGTGACCTCATATGAGCCTGGGGACACAAGAGTGAAGGCTAGTTCTCAGCATTGGGTGTGTAAATTCGAGGAGTCGCACAATGTGAAGGTGTGCTCCATGCAAAGAAGAGCTAGGCCATGGTGTGCAGGGCACACATGGGCACCACGAGTGTCATTGAGTGTTGGTTTAAGCTTGGGGAAGATCTCAGTCCTCCGCAGTAGGACCAAGTGAGGAACTCAAGGGCCAGACTCATCCGTATGGTGTATAGCTGGTGCAAGGATGGATGCCAGTTAGGTTGCTGGTCAGCTAGGAATGGGACAGAAAGGAAGGGATTCAGAATATCCGTATTGGTACCATTGGTGCAAGATCTCAGATGGGTTGCATGATGCAACGGGATGCCAATAGAAAGGAAGAACCAAGCCAGACCTGAGAAGCAGCTGAGTAGGTATCTCGAGATCAAAGGTGCACAGTCCTTGAAGTCATTGGACCGAGGGAGTCAGGGATCTCGGGCTCAATGCAGTAAGGAGGAAGTCAAGTTCTCAAAGAGCTAAAAAGAACTCATCAGGAGTTTGACGTTGGATCCAGGAGCGCTCAAGGAGCTAGTCTGTGTGAAGAGAGAACTCAGAGTTCAAGGTGGATGGGGTTAGTAATCAGTTGTCTTATGGGGGACACAAAGGATGAAGAATCGGTGGAATCTCCAAGACTGCAAAAGATGCAACATCCATTCAAGAAAGTGAACAAAGTTAGACATGGTCAAACTATGCAAGAAGAAGAGCTCATAGCAGCTTGTAGGTGTATAATTCTGTGATGCACTTGTAGAAGTCGGGTGCCTTCCAGATGGAGGACTCACAAGAAAAATGCATAATCTAAGAACTTGAAAGGGCTCGTCTACAAGGGAGTCGTGAGTATAGTTGAGTAGTGCCGCACAAGGTTGAATTCTCAGGGACAAAAGGGGCATTCGATCCATGCTCTAGTCTAGCTGCAATGAAGTTATTTTAGAAGAACCAACCTTCGAATTTCATGAATATCTAGTTTGTAGCTCTCCTGAAAACTCTCCTCCTAGGGAGGATATCATGGCACAATAAAATAACAACATTGGAATATCTCTTTCAAACAAGAATAATGTGACTTCCTTAGATGATGGTGAAAATATGATGCTAGACTGTCCTTTATTAGAAATACATCAAACCAAGACCATTGAGGTTATGAATTAACACGTGCATGTTAGGTCCCCCTTGATTAATGGACCTCTCACATACCCTTTGGGAAATCATAAGAACCCTCTAATTCTTTACCCGTCCTCACAATGACCGTAAACTCAAAAAAAAGTTGAACTAATCCTTTACCCACCTATGAATGATGTTTCACAATAGTTGGGTTACAATACCATTGCTTATACATATAACACTTGAAACAATCTACAACCAAGACAAACACCTTCAACATCCCTCCCATTTCCTAATCATATATTTCTTGGTCCTCCTCGTTTTCCTAAACAAAGTGGAAAGGAGTGTGATCTTGTTGAACAACTAATATATCCTTATGGGACCTTATTCAAACCTCCCCTCATTATCATAACATGATTCATTGTTCCTTACAACAAGTTCCTACCCCTCCTAATGCATAATAAAAGGAAGTAGCAACCTAAATTCAAGCTATAACTTTGAACAATGTAGACATTGATTTTCACCAACATGAGCTACCTCCTTTGGAAGTGCAAAAATAAAATGATCCTCTCATGATAATAGCTATCCATAATAGGTTGGGAACAAAAAGAACCCTCATCAATAATGGCTTCGCCGTTAATGTTTGTAATGTATCCCTTTTGGATAAGCTTGGCATGGATAAATAAAAAATTCAACCTAACCCTTTATCTATTAAGGGATTTGACAATGTAAGAAAACAATCATTGGATGTAGAACTCGTGCAAGAGAAAGACAAAGAAAAAAACATTGAGAAAGTCATGATGCTATTAGAAAATGATTGGGGTTCCTTCATGGGAGAATACAAGATCATAAATGAAGAATTTGAAAAGGGAAAAGAAAATTTGGTAATGTCAACAAAAAATTCAAATGATCCTTTGAAAGCATCCACCTCAACCACTTTAGAATAAAAGACAACAAATTACAGAAAAAAAATTTGACGAAACTGACTATGAACAACCATCAAATCCAAAAGAAATAAGACAAATTCATGGAAAAGGTTATGAACTTGTGAAACAACTTGGATATAGTAGAAAAGGATGTGGTGCTAGAGAACAAGGTATTTGTGTCCCTATAGAGCCTCACACACGGGTATGTGCAGGATCATGATGGGCCAAAAAGTGGCAATGGGGAAAAAATTACATTTTTCATTGACCCAAAAATGCGAAAATGTCAAGTTGAATTTTTTGTGGCTTGGGTGTTAGTACACACCTCCAAAATAATTCCCAAACCAAGATTTCCATATCGGATATCCGATTTGGATATCCAATTTGAGGCAAATATATATATACATATTTCAGGCTTGTTAAAATCATTTTACACATTCACAAGCCACAGGCACACAGTGAGGAGGTTCTTTGCATAACAGATATCCAATTTAGCTAATATTTGTTTTGAAAAGGTTAGATTTTAGATTTTTCTTTGCTTTGATCAAATTTTGAATTAGATTTATATAATTTCAGTTAGTTTTTTATGGATTTTTTTCAAAATAGGGTTTTTGATTGAATTTTTATGAAAAAAATGAGTTTAGAATGGATTTTGATTAAAAATGAATGTTTTTTTATGGATTTTGACTTTAAAATAGTGTTTTTTATGTATTTGTATTAAAAATTTGAGAATTTTATAGATTTTTGTTAAAAAGTAGGGTTTTTTTTTTATTTTATTTTTAAAACTAGGGTATTTGTACAATATTTTCATTTATATTGTCTAATTTCAATTAGATTAATTAGTTTTTAACATTAATCAAGAATGATGGCTCTTGAGAATGAAAATGCACAAATTCCAAACAATCCACCAACTGAGAATGAAAATGCACAAATTGCAAACGCTCCACCACCTTTGCAGCCATCAAGTGAAGAATTAATTGGTGAAAAATTGCAGCAATTGAGGGGCATTTCTAAAGTTTATACGAGAATCCCTCGATTATCTGAGATGTCAAACACATTAAACGAAATAATTAAAAATATAGAAACCCTCTCCACCCAACATAATGCCTTTCATTCATGGAAAGAAGACATGAGGGAATATTATGGATGTGGATTGTCTTATGATGATGTGAAAGATCTCGGAATAACCAAAGCCCAGATAGCCTCTTTATTTGTTAACCCCCGCACTAGTTTTCTGGTTAATGTTAATAAACCAAAACTTTCTATAAAATGGTGCACACATAGGGATATTGTAGATAGCTTTTGGGATTGTTGGTGTATGGTTTTTGATAAACCACCGAACAACAATTGTGATATACCATTTTACTTTATTAAAAAACTATATGTTGAGTTTGTGTTAGGGCATCATGTCAATTACTTTGACATTAAACCCTTCCAGGGCATTGGTGGAGGTACGCCCCAGGATAGACCAGGGGCAGTTAGAGTAGTCCCACGCCCATATGTTCCCCCTCCTCCCCTTGCTCCGCCACCTCTAGTATATCATCTAGATATTATGCAGGATGTGGGCACACAGACTATCCAAGCTATTCACTCTTTAAGTGGTCTTTTGGTTTCACATACTTCTACAGTAGCTCAGCCACATTCTAGTGATGTTGGCAATGGCTCGAGTGCTGCTACACCACCCTCGTCAGGTCCACATATTTGTGTGCCACATACTTGCTCCATGTGCTGCCAGATATGCTTGGGTCCTGTTGTACAGCCCGTCGAGCATCCCTTGGACACTTCTGATTGTGACATCCATGATGTGGACATTATAGATCAGACGCAGGGGAGTGGAGCGCACCCTATAGAGTCTTCTCCTGCTAGAGAGGGGGACATTCGAATAGTGAGACATGTAAGATTTAAGTTGTAAATTCATAACTTACATTTGTTTTTAAATGAATATTAATAAGAGATAGTATAATGTACTAATATTTATTTACATGGTCTATTTAACAGTCGATGTCTGAGGAGGAGCTCACATAGGTGACTAATAGCACCCTTAGGGCCATTTCATTTTTCCTCGACATGCACACAATATATATTTTTGCACTCACTCATTTACATATTTTTATTATATACTTGCTTGTCATTAATGAAATTACATAATAACTTATATGTTTATCTTATTTTCCTCTTGTAGGAAATACCTAGTGCTAGCGAGGTGCAACCTTGTCCAGATTATGGAAATGCAATGTTAGATAAGGGGAAGGTAATTGAGCTCAAATTTGATTGAATTAAGAATTTTGAGATCTTATATTGATTATACATACATCAACATAGATTGGTAGTTTCATATGTACTTGTCATTTTTATGTACAAGCAATTATGAGCTATACGTCATTGTTGACAAGTGCGAGCAAGGTGCAGCCTTGTTCAGATTATGGAAGTGCAATATTAGATAAGGGGAAGGTAATTGAACTCAAATTAAATTGAATTAAGATTTTTAAGATCTTATATTGATTATACATACATCAGCATAGATTGGTATTTTCATATGTACTTGTCATTTTTATGTACAGGCAGTTATGATCTATATATCATTGTTGAAAAGTGCCACAACACCTGAAGGAGTATGTATTGGAACACTAGAAGGAGTAGGTGTTGAAACACCTTAAGGAGGAGGTGTCGAAACACCTAAAGGAGATAAAGAAAAAGATCAGCTTAAAGAGGTATGTGTTTATTTTATTTTGTGTCTGGTATTTATATGTTCCTATTACTGACAATTGTATGCTAACTTGGATCAATTTTATGTTTTTGTTCACATATATAGATTGACATTACAAAATTTGGTTTGGTAGGTTCTATGAGAGGGGCATATTCTAAGACTTCTGACCCTTTGAAGAGACGGATATTTCAGGTAATCAAGATTACAATTTTAGAGTTCAATTGTGGTTTGAATTTTTCTTGTGTAGCTACCTTCAGAGCCAACGAGTGCTGCAAAGAGGCTCCATTTTGATGATCCACCAATATTTTAGGATGAGATAGACATTTTTGCATGTAAATTTTGAATAGACATCAAGATGACATATGCCACATTTTGAAAAACTTTGTTTGAGTTGGCATTGATGCCATTTTTGTATATGGAGATACACTCAAGATTATTGGATAATTTGATATATAGAAATTCACAATCAAAATTTAATTTCTTCCTCATGTGCATGATTAAACTCTTTGAAAATTTAATCAAGTGAGCAATGGTTAAATATCAATGTACAAGAGCATAAAAAAGAATGGTTGTATTATGTTGTTTATATTCATATTGTTGATTACATTTCATTGCACATCTTTCAAACTCAAATAATTACTTCACATTGCATAACTAACAACTAGATGTTGATAGATGAAAAATTTTCAATTACAATATAGTTTTTACAAAGTCAACCTAAGTAGTTATGCAATTACATCAAATTACATAACTAATAACTAGGAGCAGTTATCAATTGCATTTGCTTGTCATGGAATTTTATGACAAACAGTTCACTACCTTGTCTATGCCACCACATTTTTCATACATGTGTACCAAAGCTTTTTATCAAATAGTTCACTAGCTTGTTGTTATGGATAAAAGCCTAAAACAAGTGCTTTCAAACAAGCTATGGATTGATGCAGAGTGGGGATGAAAACATATGTGAAAACTACCCTTGACTGCTTTGGACCAAATTTGAGAACCAATAACATACCCCTATCCTAGGCTAGTGAATTAGCCCTCTTTCATAAAGTGAGTTCCCTTTAAAAACTTTATCTTCACAAGAACACCCCAAAAAATCTTGAGTTGTGTCATAAAACAACAAATTCTAAGATTTTTCTACACCTATAGGTCCTTTAGCAGGATGTCCCATGAAACCGTTTGTTTACCATGCAAATGCATAGGGTTTATTGAAAGTCCCACTTGCACAACTCCCCTAACCATTCCACTGACTCAAAAACCTCTATTATGACCCCAATATGCTCAAACATTAAATATATTCCCCCACTCTCATTGATTTTAACAAACCCTAGGCTAAAAGCTTCATTTTCATGCAATTTAAGCAATGATTTGCTTAGGACAACTCCAAGACTCACAAATCATTTCCCCTTTCTGAAATGGACCTGCACACATTTAAATCATATTGTACACAAGCTCTCCACCAAGCCACATGAAAGGTACAGTAGGTGGAGGGCTTCAATAATTCATAATTTATTCAAAAATGAAAAATATGGGCTCACTACCCGCCTTGAGCAAACTTAGCACAAAACTCCCAAAAATTGAAAAGAAAGCACTCAAACCAACTTTAAAGGGGTTTCAATCCTTCTTCCCCCTCATTCCACATGCTATGCATCCATTTACTTGTTGTGTAGTGGTTGAACAATGGAGAAAACATAGATTTTTTGTATAGAAACCACAGTTTTTGAAAAGTAACTCAATATGATCTTATTGATTCTTCACAAAATTACATTCATCAATCCCCAAAATGACTTCCTTGAAATTTTTTAAGACTCTCCCCCACACAAAACAACTGACCAACTCCCAATAACTAACATACAAACTAAGTTACATGTTCGGGTTCGGGTTTGGGTTCAGGGGTTCGGTTCGCCCATTTGGCTAAAAATTCTTTAGGGGTGGTTTGGTTCATTTTGGGTTCATTAGTAAAAAATACATGTAAAAATAATATATATATATATATATATATACATACATATATATATATATATATATAAATATATATATATATATATGCAGCATATAAGCATAAAATAGGATTATATTTTTACATAACATCATATAAACAACAAAACCACCATAAACTTGAATGTCATTTAAAACATGCATGATAAATATTCATCATTGAAACTTGAATTATGGTAGCTTTATATACAGAGTCTATTGATGCCAAGGTTCAATTTGTATGATTTTGGAAAAAGAAGCCAATTGAGTAGAGTTATCAGCATTCTTTAGAAATCATAATAATTTATTTAGTACACTAGCCATTTTGATGTCTTCTTGCAATCTCAAACACTAAATATATGAAGAATTTAACTCAACTGCCCACTAGTTTCCATTAAAAACAAAGCAACAAGCTATGGTCTCATGGTTTTTTTTCATGAAAATCAACGTTGGAGTTCGGTTGGAGGCTGAAAAACTACTTGTAACTACATAAATAAATCTTGTTCTACAACTCGTATGACCTAACCGACTGTTCCATCACGTTCAGATGGTTATGTCTTGGTTAGGTATGGTCCCCTTTTGCACCCAAATCGGTTGAAGCAGTTCGAGCTACGTTCAATCAACGAAATCCCTTAAGAGTCCAAAGTGCAAAAGGGCAACAATCTTTGACGGATTGTTTCACAGAAATTGTGATGCCTACAAAATTTTTGTTTGAGGCTATGGGATCATGTTGGGCCCCTCTACAATAAACTCTCTCATTTTTTGCTATTTCGGAGGGGTTTTCTCGTGGTGGCAAGTTTTCAGTTGAGGGAAAAGTTGTTAGATGCAAGCAATGTAAAGTTGCAAAGTGGTGCAACTTTCCTTCAACAGCTTATACAAACAAATGAACTATTCCAACACATCTAGATGGGTATTTTTACACTAGGGATGGTCCTCTTTTGCACCCAAATAGGCCAAATCACTCCGAGCTACATTGGACTGGTGATTTCCCTTAAGAGTCCAAAGTGCTGAAAGACATCAATCTTTGAAGGGCTATTTATCAAAAATCGTGACATTTACAAACTCTCCATTTGAGGCTATGGGATTTTTTTTGGCCCATCTACAATAACCTCTCTTGGTTTTTGCTATCTCGGAGGTGTTTTCCTATGGTGGCAAGTTTTCATCTAAGGGAAAAGTTGTCATATGCAAGCAATGTAAAGTTGTAAAGTGGTGCAACTTTCATTTAGCAACTCATGCGACCAAACAAAAAGTTCCAACACATCTGGATGGGTACGTTTATGCTATGGATGGTTTTCTTTTGTACCCAAATATGTTGAATCACTCTAAGCTACATTGGACCAATGATTTCCCTTAAGAGTCCAAAGTGCTAAAAGAAAACAATCTTTGAAGGGACATTTCTCAGAAATCGTGAAATTTACAAGATCTCTGTTTGAGGCTATGGGATTTTGTTTGGCCCATCTATAATAACCTCTCTCATTTTTTGCTATCTCGGAGGCATTTTCTTGTGGTGGCAAGTTTTCAACTGAGGAAAAAGTTGTCATATGCAAGTAATGTAAAGTTGCAAAGTGATAAAAATTTTATTCAAAAACTCATACAACCAAACAAACTATTCCAACATGTCTAGATGGGTAGGTTTATGCTAGGGATCATCCTCTTTTGCACCCAAATATGTCGAATCACTCTGAGCTACATTGGACTCGCAGTTTCCCTTAAGAGTCCAAAGTGCTAAAAGGTAGCAATCTTCAAAGGGCTATTTCTCAGAAATTGTGATGTTTATAGACTCTCTATTTGAGGCTATGGGGTCATGTTTGGACCATATACAACAACCTATCTCAATTTTTTCTCTCTTAGAGGCATTTTCCTGTGGTGGCAAGTTTTCAACTGAGGGAAAAGTTGTCAGATGCAAGCAGTGTAAAGTTGCAAGGTGGTACAACTTTCATTCAGCAACTCATACAACCAAACAAATTGTTCCAACATGTCCAAATGGGTACATTTACACTAGGGATGGTGCACTTTTGTACACAAATACATTGAATCACTCTGAGCTACATTGGACCAACGATTTCCCTTAAGAGTCCAAAGTTCTAAAAGGTAGCAATCTTTGAAGGGCTATTTCTCAGAAACCGTGACATTTACAGACTCTCCATTTAAGGCTGTGTAATTTTTTTTGGCCCATCTACAATAACCTCTCTTGGTTTTTTCTATCTTGGAGGTGTTTTTCTGTGGTGGCAAGTTTTTAGCTGAGGGAAAAGTTGTCAAATGCAAGCAGTGTAAAGTTGCAAAGTGGTGCAACTTTCATTCATCAACTTGTACGAACAAACGAACTATTCCAACATGTCCAGATGGGTACATTTACACTAGGGATGGTCCTCTTTTGCACCCAAATACGCTGAATCACTCTGAGCTACATTGGATCAATGATTTCCCTTAAGAGTCCAAAGTGCTAAAAGGCAGCAATCTTTGAAGGGCTATTTCTTGAAAACTGTGGTGTTTCCATACTCTCCATTTGAGGCTATGGGATCATGTTTGGCCCATATACAAAACCTTTCTCATTTTTTTCTATCTTAGAGGCATTTTCCCATCATGGCAAGTTTTTAGCTGAGGGAAAAGTTGTCAGATGCAAGCAATGTAAAGTTGCATAGTGGTGCAACTTTTATTCAACAACTCATATGACCAAATGAACTATTCCAACATGTCTGGGTGGGTACGTTTATACTAAATATGGTCCTCTTTTGCACCCAAATATGCCGAATCACTCTGAGCTACATTGGACCAACAATTTCCCTTAAGAGTCCAAAGTTCTAAAAGACAACAATTTTTGAAGGGCTATTTCTTGAAAACCGTGATATTTCTAGACTCTCCATTTGAGGCTATGGGATCGTGTTTGGCCCATCTACAATAACATCTCTCAAGTTTTTCTATCTCAGAGGCATTTTTCCATCATGGCAAGTTTTTAGCTTAGGGAAAAGTTGTCAGATGCAAGCAGTGTAAAGTTGTAAAGTGCTGCAACTTTCATTCAACAACTCATACGACCAAATGAACTATTCCAACACATCTAGATGGGTACATTTATGCTAGAGATGGTCCTCTTTTGCACCCAAATATATCGAATCACTTTGAGCTACATTGGACCAACGATTTCCCTTAAGAGTCCAAAGTGTTAAAATGTTATACCATCTATTGTGCGGTTTGTAGCTTGATGGTATAGCCATTGTAGATTTTATTAGGAATGTATAAGGTGACTATGTGAGTTTAGATAGCTACAAACATCTGTACTTGAGTTGGTGAGTTCACATGCATGGTAAAAATGAGTGAAATTAGGTGAAAAATGGTGGTTACAACTTACTAATGTCAATGAAACATGGGGGCAACAAGATTTAAGGTTGGATCAAGCTTGTGCAGGTCCTATTAGACATATTTGATGAATTTATAGGGTGTGGAAAGGTTGGAAAGATTGATTTCCTTAAAAACCTCATGAAAGTTGCTAAAAATGAAGTTGCACCCAAATTGGATTTGAGGAGCAAAAGTTGCAAGCCACTATAATTTATTATATATAAATAGGAGATATTACAAAACTTGGTTCAAATGAGCATACCGACGGGAAAGAACTAGGAAGAAAACCTTCGGTTGTAGCTCGATTAAGTACAAAAATTTATTACAAAATTGTCCTAATAACAGTAACAAAGCATACACCTGTATGACTAATTCAACCTATGAGTTTCCAAAATATAGACCCCTTTACATTTTAAACAAAGCCTTTATACAATGTTAGACATTTGACCCATATTTCAAAAAGCATCACTGGGCATAGATTATGCCCATACACAGTTATGACCTTTATACATTGTTTCCAATTTGAAAATTCAAATTTTACAACAAATTCCTATTGGAGGCATTCAGAGCATAGTCTTCCACAATAGTAGTATGTTCACATTCTAGACTGACAAGCACCTATACAAACCATCAAAGTAGCTTAGAATAACCAATCTATATTATTCTAAATGACACAAAATATGACGAGATGGTAATGCAAACTATAAAAGATATTTATAATAACTAATCTATATTGTTGTAATCTGTCACATACATCTCTGAAAGGATCAGAGCTAGCTATTGTTGCAATAGGTCCATGATCAATCATGCTAGAAATATGGAAAAAGGGGGAAAATGAGAAATCTATATTGTCACAATAGAAAAGATGCTTAGACTAACAAATCTATATTAATCTAAACAACTTGAATGGTGATGAATTGGTGATGCAAACTGTATACACCTAAAAATGGTCACATCAAAATAGTTAGGTAATTAATTAAATATTTTTAATATTTAATTAAATCTCTGAATTCAATCTACGTATAAATGAATCTAAATAATTTATTTATATTGTTCATTCTTTCATTTTGATTAAATAAATAAGTTTATTTAATCACTTTTCTTATCCATTTCTTAATTAATTAAATAAACATTATGATTTATTTATATTAATTATCATATAATCTTGGCTTGAATATTTTATCCAAATAAAGAATAAATATTCTTCTCTTCTAAAAATCCTCTAGATTCCATTCACAATTAAATATTCCAAATATATAATTAATTTTTCCAAAGTCTATTCACAATTAAATATTCCAAACATTTAATTGAGTCTTCTATAGTCCTAAAATCAAATATTTCAAAAAAAATTTAAATCCTCAAACTCACATAAAATTAAATAAAATTATTTATTTAATTTGGATTATCTGCAACAACCGTGAAACAACTTCAAAACAAAAAATCAATAAATTTCTCTATTTCTGAGCAAAGTTGTTCCCATGGGTTGAAGAAAAACCTCCATTCTTCTCTCCAACCTCCCAACATCTTCTATCTTCCTCTCAACCTCTCCATCTCTCACCATTCAAAATTACTAGACAATCTCACAATGATTGATCTTTTCCAACCAGGCTCTTGCTTGTAAAAATCTATAAAAAGGATTGTTGGGTCTTTGAAAAAGAATAGAAGCTTGCATACAGGAAAACTATAGTCAATTAGCCTTCCAACATCCATAGCATTCTAGATTTTAGCATAGCATAGCTTAGCATATTAGCAATCCATATCATGGCTTATCATCCTCATATCATAGCTTCAAAAGCATTCATAATCCACAGCCCTTGTGCATAATCTACAGCCCTTGTGCATATTTGTATATCAACATTTCACTCCACCAGCATATAGAATAGAGAAGTACTCTCTCTTTGCATACTTGTTCTGTAGGTTGCCATTCTGAGAATCTTTGCTTACACAATCTGAGAGCAGCAGCTTCAAGCAAATCACTAGAGATAGAGGACAATGGAACGATTCTGAAGAAGCTCTGTTTGATTTCTTTGATTTCATTTTATTTAGCTTTCTTTAGTTTAATGTTGCATTGGTGTGTTTTTGTCATCTTGTTTTGATACTAACATTTCCCACACACATTTTTGGCACCCACCATGGGGCTCCTACCCCAATTTTAACATCTTTTTGCAATTTTTTTTGACAGGTTACAGCTGGAAGAGCATATTAGTGCATTAAATAGGCTTCAGCGTAGATCATACCCAGTTCAGCACTCTTTTACTCTGTTTTAGCGCTCTTTAACTCTGTTTTAGCGCTCATTGCAGGTTCTACAACGCCCTTTAAATATTCCATAGTGCCCTTTAAATATTCCACAGTTCCCTTTAAAGATTTCACAACGCCCGTTACTGATTTTGTAGAGCCCTTTAATGGTCTTATAGCGTCCTTTACTGATTCTGTAGCACTATTTACTATTTTCATAGATCATTTTTGTTTTAGTGCTCTTGATGTCTATTTTAGCGCATTTCTTTATCTTAGCATAGAATTTGTAAGTCTGCAACTGTAATCTATGACTAAGGTAAAATTTGACTGGATCCAATGCAACTGCAGCCAGTAAGAGCTTTAAAAAAAAGAACCAATCCTAGGATAGTCACTTAATTGGAATGAAGCAATCCTAGGATAGTAACTTAATTAAAAAATGAAGCAATCCTAGGATAGTCACCTCATTTTCTATTTTGGACTAAAAAGAACTCCATGTCTTTGTGAAGAAATATCTTCACCTAGCATAGAAAACTATTTATTTGGGCTTAAAATTGAACTCTTTCTTACTATGATTAAACGGTGATAGGCCTATGCTCTCCCCTTAATTGGGTGATCAAAATGCCAAACTCATCTATTCTATTTCATGCAATTTTAAGCTTTGTTAAAACCTTTTAGAAGGCCTGCCGTAGTGGGAAAAAAGTACTCACCCTACGGGAATGACCTAAGTGGGAACAATTAAAGCCAAGTTTTCCAACCCACTTTAATCAAATGCGGATGGTTGATGAAAATCCCATTTGATGGTAGTGTGCAAGATAACCATCCCCAAAGCCTTTGATCTAAAGGTTGGGAGGTCTCCTGAGGGAGTTTATTATTGCCGCACTTAATGGAAACCCTTACTATGAACTTAGTGTAGTATCCAGCCAAAGTTAGTTTCTGAACATCATAATAATCACAGTGCAGGGGAGGGAAGAATCTACCCCCAAGATACTCACCATATAACTGCCAAGGACTGTTTGCTCAGGGGATCCAGTATCCACTTCTGTCACTCTAAGTATGTGCTTGGAAAAGACAAAAACATGGGCACCCCTTCAAGGGTGACACGGCTGTGTGAGTCGACGCAGTTCTAAGATGTGGGCTGTTGATTATTATGGTGACCTACCTGAGTACTAAGAGTGAGTCTGCTTGAACTATCTATCATGTGTAAAACTTGTGAAAACAATTTTTGAAAAAAAATTTGATCATACACTTAATATTTAGTATAGGACTTAAAAACAAATATTCTAAAACTTGCTCGATGTGTTTTCAAAACATTAATTCAGTAAAGATCATCCAAAACTCACAATTACATTGATTACTCTCATGTTAAGAGATTGGAAATCCACAACCTTTGTTAATAAATCCATTCTCAAATGAATCAAAAAGCCAAAGAAACCACTTAGCTACAAGAAACTATTGAAGAAAAGATGATTCTTTTACCGAAGTCGAAAGGTTTTACTTAAACATAAAACCTTTATCCATCGATATCATGACTGTGTTAGAGGTTTCACTGATGATTATGTTGTAGAACCATTATACTCATGAGCTTTCTTTCAAAGAAGAGCCTTTTCTCAAAGGCACAACCACAGTCAATGTATTCATTCTTCTTATATTCCATAACCTACAATTGAATATTCTACTCATCCGAATCAATTTCTGCAATAGAGAACTCAATCACATTAGGCATTTCTCACAAATCCATCTTTTTACGAAGCTACGATCAAACTTCATAAAGTGCAAAATCATTTTTTCTTGATCTTTTGCTTAAATTCCTGCCAACAAGATTTTCATCCTTTCAATCAATGAAAACATGAGCTAAAGACTAGAAATCTTTTAAGTCATAGAATCTTCATTCTATCGTGACTTTTATATCAATCAAAAAAAAAAATTGCACTATTTCACTCTTTTGATCAAAAGTTAGTAGAATTTGGGGCAAAGCTTATGCTTGTTGTCACGAGATCTCGAAAGCACATAGAAAAAGACAAAAGAGAAAGTACCACAAGCAAAATGGGTAATAATAGTGAGAAAGAAGAGAATCCATTTCATACTGAAGAGTTAACAGAAGAAAAGCTTCAAGAAGCAGAGAAGGATCCCCAATTCCATACTCTTATGGAAAGAATTTTAGAATGAAACAAAGAAAGATATTTTCTTTCATTAGCTAATCAAGGAGCTAAGTTACCTTTGGATTTTGATATATAAGGGATTAAAGAGAATCCTGAAACTCCTCCTAATGATTTTAGTGACCTTACTCAACAGATAAAAGAATTACAAGGGGAAATAAAGGAAATGCAAGGGGGTGTAACAAAGAAGTATGTTTTGGATGACATATCTCCTTATCCATTTGATAGGAGTCTTCAAATGACCCCTTTTCCAAAACATTACGAAATCCCTAAATTTGATAGGTACAATGGGAAAACTAACCCCATTGAACATGTGAGGGATTTTCAAAATATGAGTCTAGAATTTGCTTATGAAGATACCTACTTAATGCGATTGTTTCCACGAAGTCTGGGTGGACAATCCATGGAGTGGCTTTCTAAGATCACTCCCCCCATCAAAACCTTTGAGGAGGTAATCAATCAGTTTATATCATAATACGCCTACAACATCCAACACCAAATAACCATGCTTGATCTTTGTAAAGTGAAACAAAAAGTAGGGGAATCTTTCACTACGTTTTTGCAAAGATGGAGAAGATTGTTTGCACAATATTCTTGTCCTATTCCTGAAAAATAAAAGATGGATATCTTCATAAATAGCATAGATCAAGAATTAAGCTACAGGGTTAATCTTCATTGTCCTCATAACTTTGAAAAATTGATTGAAAACACAATCACCATTGAAGGGGCCTTGGTCAAAAGAGGATTAATAAAACTTGATAATCCAAGTTCATCCAACCATAACAACAATGATAAAACAAGGTTTTGGAATAGAAATAAAAATGTCATCAATGATGGTATAGTGGATGCAAACAATCTACAAACAAGACCATCTATCTTCAACCTATCAAGTGCTCCACGAACCAACCAACAAGGAAATACCCACCAACAAGGAAACAACAATCAACAAGGACAAAACTCCAATCAATAAAGCATGAAAAATAAAAACAAGGATAATCATGGTAATTTCAATAACAATTTTGGCAATACCCAAATATCAAATCTACCAAGACCTCCATTCTTTTCAAATCGACAGAATTTTAACACTTTGGGTCAATCTCTTGAGTCTCCTCTCAAGGAGCTTCTCGATAGTAAGGTTATCACCTTACCACCACAAAGATATTATGAGCCACAAATCAAACCAACATCATGGAATGACTCGTATTATTGCAATTGTCATCGATGTAAAGGTCATAGAACAAATAACTATCAGGCCTTGCGAAATCTAGTACAAGATTTAATTGACAATGGTACAATCACAATTGAAGGACATCATACCAATGACAATCATCAAGCATTCAAAGATCCTTTACCAAACTATCAAAAGGGGGAAACATCAGATACCAAAGCGAAATGTATAAATAATGTTGAAGACAACATAATCCACCACATCTATGCAGATGATCAATGGATTAATGTTACTAAAATCAAGGAAAAACAAGAATATCAACAGGTTAATGTGACTCTGAGAGGACAGGAAAAATTTGTCTTTAAAGGAAGTTCATCAAAGGCAGCTATTCCTCCTCCAAGTCATTATAATCTAGTTGATCAACTGAGAAAAACATTAGCTCAAATCTCCATCCTTGAACTTCTCAAAATATCCCCCGTACACAAGAATATTTTAGAAGAAGCTCTTGTAAACACAACCGTAGACACTAATCTGGATGTAAACAAATTTCAAGCCATGGTGGGACATTTGTCTTCCCCAACTTGTCTTTCATTCTCCAAAAAAGATGATGCCTCCATCACACATCCGCATAATTCATCGCTTTATCTTGAAGTCATGATCCATAAACATCGAATTAGATGTGTCTTGATAGATGGAGGAGCCGGTTTAAACATTTGTACCTTAAACCTAATACATGCCTTAGGAATATCAAAAAATTCCATTGATCCATGAAGGAAAATAACTATCAAGGCATATGATGATGAAGAAAGAGCTTCTAAAGGACTAATAATGCTACTTATCAGAGTGGGACTTATTGTGAAAAATACCTTTTTTCAGGTTCTAGATCGTGATATTTCCTATAACATACTTTTGGGTTGTCCATGGATTCATGATATGCAGGAAGCACCATCAATGTACCATCAATGCCTCAAGTTTTCGTATGATGGATAGGAAATAACTATACAAGCTGACTATAATAGCACCCAAACTTGTTCAAATCTCCGAGCAACTCAAGACACTTTTGTGCCACACAATAGGGAGGCTCTTACTGCTTATTCCAATCTACAAGGCTAATTGCAAGAATTGACAAAGAATCTTGACACCAAGCTACATTTAAAAAACAAAGGAGTAGGCGAATATTCGCTATGCCTTTCTAGCTTACCTCCTTCTTCGAGGTCATATGGTCAGCCAACCCTATCGAATCAAAAGATCACAACAGCCTCTACATCCCAAGCTTATGTGCCAATCACAAAGTTTGATGGACAATTCATTAAAGCTAACACCACCGAGGAAGAAGCCGAAGATAGGGACATCCTAAGCTGGCTATACAAAGATGAAGATGAATCTCTCTTCCACATCAAGTTACCTACTGAACACTATGGTAAAGGGTATACCATCATGCAAAGAATGGGCTATGAAGGAAATGGTCCTATAGGAAAAAGAAAAGAAGGAATCATTGAGCCAATTCAACCTATTTCAATACATCCAAAAGATAAAACAGGAATTGGATATGGTAAGGATACATAAGAGTCAACTTCACAGCAAGCACAACAAACCCATGAAGGAGAATCAATTTCAAATAAACCCCATGAAGATGTCACTCTACAAAAATTTTATGGATTAGTTTTCCAATTGCAGAATAGTTCAGACACTGATTCTAATGAATACGAATGGGATGATGTCTCTGATGATACATTCTTAATAGAGAAAAGGGTGGATTTCATACAAAAATTCACACCCACGTTCTTACAAGGGGAGGGCTCAAGGCCTCCACTTGATTATGTTTTACAAAGCGATCATGACTCAAGTGAGGTTGATTCAAATTTTAACGAGATTGATAATCGACAAGAGAATACCATTATAGACCTTGTCCATCATGAAAATGACAACTATGTCATGACTTTGATAGCTCAAGACCTTACCCAACCTAATGATCTCATACCTTTAGTCTATTTAGAACTTATTGATTGGGACAATGATGCACCTATCCATATCCCTACATTTCATGATGATGAGGATATTGTAAATTTCCTTTGTTCATCTAATCAAGAAAACAAGTGTTCCATCGAAGAATCTCATACTCAATATTTTGATAGGGAGGGTGTCAAGTATCTTAGCTACAAAATAAATGAAATAAAAGATGGATCTATTGGTGAAAACCGAAAAACAACAGTGGTAGATCATAACAAGAGAAAAATAAAGAGCGAATCTTACGGTGAAAACCTTTTTAAGGCACTGAAGGATGAGAAACTTGACACTCTTCCAAAACATTATCAAGAAAGATGTTCTGTTTTGATTGAGCCAACAGAATCAATCAACATAGGTACAACAGAGCAGCCAAAAATCTTGCAACTTGTAGCATCATTAACAGTGGAAGAAATACTAAAATTCACAGAGTTCTTGAAGGAGAATCAAATCGATTTTGCTTGGTCATATGTTGATATGCCAAGGTTAGATCCTAATCTGATAATGCATCATCTATCTATAAACACGAGGGAAAAACCTCTGAAGCAAAAACTCAGAAAAATGCATCCACATGTTGCATTATTGGTTAAAGAAGAGTTAAAGAAGCTTTTAGATGTTGGATTCATTCTGTCTATTGACTATACAGAATGGATCTCCAATATCATACCTATTTCAAAGCTAGACGGAAGGATTAGAATTTGTACAGATTTCAGAGATTTGAACAAAGCATGTCCCAAAGATGACTTCCCTTTGCCAAACATAGATATGATTGTTGATTTAACTGTTGGTCATGCAATGTATTCATTAATGGATGGATTTTCAGGATACAACTAGATAAATATTGCACTAGAGGATCAAGATAAAATAGCGTTCATGTGCCCTTGGGGTACCTATTGCTGGAACATAATGCCATTTGGATTAAAGAATGTAGGAGCTGCATACCAACGGGCAATGACAACAATTTTTCATGATATGATGCATACATTCATGGAAGATTACATTGATGATCTCCTTGCCAAATCTAACACAAGAGAAGGACATCTAGAAATCTTGTCAAAGATATTTATCAGAATGGAGAAGTTCAATGTTTGACTCAATCCAAAGAAATGTGTCTTCGACATTAAACTTGGAAAACTCTTGGGATACATTGTTTTAGAAAAGGGCATAGAGGTTGATCCAAAAAAAGTACAAGCTATAATGGACATGCCACCACCACAAAATATCAGTCAGCTCCGATCATTGCAAGGATGACTACAATCCATCAGGAGATTTATAGCTCAACTGGAAGACAAAAGCTTACCATTTACACATCTATTGCATAAAAATGTCCCATTAAAATGGGAGGAAAAGTGTGAAGCAACATTTAATCAGATCAAGCAATATCTCATGAATCCACTAGTCCTAATTCCACCAATTCCAGGAAAGCCGCTCATACTATATATTTCAGCAACAACAGTATCTTTGGGAGCGTTACTAGCACATGAGGATTCTACAGGAAAAGAAAGGGCCATATACTATATCAGCAGAACTTTAACAAGTCATGAACTAAACTACACTTTCATTGAAAAAGCTTGCCTAGCAGTAGTGTTTGCTTCTCAAAAGTTGTGCCACTATATATTGGCTCATACAGTTAAGCTAATAACCAAAATCGATCCACTAAAATACCTCTTAAGCAAAGCTACCTTAATAGGAAGACTTGCAAAATGGGTAATGATCTTAAGTGAGTTTGACATTCACTATGTAGATCGAAGAGCTATAAAAGGACAGGTCATCACAAATTAGTTGGCCAAAGCACCTTTACAAGAAGAAAACCCAATGCACATTGAATTTCCTGATGCAGACATCTTCACAGCAATAATTAAGAAATCATGGACATTGTACTTTGATGGATCTTACACGCAACATGGGTTGGGGCCAGGGATTCTTTTTGTCACACCTGAAGGACAAACCATTCCAAAATCATATCGATTGATGTTTCCTTGCACAAATAACATAGTTGAATATGAAGCATTGCTCACAAGAATGAAGATAGCATTGGACTGGCAGATTACAGAGTTGCAAGTCTACAGTGATTCACAACTTGTCATTAATCAAATCAATGATGATTATCAGACTAAAGATGATAAGCTGCTACCTTACAAGAACATGGTGGATGATTTTAAAAATTATTTTGTGGCAATCAAGTTTTCACAAATCCCAAGGATTGAAAATAAAGCTGCAGATGCAATGGCTACAATTGTTCCTTGTTACAATTACCAGAAAATAAAAAACAGTATGAATTCTTGGTGGAACAATTGTTTTCTCCCACCTATGATAATCCTAAGACCCAAGTCATATGTCATTTAATCAATTCCGATTCACCTTTATATGGCAAGATTTATACCAATCTGAAAACTAACATCTTATAGTTGGACTTATCCTGAAACCAAAAAAGGAATTTCATACGCCAATCATCCTATTATACCTTGATCACTGATATCCTTTACCGACGTGGTCTTGATGGTACACTCCTTCGATGTCTTGAACGTGATGAATCTAAAAAATCCTTACAAGAGGTTCATGGTGGTATTTGTGGAACTCATTCAAGTGGTTTAACCTTAGCCAAGAAACTTGTTAGAATGGGATATTATTGGCCTACCATGGAGAGATAATCTTTTACTTTTGTCAAGAAATGTTCTAAATGTCATATCCATGGGAATCTTATTCACGCACCTGCACAGGAACTGTAGCCTTTCACTCTGACATGGCCTTTTTCTCAGTGGGGACTAGATCTTGTTGGAAAAATTCATCCTTCATCATCAAATGGGCATAAATTCATCATCACGACTATAGAATATTTTACAAAATGGATTGAAGTTGTTCCTTTGATGACCATGACTGGTAAACAAATCTCTTCATTTATCTTGAATTACATCATTTTCCTATATGGAATTCCTAATTCTATCATCACTGATAATGGGAGCTCTTTCAAGAATCAGGATGTTGATGAACTTTGTGAAGATCTTGAAGAAAATAGTAAATGATGTCGGTCGTGATTGGCATGTCTAGTTAAATCTAGCTTTGCGGGCATACAGAACCAACATTCACACACCAACAGGAGCTACCTCATATGCCTTGGTATATGGAATAGAAGCAATCTTACCATTAGAGGTTGAAATACCTTCACTTAGGGTCTCACTGAAAGAATTGATAAATGATGAAGACTACCGAGTATCTCGTCTGCAAGAGCTAGAACTATTAGATGAAAGATGTCAACATGCAGCTAATCATTTGAAGGGTTATCAACAAGTTATGTCCCGTAGCTACAATCACAAAATTAAACCACAGACATTTCAAGTAGGTGACTTATTCTTGAAAGAAAATCCACGCAATCAACAAGATAGAGAAAAGAAAGGAAAATTTGAACCAAATTGGCTTGGTCCATTTGTCATCATTACAACATATGGTTCTGGAGCATATCAGTTATCTACGTCAGAAGGGGACCTATTTGAAGAACTGATCAACAACATTCATTTGAAGAAGTTCTATGTCTGAATCAGAAAAATTCTTGAATTTTTTTTTTAAAAAATCAAAAAAAGTCTTGAAAAAAATACATAAAAAATAGAAAAAGTCCTAAAAAAATACAAAAAATTAGAAAAAAGTCCTAAAAAATACAAAAAAATCAAAAAAATTCCTGAAAAAAATACAAAAAAATCAGAAAAAGTCCTGAAAAAATACAAAAAAATCAAAAAAGGTCTTGAAGAAATTCACATGATCTAAAAAAGTGCAATAAAAACAAATGGTGAAAACCTGGCAAACAGGTGCTACTTGTGATCAAAATGGGCTCTTCTATCTATTAGCTTATGTCTTGCATTCGCTTTACGACATCATCTATACATTTCTATCATTTGTACATATCTATCATATCCATATCATGCAATGGGAATCCTTGTGTTTCATCATGGCTTGATGAAATTTGTACATATCCATAATATTTAGATTGTGTTTACATTGGGGGTAGAAACACAGACTAAACAAGAGAGGGGCAACAAGCTTTTAGAACATCACAAATGAACAAATGACGGTTTGGCAAAACACAACATACATTGATGCATCAAATCAACTTCAACACCAAAATGATCACTCAATGCCAATGAAATCAAACAAGATGGTCAAAAACAACGTTAATCAAAACACAAACATCAATGTTGATAACCAAGTTGGATGATCTTAATCTGAATAATGTTTGGAATACTTTAGGAAAAATTTGAATTGTTGGTTGATTTTCTATCATATCTCTGGAGCAATTCGATGATGTTTTGAACTAGAAAAGCAAGGAAGGAGTATGATTTTTCTTTGTCTATTGTTTGTGAGTGAATCATTAGTACTATGCAAATTGGTCACGAGACATGCTCTACTAAGTATCATTGATGACATTTCAGAATTTGCATGGGAAATGGGTTAACTCTTGTCTGTTTATGCAAGTGATACTCAGGTCATCTCGGTTCAATTATACCTAGATGCTTGTATTATCTTGCTATATCAAAAATCATGAAAGCAATACTCAAGTCATCACTAGTGCTAACATACCCTTTGATGCTTGTATTAACTTTCAACATTTCAATGCTCTATGATGACACAAAAAGCACAAATAAGCTCTCAGAATGGAAATATTGTACAGATACCCTACATGGTTAGTATAGATTACATTCAAGTTACATTCTGCATTTTTTTGCATTTCATAGATTTTTTTCCCAAAACCTGGCAAAGTATCAAATGTTTCATATCTTTTTGAATAAAATTATTGAGTACATTTTGACATTCATAAAAAAAAAACACAACAAAGATACATCATAATTAAAATATTCATGGGCATTCATAAGTTGCACCATCCACCATTTCACATTCATATTCATATTCATTCATCAATAGATTGAAATCATATCATAGCATTGCACTTTCATTTTCACATCATAAATCATGCATATATATACATCATGAGCATTAACATCGTGAAACCATCACATAAAACATCATGCATATAGAAAATAGACACATTCATCACATAAGGAATCATCGCTACATATCATATATCTCAAAAATGAATGTCAAATGTACAAAAGATTTCAACTATGCATAACATAACATCATAAAAAATGAGACCATATCAGTATGTATACAAATGTCTCAATAGAGTATCAATAAAACATCATGCAAAATGCACTACAAAGTGCTATCCTATGATGGTGCTGGTATGGAACCTGTCCCACCTGCATCTAATAAACCTGCTACACCTGTACCTTATGGACCTACTCCACCTACCCCAGATGACCCTCCTGGAGGTAATGGCTGTGATAAACCCCTGTTGGTAGCCTGAAAACGACTATGTGTAGACCGATACTCTGTATAACTCACTCTTTGCTCAGGTGGCACTGCATCTTGGTATCTAATCCTATAGAACTCTGCCTCCCGGATGGTTCTGGTTAGCTCTCTCACCATACCACCTGATGTTGCTCTCTGCAGACTATCAGGTAGGGCCATGGCCTACTCACCCTACCATCTGGTTGTATCTCTCTTGGTCGTCACTATAGTCAACTATCTCTATAGCTGTGTAACCAAGGCTTATGCCTGTGCTAACTGACCCTATAAGCTTTGCACTCTACTTTGCAAGGTAGCTATCTAACTCGGCACCATGAGATCTACTGAAGACAATGGAGCTGAATGTCTCATCCGTGGTCCACCTCTGCCACCTCTGCCACCTCCACCACTATCACCCCCACTCTCCTTATCACTGCTATCTCCATCTCCATCTGACTCATCATCATCATCCTCCTCGAAGTCATCACCCTCTGAAGCCGCCTCTCGCTATCACCTATGTCCCCCTATATGTGGTCTCTACTCTGCAACTGGAGCAGCAGGCTCATCAAGATCAAATAATCATGGCGTAGGATGTTCCAACACATACTGAGCATACTCTGTAGTCATCTCCCCATCAAGAATATCAGCTATGTAGTCCCACATCTGTACTCCCAAACTGGTGAACTCTGCCACTGCTGCATCATATGAAATCCACGGACCCCACACTGTAAGCTCCTACTGCTAACACACATAAATAGAAGAACCCTGTGGCATACCCTAAGGCCGACCATACTGTCGCCACACCCGACCAAGAAGAAACCTCTCAATAATCCCAAGAGTATGACCAATCAAATATCTGATGGTAAAGACATGGGGCATCTCCCTAGCATCCTCTGGCCATGCCTCACAATCTACATAGGGCCGCTAGGATACTGTATCGACATCATCCAAAAGACATTGCCAATTATCCAGTTTTCCTAGCCTTGGCAGAGCAATGACATTGGTTTATCTGAATCTATACAGTCAACCGATAGGATGACATTCACGAGTCAACGGTCACATAACAGAAAAATGCTCCCATGCCCATATCTATAAAATCGAACAACCAACAGCTAAACTTCGGCCTTGACCGTACACAACATGGTGTATCTCATCATATAAATGTACAAGCATGCACGATCCCCAAGCATATCGTGTACCCTGCATCACTATACTCTCAAGTACATGACCCCACCTGACTGGAAAGCCCTTCAACCTATGGTTGGGGCATAAAAAACCTCCAATGAAGCCTGCAAGTATAGAGGGTAAGGGTGCATATGAATCTGTCATCTCCGGCCATGAGATATAATATCCCACAATATGATCATCTCTGAATATCTGCCTCAAGGAATCAATACTTCCCGCCTCCCGGCCATCAAATCTCACTATCTCACCCATCATTGGAATCTTCAGGATGTGATACACATATTCTGGAGTCATGGTAATCTCTCCTGTCGACAAATGAAAGGTGTTCGTGTCACTGTGCCACCTCTCCGCAAGTGCTATCAATAAGGCTCTGTTGAGACGTACCTCAGGCATCTCAAGTAATGAGGTCAGTCTGCATGCCTTGATCACATCTCTATCCACCTATCCAAGCTACAGAATCAATCTCCATGTCTTCGGGAATTTCTCCTGTAATTGTAAGACACTCAATCTCTCGTGTTGAATAGGAAGAATCATCAAGTCAAAGCAACATCAATATCAATCCATCATAACAAATCAATCAAATCATGGAAATAAAATCTTTTTTTTTTAACAACCTTAGAAGAAAACTTATCAACTATTTGTTTTTCATCATCATGGAAAGCAAATCCTATTTTTTTTAACAACCTTAGAAACAAACTTATCAACTATTTGTTTTTCATCATCATGGGAAGCAAATCCTTTTTGTTTTTAACAACCTTAGAGGCAAACTTATCAACTATTTGTTTTTCATCATCATGGAAAGCAAATCCTATTTGTTTTTAACAACCTTAGAAGCAAACTTATCAACTATTTGTTTTTCATCATCATGGAAAGCAAACCCTATTTGTTTTTAACAACCTTAGAAGCAAACTTATCAACTATTTGTTTTTCATCATCATGGAAACAAAATCCTTTTTTTTTTAACAGCCTTAGAAGCAAATTTATCAACCAAAACTATTTTGTTTTACATTTTCATGAAAACAAATTTATCAAAATTTAGTTTATTTTTAACAACCTTAGAAGCAAACCTATCAACAACTATTTATTTTTAACAACTTTAAAAGAAAATTTATCAGCTATTATTTGTTTTCCAACAACCTTGGGAACAAATTAATCACACAAAACATCATCAAATCAGGACAACGCAATACACAAACAATCAATACAAGGTCATGCATTGTCAAATTGGTAATGGGTGCTATCAAAATCATCATGGGCACTGAGAAATAAAGGGCGCTACAAAAAACCTAATGGGCACTACAAAAACTTTAAAGGGTGCTACAGAATGAAGGGCGCTATGGAAAACATAAAGGGCACTACAAAAATACTAAAAGGCACTAAAAGAATGCATGAAGATACAAAAAGGTTGGAAAACGTGCCCTAAACAAAATATTTTCAAATAACAAAAAGTTTAATGGGGTACATACTACGGGTCCATAGTGCATCGGCTGCTAATGTCGTCGGATGCGCTCGAAACAGTGTTGGTGGGTAGGAAGTGCCTCTTTCTCACTCCAGAGCTCAAAAATTTCAATTTTTACTAGGTTAAAATGGGAAAATGACATTTTAAACCTATTTAAAGGCAAAATTGGGGCATTTTATCACATTCTATTATTACAGGGGCAATTTAGGTCATCAATTTTTCATCTCACATCTTTCCACGTAAATTTCTTCACATCATCATTTTCGAACGATGAATCAACATCTTAAAAATATAAAAATTCAAAAATATTCACAAAAATCAAAATCTTATTGTTTCATCATTTGCGGGGGCATATACCTGTCAACATTCAAACATTCAACATTTGGGACAATTTTTTTGAAATTCTTTGAACTAATGCATGAAAACACATCACTTCAAAGAGGGGCAAAATGTATACACCTAAAAATGGTCACATCACAATAGTCTAGTAATTAATTAAATATTTTTAATATTTAATTAAATCTCTGAATTCAATCTGCGTATAAATGAATCTAAATAATTTATTTATATTGTTCATTCTTTCATTTCGATTAAATAAATAAGTTTATTTAATCACTTTTCTTATCCATTTCTTAATTAATTAAATAAACATTATGATTTATTTATATTAATTATCATATAATCTTGGCTTGAATATTTTATTCAAATAAAGATTAAATATTCTTCTCTTCTAAAAATCCTCTAGATTCCATTCACAATTAAATATTCCAAATATTTAATTAATTCTTCCAAAGTCTATTCACAATTAAATATTCCAAACATTTAATTGAGTCTTCTATAGTCCTAAAATCAAATATTTCAAAAATGTTTTAAATCCTCAAACTCACATAAAATTAAATAAATTTATTTATTTAATTTGGATTATCTGCAACAACCATGAAATAACTGCAAAATGGAAAATCAATAAATTTCTCTGTTTCTGAGCAAAGTTGTTCCCGTGGGTTGAAGACAAACCTCCATTCTTCTCTCCAACCTCCCAACATCTTCCATCTTCCTTTCAACCTCTCCATCTCTCACCATTCAAAATTACCAGACAATCTCACAACCATTGATCTTTGCCAACCAGGCTCTTGCCTGCAAAAATCTATAAAAAGGATTGTTGGGTCTTTGAAAAAGAAGAGAAGCTTGCATATAGGAAAACTATAGTCAATTAGCCTTCCAGCATCCATAGCATTCTAGATTTTAGCATAGCATAGCTTAGCATATTAGCAATCCATATCATGGCTTATCATCCTCATATCATAGCTTCAAAAGCATTCATAATCCACAGCCACTGTGCATATCCGTATATCAACATTTCACTCCACTAGCATATAGGATAGAGAAGTACTCTCTCTTTGCATACTCGTTCTACAGGTTGCCATTCTAAGAAGCTTTGCTTACACAATCTGAGAGTAGCAGCTTCAAGCAAACCACTGGAGATAGAGGACAATGGAACGATTCTGAAGAATCTCTATTTGATTTCTTTGATTTCATTTTATTTATCTTTCTTTAGTTTAATGTTGCATTGGTGTGTTTTTGTCATCTTGTTTTGATACTAACATTTCCCACACACAAAAACTATAAAAGATGCTTAGAATAACCAATCTATATTATTCTAAATGACACAAAATATGATGAGATGGTAATGCAAACTATAAAAGATGCTTAGAATAACCAATCTATATTGTTCTAATCTATCACATACCTCTCTGAAAGGATCAAAGTTGGCTATTGTTGCAGTAGGTCCATGATCAATCATGCCAGGAATATCACAAAAATGGGAAAATGAAAAATCTATATTGTCACAATACAAAAGATGCTTAGACTAAAAAATCTATATTAATCTAAACAACTTGAATGATGATGAATTGGTGATGCAAACTATAAAAGATGCTTAGAATAACCAAACTATATTATTCTAAATGACACAAAATATGATGATATGGTAATGCAAACTATAAAAGACGCTTAGAATAACCAATCTATATTGTTCTAATCTATCATATACCTCTTCGAAAGGATCAAAGCTAGGTATTGTTGCAACAGGTCCATGATCAATCATGCCAGGAATATTGCAAAAGTGGGAAAATAAGAAATCTATATTGTCACAATAGAAGAGTTGCTTAGACTAACAAATCTATATTAATCTAAACAACCTAAATGATGATGAATTGGTGATGCAAACTATAAAAGATGCTTACAATAACCAATCTATATTGTTCTAATCTGTCGCATACCTCTCCAAAAGGATCAGAGCTGGCTATTGTTGCAGCAGGTCCATGATCAATCATGCCAAAAATATCACAAAAGTGCATACAAAATATCACTATTAAAGACACATGTATTGCAATAGTATACAAAATATCAGTATTAAATAAAGAACACAAATGAACTTAAGCATTGTACCTTCCATTCTTGAAAATGTTATTCAAGTGTGCCTAAAGGGTCATCTCTTTGCTTAAGAGTATCTAATATTGCTTCATGATCAACATTACTAAGTGTCTATAGTTGTTTTGTCTTTGGTCTGGCTTGATGCTTCAACAACTTAACATTTGTTGCTATAACAAGGTGCAAATACATGAGAATGGTTTTGTGTTTCTCATAGTCTTCAAATGCAGGTATGCCATTCTTTCTAATCATGTATGTTCACAACCAAGTTCTCGCAACCACAATTGAACCTGTAGGATACACGAAACCATCATCATCTTCTATCGGTTGTGTTAGCTTATGCTTTACCCACACACATCGAGCCAACCAATAGTTTGATCGAGCTCTTTATTCCCTTATCTTGCAACAACTGCAAAAACATGTCCCAGCTGTAGTAGATATGAAAGTAGGTTGTAATCAACTGAACTTTCCATTGTGCCATTTGTCATGGATATTGTTTGAGATAAAGGAGTTAGATATTGTGGAACCCATGTATCCACCCACTCACTTGACTCGCATTGATCCCACTTGCACTGAATGCAACTATGACAAAAAAAAGCCAACTCTCATGTCCAAATGGTCCATGTGCCTGCATCTGAGCTTCAAAATGAATGCATCTTTGAAGAATCTTTGATTGTATGACAATCCAATCTACCTCCCACTATAGCCCCCTCAACCAACCAAAAGAATCTTCACACTATTGAATCAAGTGTCCCTCCCTATGACAATGTTGAACTACACTAATCAACAATAGAACGTGCTTCACCGAATTTTTCTCCTAAAATCTTTAATTGCTCCTTAACTAGAGCTCTCTTTATGCATGCACCTGCTACATCATGCTCCCCTTTCCCATGTTCAACTTTAAAAAAACTCCAAATATGAGGTACACCCCTCTCTACATGCATTCTACTCAACCAATAAAACATACGAGCATTCTTGAATTGACCTGTGCAATTATCCGACCAAATTAGATGTCAACCCAATGCTATATCATGCTCCTACAAGAACTTAAAAATTTTCTCAAAACTTGTTGGACATTTCGGACGAGTGAGATCTACCATCACTCATAAAAAAATGATACTCTTTGATTATCTTTCGATCCTCCTTTGTACTATCAGGTGCATTTCTAAACGTTATGTGGACAAAAATAGCAATCTGAATGGAATTGTAATACTAAGATTGTACCTCATTTTGTGGTTGCAATGTGTAGTTTTTTGCAAAATCAACCACTAATATAATAGTTCCAATCAGAAAAGAATACTTATAAATCCTAAATTTTTGATCCAACCACTAAGACCTATGACTATGCCTTGCATACTTGTAGAAAAGATTGTCCTTAAAATCTGAAATAAAATCAACAACACTGCATTCTTTTGTAACCAACTCACATCTAGAACTTTCACCTCCACTCTGCCAAGTATATTTGACTATCTCATATCTCTTTTTCTCAACAACCTTCTTTCCAAATTCATGTTCAAAACTCTCATGAAAACATTGAAAAAACTTTGAAAATCCACCACATTGTGAGCAGTTTGCATTTAAACAATCATTTCTATAGAAAAAGGCAACCATCATCTCTAAAACATAAAAATAGATCTAGCAAGTCCCTTGATGATTTAAGAAGATGCATTGCACCACACTCCTGCAACATTTCATTAGTATGCAAAGTAGAATGGATATAGCATAATAGCTCATGGTACATTGAAAATCCACATGTTATTTGCAACAAGTATTACAAATCTTAAGAGGCACACAATAAAATGGCTTCAAACCTTCAAAAGTCCTTTGCGAGATTTCCATATTTGGATTTGTTTCAATAAATTATTTGAACAACATTGTTTGGCTTGATTCCAATAAATGTTTAGGATGTGGTGTACATTCTTGATTTCCAATTATTTACTTTAAAACATCCTTTGCATTGGGTGATACTCTAGAGTTATCATGCCAAAATTGTTGAATTACCTACTTTACATTATCGGTTAGCTTCTTATCAACACATGGAAGCCTCCCGGTAAAAGACCATGTATCATTTTGAAGAGGATCATCTATTCTTTCTCTTATTACTAGTGCTATATCCAAAGTTTTACGATTTATGTCAAAATCAATACAAGTTTGTCTCATAAAGCAAGCCTTTTTCAATTGATGGCTTACTAGGGCAATTGTAATGACTCTCCGAGCAGCTCTCTTATCCTTTTCCTTGTTATTTTTTTCAATAGACTTGAGAGCATTAAAAATATTTTTAATAATAATATTTTTTTTTTGGTCTTCTTTTTCACACAAATCTTCAATTTGGCTAGCAAAGGTTTCATCTTTTTCATCTTTAGCAATTGTACAAAAATTTGGCATTGCTCGGTCAATGTCTTATCACTAAAATATTCGTTGAAAAGTCCTCTAGCCCACAACCGAATAGTTTGTGTTGACCTCTTGCCTTCAAAATTTTTATAATGTTCTCATCAAATTCAAGTAACCATTTAGGGGTTCATGAAGGTTTTGAATTTGGAATATGTATTTCTTCCACACAAGGTTCTTCATTTCTCATGTAATCTAGTGAAACATAATTTACACTTGCTTCAATATTATGTTCAAAATCTTCATTTCCAACATTTTCACCTTGAACATTTTCAATATCAATTTGAATAATTTTATTCCCAATTTCAATATCATGTTCAACATCTTCAAATCCAACATTTTCACCTTGAACATTTTCATTATCAATTTGAATAATTTCATTCCCAATTTCAATATCATGTTCAACATCTTCAAATCCAACACTTTCACCTTGAACATTTTCATTATCAATTTCAATATTTTAATTCCCAATTTGAATATCATGTTGAACATCTTCAATTCCAACATTTTCACCTTGAACATATTCAATTTCCTCTTCACTTGAAAGACGATAGGGGTTAGGTTCACCAATATTTAACATACCTTGTCTTCTCTTCCTATGACCTTCTCTATCTCTTTCTCTATGTGCTTCAATTTGTTCTTTTGTAATCTTTCTCTTATGTTTTTTCTTTAGACGACTGCTGCTCCCCATTATACCTCATAAAAGATGCTGAAAAATCATTGCTTATGACAAATTTAAGTAGAAGATGCTCCAAAAAGTTGATCTTTGTCTCTTCTTGTCTGAAACCGCACGTATGTCACCTACAAATAGAATGTAGGGTCCGTTGGAATGCACAAAATGACCCACATGGGGTTTTTCTATGGCCCACAAATTTGATATCTGTTATAATATGATATCCAATACATTTGAAAAATATTTTAATTTTTTTTGTAACAGTATGATTTTAGTACTACAAATCAGATATCTGATTTGAATCGGATATCTGATTTGTGTACACATAGACCTAAGGGTTAATGGTAGATGTTAGAGGGTTTAAGGGTTAAGGGTTTAGGGTTTAAGGTATAGGGTAGAGGGTTTAAGGGTTAAGGATTTAGGGTTAAGGGTTAAGGGTTTAGGTTATAGGGTAGAGGGTTTAAGGGTTAAGGGTTTAGGGTTTAGGGTTAAGGGTTTATGGTAGAGGGTTACAATGGTTTAGGGCTTCAAGGTTAAGGATATAGGGGAGAGATATAGATGGAGTGAGTGAGTGAGAGAGATACCTTAGAGAGTGAGAGGGGATACATGGAAGAGACTTGAGAGAGAGAGAGTGGACTTGAGAGAGACTATAGATACTTGAGAGAGAGAGAGAGATAGATAGAGGGTGGGAGAGAGTGGGAGAGAGTGGGAGAGAGTGGGAGAGAGGGAGGGAGAGAGTGGGAGAGGGTGGGAGAGGGTGGGAGAGAGTAGGAGAGAGTGGGAGATGTAAGGGAAATTTAGGGCATCTCAGAGAAATTTCCAAGAACAGTGGTGCCTTTGGTAACTTCAATTTTGATTAGATTGCCTCAAAGACATGAACAACTATGTCCTAAAGCGGAAACAAACACAATTCATTTCCCACATTAATCCTTCTGAGAGAAGCACATGTAAATTCAACATCATGCAATAATAGATTCTAGAAGCAGAACCAACATAGATGAAAGATAAGAAAAAAAACTAGAACACACAGATTTACGTGGGGAAAATCTTTTTGGGTAAAAAACCCCACACTCCAAAGATCGAGCCATTGTATTATTTATCAAAAAAAGATTACAATACAATTCAGGCTCATATCCTTTTCAAATATTACATCTTGTTCATTTTGGAATCAATCTGGTAGCAAACTCTCCCCTTTACATTTCCTGATCAACCTCTTAAAACAAATAATCTTCGCACCGTTGTAATACGCTCACACAGTATATAGTACAAAACAACATGAGAGATCAACCAAGGCATTCAATCCTTGATCAAGAGAGATTCTGGTAGCATAACCCTGCCTCTTTCTTTCCTTTGTTTCAACCTCATTGCCTTGGCCTTCTAGCCAGCCACTCAGCCCTAACTGTAATGCTATATCTCTCTTTTTCAGAATTCCCAAAAATGCATACATTTGTTCTCTACTACCTCTGTGAATCAGTTTGTTTCCAACTATTAGATCACAACAAATGGTTCACATTCTACCTCCTTTGATTTTTCCAAGTCACACCATGTAGGACAGTCATCACTTGGTCAAAGGCGTTCAAAACATATTTGCATGTTGATGAGACACTAACCATGTCTCCTCGATGCCACAAATCCAGATCGTCATTATCGCCAAGAGTCTTCACTATCAGCAAGACATTACACCGAGTTCACAAGTTGTCACTCAGACTTCCCCTTGTCGCCAAGACATCATACCGATATCCATCACATGTATCGCTATTCGGCAAGACTATCGTTATTCGATGAGACATCATACCGAAGTCTGCAAGTCATATAGACATCAGTATTCCATTCAGTGAAACAATTGCTATTCATGAAGACATAATAGCGAAGTTCACAAGTCACATAGACAAGAGTATTCCCATGGGCAAGACTATCGTCTTTCGCCAAGAGATCATACCGAACCTTCATGTTATTCCAAAATTTCCAATAGTTAGCAAGACTTCATTCGTCGCTAAGACTTCATACCAAAGCCTCCATGTTACCTCGAGATCACCTTTCTCCAAGAGTCATACTGAAGACATCTGATAACAAACACAAGTTGCATTTTCGGTAAGACTTACCGCTATCGCTGAAAGTTCTTACCAAAATCTTCAAGTCACCCCGAGATCATCTTTTGAAAAGATTTATACCGAAGACATCCCACAACATCGGTGAGACAAACATCCGTCACCAAGAGTTCTTACCGAGCCACCATATGTTATCTCGATGACTCCGAGTGTAACACTGTCGGTGAGACATCTCTTATTGCTAAGACACATTCTGATAGAAGCAAGTCATACCGATTACTACATCAGCCAAATAGACCAAGGGTCATGCCGATATCAGCCAAACTTTCTACCGTCACTGAGACAACATTTTGACTGTTCAAGGTTACACCGAAGGTTCAGGTTATGCCGATTGCCAAGACATTTAGGAGGTCACAGTGACAGTTCAGGATCAACTAGCAGATCAGCCAAAAATTTGAATAGTCACAGTGACCACGCTTTCTCAGAGGTTTCAGCCTATGAGATTGAGGCAACAATTCCAACAATCTCCCACTTGACGAAGATGACACAAACACCTCCAAAGAAACTAGAAACTAAGATCACACTAGTTCCACTAGTTCAAACCCCACAATACTCAAGACACCCAGTCAACAAGATTCCACAAATGACAATCCACTAGACAATCTGCAACAAAGACTAGGCATCCAACTACAACTCACTGTCCAACAAAACAACCGAAATGCAACCGATCACAACTTTCTAGGAAACCATATATACCTCAAACATACTCTCATGCTCCATTAAGAATTCTGCACCAACATCCAAGATTTCCACCATTCAGGAAACAAACCATGTCATCTTCCAACATGCCACATGTGGAAGAAAGATACAAGCCACGGTGAATAAGTACTAGTCCAATGAACACAAGCAAAAGATCCTAGTGATATCATCAACAAGATACTGCTACCACTTCACTATGGTCAACCACTATACAAAGGTAATATCAAATTCAAAGCCTCAAACAGAACACAACCATGAAGTCATTCTCTAGAAACAAGATAGAAGACACCAACTAGAACAACAATTAGACTGACTACTTCCATCCACTGATAAACTCACATGACTAAAAATAGCACCCACAGCTCATGCTATTCCATCCAATCTCACATACCTTAACAATATCAACATTAGTAAACTCATGCCATTCCAAAACCAACCTATTAACAAAAAATGCAAGCTCCAAGTGTCAATCAGCCGAAGAAAACAAAACACATACAGGAACTCCCACTGCCCGAGTAATTCCAAATATGAAAGATCAAAGACATAGAAAGTCTACCAATAACAACACATAGAAAGTGTAACCATGTAGTACCAAGGAAATATCCACAATGATACGCACAACCTACAACAAACTGTTACAAGAAACATTTCTCTCACCACAAGTCTTCACAATTCTCCCAAGTTCTCCACACACAATCAAAGGAAAAAGGATTAAGAACCTCCATGTCATCACCCATGAACATGAGTGAAAACACATGACCATAGGAAAGTGATCACTATAGCTCCAACCAAACCTCAAACCAATGAAATGTGAAACCAAACATCCAGGAGGTAAACCAAGACCAAAGAGAGAAACACTGCACATCATATTCCTATAGAACATCCTCCTACATACACTTCTAATAGCCAGCTGTGTCAAGAATTGTCTCCTTCACATCCTGAAAGAAAATCCCAAACAACATCCAACTATTCAATCACCAAGATCAAACCAACTTCTAATATCATCTAATCAACATGGATGTAAGCCTCTTAAAGAAGATCAAGCTAGTTCATTCCCCATTTCAGGAAGTCAGCCCATACATCATCTCCTACCAATTCTCATCAGTAAAACACATAACATAAAAGCTCAAGGAGATAAAAAAGATGTACAACTTCCACTATGAATCCTCCAGAACCATTAAACAACAATTCAAGATCCATATCATGAAAGTGAACATAAAACACATCTGAAAAATATAATGGGCCAAATACCTCTCATATAAACTTCCAAGTACACCAAGAGTGGGAATGAGAATACTCCTTCAAGATATATAATTCATCAAGACTAATCCAAGAACAATCTCCTCATAGGTCTCTTATTGAACTCACATTCAACCAAGGTGTAGGCATCTTGGACTTTCTGCTAAAAACTTCATCAAGAGTAACAATCAATAACACTTCTCTCATAAGAGAAAAACAACCTCACCTTATTCTTCATGTAGCCATGAGTACTAGCAACTGATCATCTCATGGTAAATTTCAACTGCATTACTGCACTATCAAGAAGCATCAAGAAAATAATCAAAGCACCCAATATACAAAGAATTACCAGACCACTGTCAAAACTCCAGTCTTCTGAATTAGGAACTTATCATGACACCATGATCTACATATCCCCTTAGGAGATACCATACTTCAAGTGACTTCACCATGGTCTCAAGTATAATGCACAATGCCAAAACTCCAGTGCACAAACAAGAGTATACCATGACATAAAGCAAATAGACTCAAAACCAACATCAACTTTCAAGCACCACCAACACCTCAGCCAAAGACTCCAAGCATCCTCCATGGATCCAAGATGTTGCACATCTTCAAATAATGTCCATGAAAAAGTGAAAGAACCCTTCTACAGAAACAAGATCTAAAAGCTCCCCCTTGAAACATCTGCAACACTAAAGAAGAACATTCACCACCATGTGATGAACCCACAGTTACTGCTAAAGCTCCCACTAAAATGTGACATCTAAGCTCTCCAAGCATCATGACCACCTGCTTCAGGTTCCCATAACCGGCTATTTAGGTACTCAACAATATCCATCCTATCATCTCAAAGAAATCACACCAATGCATAAGTGACCACAGACAAGGCCAGCTAACAAGTCTGCACCAGAAATGAATCAATCTCGTGGATAAAGACATCCACATCCAAGTTATCTCACTGTAGCCAATGGGTAGCTAATCAACCAACTGCATAACTCGTAGATCAGAAACATCGAACATGAAAACCCATCATCACATTGGAAACTGCAACACTGAGATTTCAAAGAGAATAACCATGTAGACAACATGACTCAAACACTAGATCACACCAAACCTATTTTTCCAAACACGTCCACAACAAGCACCATAATGAAGGAACCCACAAGCACCACCACAAGAATGTTGAGTGAAAAATAATGCACCAACACTCCCATTCATAGAATAAATCACACCTCCTCAAAGCATGCACAAAGCATGCATGCAAAACTGCAACTATCTCATCCAGCAACACCCCAAAAGCTGGGGTCTAAAAAATAGCTTAACAATAACTCGACATAACCACAAGTTTTCCTTAACCATGTAAAACATGTACATGCATCCGAGAAAGAGATAGGCTATTTCAAAAGCTTGCAAATCAACTAATGATTAACTCCATAGCCTTTATGTATTCGAGGTTAACAGGAAACGGTGCCTTCAAACACCAAGAAACACCACCTGGCATAAACACACACTTCCATGGCTAAGAAACAACCTAGGCTTCTCCATATCATCAAGGAGCCTCTCACACAAACACCCAATATGAAAGCTTCACTGCTACATAGCCATGGAGCAAGAAAATCCACCTCATACACCAAGGTTATACCACTACCAACCAGGAGACACAAATCACAACAAACCAACATGATCAACTCCCTTTTCTCCATCTCCACCATCCTTTAAGCTATGTGTTGTCTCTGAATATCACAATACTTCCACTAACCAAAGGATCAATAGAATAGATGATTCCTCCAGATTTCCTCTAGCCGAACAAATTGAGAAATCTTCATAGGAGAAATACCCAGAACTAGAAATCAAAAGAAGGCTCTGATACCACTTGCAAAGGAAATTTAGGGCATCTCAAAGAAATTTCCAAGAACAGTGGTGCCTTCGGTAACTTCAATTTTGATTAGATTGCCTCAAAGACATGAACAACTATGTCCTAAAGCGAAAACAGACACAGTTCATTTCACACATTAATCCTTTTGAGAGAAGCACATGTAAATTCAACATCATGCAATAACAGATTCTAGAAGTAGAACCAACACAGATGAAAGATAAGACAGAAAACCAAAACACACAGATTTACGTGGGGAAAACCCTTTCAAGTAAAAACCCCCACACTCCAAAGATTAAGCCATTGTATTATTCAGCAACAAAATATTACAATACAATTTAGGCTCATAGCCTTTTTAGAGATTACATCTTGTTCATTCTGGAATCAATCTGGTAGAAAAATCTCCCCTTTACATTTCTTGATCAACCTCTCAAAACAAACAAGTTTTGTAATGTTGCAATACCCTCACACAGTAAACAGTACAAAACAACACGAGAGATCAACCAAGGCATTCAATCCTTGATCAAGAGATATTTCGACAGCATAACCCTTCCTCTTTCTTTCCTCTATTTTGGCCTCATGGCCTCGGCCTTCCAGCCAGGCACTCGGCCCTAACTATAACACTATATCTCTCTTTTTTCAGAACGTCCAAAAATGCATACACATTCATTCTCTACTACCTCTATGAATCAGTTTGTTTCCAACTATTAGATCACAACAAATGGTTCACATTCTACCTCCTCTTATTTGTCCAAGTCACACCACATAGGACAGTCATCACTCGATCAAAGGCATTCAAAACATATTCGCATGTCGGTGAGACACTAACCATGTCTCCCCAATGCCACAAAGCCAAATCGTCATTATTTCCAAGATTCTTCACTATCGGCAAGACGTTACACCAAGTTCACAAGCTGTCGCTCAAACTTCCCCTTGTCGCTAAGACATCATACCGATATCCATCACATGTATTTCTATTGGGCAAGACTATTGTTATTTGATGAGGCATTACACCAAAGTCCCCAAGTCATATAGACATCAGTATTCCATTCGGTGAAACAATCGCTATTCTCCAGGACATCATATTGAAGTTCACAAGTCACATAGACAAGAGTATTCCCATCGGCAAGACTATCATCTTTCGCCAAGAGATCATACCAAACCTTCATGTTATTCTGAAATGTCCAATAGTCAACAAGGCTTTGTTTGTCACTAAGACTTCATACCAAAGCCTCCATGTTACCCCAAGACCACCTTTCGCCAGGAGTCATACCGAAGACATCTGATAAAAAAAACAAGTTGCATTTTTGGCAAGACTTACCACTGTCGTTGAGAGTTCTTACCAAAATCTTCAAGTCACCCCAAGATTAGCTTTTGACAAGAGTTATACTGAAGACAACCCACAACATTGGTGAGACAAACACCCATCGCCAAGAGTTCTTACCGAGCCACCATACATTATCTCGATGACTCCGAGTGTAACACTGTCGGTGAGACATCTCTTATTGCTAAGACACATTCTGATAGAAGCAAGTCATACCAAACACTGCATCGGCCAGATAGACCAAGGGTCACGCTAATATCAGACAGACTTTCTACCATTGCTAAGACAACATTTTGAATGTTCAAGGTTATGCCGAAGGTTTAGGTTATGTCGATCACCAAGACATTTAGGATAAATTAGTAGATAGGCCAGACATCTCAACAGTCGCAATGACCATGCTTTCTTAGAGGTTTCAGCCTATGAGATTGAGGAAACAATTCCAATAGGAGAGAGTTGGAGAGAGTGGGAGAGAGGGAGGGAGAGAGTGGGATAGAGTGGAAGAGTGTGAGAGAGTTGGAGAGAGTGGGAGAGAGTGGGAGAGA